>RCIC01000063.1:0-233340 GCA_018883505.1 Ceratosolen fusciceps | reverse complement strand
CTAGGGATGTTACCTACAATCCTGAACAACATCTGGGTGTTCGCTCAAACTATAGAGGACATAGGGATGTTCATTCCTCCTATTGAGGTCATAGGGATGTTCACTCCAATTCTAGAGGCCATATGTTTGTTCACTGCATTTTTAGTGGACATGGGGATGTTACCTACAATTCTGAACTACAACTGGGTGTTCACTCCAATTCTAGAGGACATAGGGATGTTTACTCCAACTCTAGAGGACATAGGTATGTTCACGCCAACTCTAGAGGACATAAGAATGTTCACTACAATTCTAGATGACGTAGGGATGTTCACTCCAATTCTAGAGGACGTATGAATGTTTACCCCAACTCTAGAGGACGTAGGGATGTTCATTCTTACTCTTAAGGACATATGGGTGTTCACTCCTATTCTAGAGGACATAAGTTTTATTCACTGCATTTTTAGTGGGCATAGGGATGTTACCTACAATTCTGAACTACAACTAGGTGTTCACTCCAATTCTAGAGGACATAGGTATGTTCACTCCAATTCTAGAGAACATAGGGATGTTCACTCCGACTCAAGAGGACTTAGGGTTGTTTACTCCAAATGTAGAAGACATAGGGATGTTCACTCCAATTCTAGAGACCATATATTTGTTCACTGCATTTTTAGTGGACATAGAGATGTTACCTACATTTCTGAAAAACAACTGGGTGTTCACTCCAATTCTAGAGGACATAGGGATGTTCATTCTAATTCTAGAGGACATAAGGATGTTCACTTTGACTCTCGAGGACTTAGGGTTGTTCTCTCCGACTCTAGAGGACTTTGGGATGTTCACTGCATGTTTAGTGGACATAAGGATGTTCCTTACAATTCTGAACAACCAATGAGCGTTCAGTTCAACTCTCGAAGACATAGGTATGTTCACTCCAACTCTAGAGGACATAGGGATGTTCACTTCTACTCCAGATGACGTAGGGATGTTGACTCAAATTCTAGAGGACATAGGTGTGTCCACTGCAACTCTAGAGGACATAGGGATGTTCAATCCGACTCTAGAGGACTTAGTGATGTTCACTCCAATTCTAGAGGACATAGGGATTTTCACTCCAATTCTAGAGGCCATATGTTTGTTCACTGCATTTTTAGTGGACATAGGGGTGTTACCTACAATTCTGCACCACAACTGGGTGTTCAGTCCAACTCTAGAGGACATTAGGATGTTCACTCTAATTCTAGAGGACATAGGGGTGTTCACTCCAATTCTAAAGGACATAGGTGTGTCCACTGCAACTCTAGAGGACATAGGGATGTTCAATCCGACTCTAGAGGACTTAGTGATGTTCACTCCAATTCTAGAGGCCATATGTTTGTTCACTGCATTTTTATTGGACATAGGGATTTTACCTACAATTCTGAACTAAAACTGGGTGTTCACTCCAACTCTAGACGTCATGGGAATGTCCACTTCTACTCTAGATGACGTATGGAAGTTTACTCCAACTCTAGAGGACGTAGGGATGTTCATTCCTACTCTTAAGGACATATGGGTGTTCACTCCTATTCTAGAGGACATAAGTTTTATTCACTGCATTTTTAGTGGGCATAGGGATGTTACTTACAATTCTGAACTACAACTAGGTGTTCACTCCAATTCTAGAGGACATAGGGATGTTCACTCCAATTCTAGAGGACATAGGGATGTTCACTCCGACTCTAGAGGATTTAGGATTGTTTACTCCAAATGTAGAAGACATAGGGATGTTCACTCCAATTCTAGAGACCATAGGTGTGTCCACTGCATTTTTAGTGGGCATAGGGATGTTACCTACAATTCTGAACTACAACTGGGTGTTCAGTCCAACTCTAGAGGACATAGGTATATTCACTACTACTCTAGATGACGTAGGGATGTTCACTCCAACTCTAGAGGCCATAGGTGTGTCCACTACATGTTTAGTGGACATAGGGATGTTCCCTACAATTCTGAACCACAACTGGGTTTTCACTCCTATTCTAGAGGACATAGGGATGTTCACTCCTACTCTAGATGACGTTGGGATGTTCACTCCTATTCTAGAGGACTTAGGGATGTTCACTCCAACTCTAGAAGACGTAGGGATGTTCACTACAATTCTAGAGTACGCATGGAAATTTACTCCAACTCTAGAGGACATAGGGATGTTCAATCCTACTCTTGAGGTCGTAGGGATGTTCACTCCCACTCTAGAGGACATAAGGTTGTTCACTCCAACTCTAGAGGCCATAAATTTTATTCACTGCATTTTTAGCGGACATAGGTATGTTACCTACAATTCTAAACAACAACTGGGTGTTCACTCCAACTCCAGAAGACATAGGGATGTTCACTCCGACTCTAGAGGACATAGGGTTGTCCACTCCAATTCTAGAGGACATAGAGATGTTCACTCCAATTCTAGAGGACGTAGGGATGTTCACTCCAATTCTAGAGGACGTATGGATGTTTACTCCAACTCTAGAGGACATAGGGATGTTCATTCCTACTCTTGAGGATATAGGGATGTTCATTCCAATTCTAGAAGCCATAAGTTTTTTTCACTGCATTTTTAGTGGACATAGGGATGTTACCTACAATTCTGAACCACAACTGGGTGTTCAGTCCAACTCTAGAGGACATAGGTATATTAACTACTACTCTAGATGACGTAGGGATGTTCACTCCAACTCTAGAGGCCATAGGTGTGTCCACTGCATGTTTAGTGGACATAGGGATGTTCCCTACAATTCTGAACCACAACTGGGTGTTCACTCATATTCTAGAGGACTTAGGGATGTTCACTCCAACTCTAGAAGACGTAGGGATGTTCACTCCAATTCTAGAGTACTCATGGAAGTTTACTCTAACTCTAGAGGACATAGGGATGTTCATTCCTACTCTTGAGGTCGTAGGGATGTTCACTCCCACTCTAGAGGACATAAGGATGTTCACTCCAACTCTAGAGGCCATAAATTTTATTCACTGCATTTTTAGCGGACATAGGTATGTTACCTACAATTCTAAACAACAACTGGGTGTTCACTCCAACTCCAGAAGACATAGGGATGTTCACTCCGACTCTAGAGGACTTAGGGTTGTTCACTGCATGTTTAGTGGACATAGGGATGTTCCCTACAATTCTGAACAACCACTGAGAGTTCACTTCAAATCTCGATTACATAGGGCTGTTCACTCCAACTCTAGAGAACATAGGGATGTTCATTCCTACTCTAGATGACGTAGGGATGTTCGCTCCCACTCTAGAGGACATAGGGATGTTCACTTCAATTCTAGAAGCCATAAGTTTTATTCACTGCATTTTTAGTGGACATCAGGGTGTTACCTACAATTCTGTACCACAACTGAGTGTTCAGTCCAACTCTAGAGGACATAGGTATGTTCACTCCTACTCTAGATGACGTAGGGATGTTCGCTTCAATTCTAGTGGACATAGAGATGTTCACTCTAATTCTAGAGGATATAGGTGTGTCCACTGCAACTCTAGAGGACATAGGGATGTTCACTTCGACTCTAGAGGACTTAGGGTTGTTCACTGCATGTTTAGTGGACATAGGGATGTTCCCTACAATTCTGAACAACCACTGAGAGTTCACTTCAAATCTCGATTACATAGGGCTGTTCACTCCAACTCTAGAGAACATAGGTGTGTCCACTGCATCTATAGTGGACATAGGGATGTTACCTACAATTCTGAACTACAACTGGGTGTTCACTCCAACTCTAGAGGACATAGGGAACTTCACTCCTACTCTAGATGACGTAGGGATGTTCACTCCCACTCTAGAGGACATAGGGATGTTCACTTCAATTCTAGAAGCCATAAGTTTTATTCACTGCAATTTTAGTGGACATCAGGGTGTTACCTACAATTCTGTACCACAACTGAGTGTTCAGTCCAACTCTAGAGGACATAGGTATGTTCACTCCTACTCTAGATGACGTAGGGATGTTCACTCCAACTCTAGAGGCCATAGGTGTGTCCACTGCATTTTTAGTGGACATAGGGATGTTACGTACAACTCTGAACTACAACTGGGTGTTCACTCCAACTCTAGAGGACATAGGGATGTTCACTTCTATTCTAGAGGACATACGGATGTTCACTCCTACTCTAGAAGACGTAGGGATGTTCAATTCAACTCTAGAGGACATAGGGATGTTCACTCCTACTCTAGATGACTTAGGGATGTTCGCTCCAATTCTAGAGGCCATAGGTGTGTTCACTGCATTTGTAGTGTACATAGGGATGCTACCTACAATTCTGAACAACAACTGGGTGTTCACTCCAACTTTAGAAGACACAGGGATGTTCACTCCTACTCTAGAAAACGTAGGGATGTTCGCTCCAAATCTAGTGGACGTATGGATGTTTACTCCAACTCTAGAGGACATAGGTATGTTCACTCCAATTCTAGAGGCCATATGTTTGTTCACTGCATTTTTATTGGACATGGGGATGTTACCTACAATTCTGAACTACAACTGGGTGTTCACTCCAATTCTAGAGGACATAGGGATGTTCACTCCTACTCTAGATGACGTAGGGATATCCGCTCCAATTCTAGAGGCCATAGTTGTGTCCACTGCATTTTTAGTAGACATAGGGATGTTCCCTACAATTCTGAACAACAACTGATAGTTCGCTTCAACTCTCGAGGACATAGGGATGTTCACTCCCACTCTAGAGGACATAAGGATGTTCACTCCAACTCTAGAGGCCATAAATTTTATTCACTTCATTTTTAGTGGACATAGGTATGTTACCTACAATTCTAAACAACAACTGGGTGTTTACTCCAACTCCAGAATACATAGGGATGTTCACTCCGACTCTAGAGGATATAGGGTTGTTCAAACGAATTCTAGAGGACATAGGAATGTCCACTCCAATTCTAGAGGACATAGAGATGTTCACTCCAATTCTAGAGGACATAGGGATGTTCACTCCAGATCTAGAGGACATAGGGATGTTCACTCCAATTCTAGAGGACATAGAGATGTTCATTCCTACTCTAGATGACGTAGGGATGTTCACTCCAATTCTAGAGGACGTATGGATGTTCACTCCTACTTAGATGACGTAGGGATGTTCACTCCAATTCTAGAGGACGTATGGATGTTTACTCCAACTCTAGAGGACATAGGGTTGTTCATTCCTACTCTTGAGGATATAGGGATGTTCACTCCAATTCTAGAAGCCATAAGTTTTTTTCACTGCATTTTTAGTGGACATAGGGATGTTACCTACAATTCTGAACCACAACTGGGTGTTCAGTCCAACTCTAGAGGACATAGGTATATTCACTACTACTCTAGATGACGTAGGGATGTTCACTCCAACTCTAGAGGCCATAAGTTTTATTCACTGCATTTTTAGTGGACATAGGGATGTTACCTACAATTCTGAACCACAACTGGGTGTTCACTCCTATTCTAGAGGACTTAGGGATGTTCACTTCAACTCTAGAAGACGTAGGGATGTTCACTCCAATTCTAGAGGATGTATGGATGTTTACTCCAATTCTAGAGGACATAGGGATGTTCACTCTTACTCTAGATGACGTACGGATGTTCACTCCAACTCTAGAGGCCATAGGTATGTCCATTGCATTTTTAGTAGACATAGGGATATTACCTACAATTCTGAACTACAACTGGTTGTTCACTCCGACTCTAGAGGACATAGGGATGTTCACTCCTACTCTAGATGACGTTGGGATGTTCACTCCTATTCTAGAGGACTTAGGGATGTTCACTCCAACTCTAGAAGACGTAGGGATGTTCACTCCAATTCTAGAGTACGCATGGAAGTTTACTCCAACTCTAGAGGACATAGGGATGTTCATTCCTACTCTTGAGGTCGTAGGGATGTTCACTCCCACTCTAGAGGACATAAGGATGTTCACTCCAACTCTAGAGGCCATAAATTTTATTCACTGAATTTTTAGCGGACATAGGTATGTTACCTACAATTCTAAACAACAACTGGGTGTTCACTCCAACTCCAGAAGACATAGGGATGTTCACTCCGACTCTAGAGGACATAGGGTTGTCCACTCCAATTCTAGAGGACATAGAGATGTTCACTCCAATTCTAGAGGACATAGGGATGTTCACTCCGACTCTAGAGGACATAGGGATGTTCACTCCTACTCTAGATGACGTTGGGATGTTCACTCCTATTCTAGAGGACTTAGGGATGTTCACTCCAACTCTAGAAGACGTAGGGATGTTCACTCCAATTCTAGAGGACGTAGGGATGTTCACTCCAATTCTAGAGGACGTATGGATGTTTACTCCAACTCTAGAGGACATAGGGATGTTCATTCCTACTCTTGAGGATATAGGGATGTTCATTCCAATTCTAGAAGCCATAAGTTTTTTTCACTGCATTTTTAGTGGACATAGGGATGTAACCTACAATTCTGAACAACAACTGGGTGTTCAGTCCAACTCTAGAGGACATAGGTATATTCACTACTACTCTAGATGACGTAGGGATGTTCACTCCAACTCTAGAGGCCATATGTGTGTCCACTGCATGTTTAGTAGACATAGGGATGTTCCCTACAATTCTGAACCACAACTGGGTGTTCACTCCTATTCTAGAGGACTTAGGGATGTTCACTCCAACTCTAGAAGACGTAGGGATGTTCACTCCAATTCTAGAGGATGTATGAATGTTTACTCCAATTCTAGAGGACATAGGGATGTTCACTCTTACTCTAGATGACGTACGGATGTTCAATCCAACTCTAGAGGCCATAGGTATGTCCATTGCATTTTTAGTAGACATAGGGATATTACCTACAATTCTGAACTACAACTGGTTGTTCACTCCGACTCTAGAGGACATAGGGATGTTCACTCCTACTCTAGATGACGTTGGGATGTTCACTCCTATTCTAGAGGACTTAGGGATGTTCACTCCAACTCTAGAGGACATAGGGCTGTTCACTCCAACTATAGAGGACATAGGGATGTTCACTCCTACTCTAGATGACGTAGGGATGTTCGCTCCAATTCTAGAGGACGTATGGATGTTAACTCCAACTCTAGAGGACATAGGTATGTTCACTCCAACTCTAGAGGACATAGTGATGTTCACTCCAATTCTAGAGGACATAGGGATTTTCACTCCAATTCTAGAGGACATAGGGATTTTCACTCCAATTCTAGAGGCCATATGTTTGTTCACTGCATTTTTATTGGACATAGGGATATTACCTACAATTCTGAACTACAACTGGGTGTTCACTCCAATTCTAGAGGAGATAGGGATGTTCACTCCTACTCTAGATGACGCAGGGATGTTCACTCTAAATCTAGAGGCCATAGGTGTGTCCGCTGCATTTTTAGTGGACATAGGGATGTTACCTACAATTCTGAACTACAACTGCGTTTTCACTCCAACTCTAGTGGACATAGGGATGTTCACTCCTACGCTATATGACGTAGGGATGTTCACTCCAATTCTAGAGGACGTATGGATGTTTACTCCAACTCTAGAGGACATAGGTATGATCATTCTTACTCTTGAGAACATAGGGATGTTCACTCCTACTCTAGATGACATAGGGATGTTCACTCCAATTCTAGAGGCCATATGTTTGTTCACTGCATTTTTTGTGGACATAGGGATATTACCTACAATTCTGAACTACAACGGGGTGTTCACTCCAACTCTAGAGGACATAGGGATGTTCACTCCCACTGTAGAGGACATAGGGATGTTCACTTTAATTCTAGAGGACGTATAGATGTTTACTCCACCTCTAGAGGACATAGGTATGTTCACTCCTAATCTAGATGACGTAGGGATGTTCACTCCAACTCTAGAGGCCATAGGTGTGTCCACTGCATTTTTAGTGGACATAGGGATGTTACCTACAATTCTGAACTACAACTGGGTGTTCACTCCAACTCTAGAGGACATAGGGAACTTCACTCCTACTCTAGATGACGTAGGGATGTTCACTCCCACTCTAGAGAACATAGGGATGTTCACTTCAATTCTAGAAGCCATAAGTTTTATTCACTGCATTTTTAGTGGACATAGGGATGTTACCTACAATTCTGTACCACAACTGATTGTTCAGTCCAACTATAGAGGACATAGGTATGTTCACACCAATTCTAGAGGACATAGGGATGTTCACTTCAACTCTAGAGGCCATAGGTGTGTCCACTTCATTTTTAGTGGACATAGGGATGTTACCTACAATTCTGAACTACAACTGGGTGTTCACTCCGGCTCTAGAGGACTTAGAGATGTTCACTCTAATTCTAGAGGCCATAAGTTTTATTCACTGCATTTTTAGTGGACATAGAGATGTTACCTACAATTCTGAACTACAACTGTGTGTTCATTCCAATACTAGAGGACATAGGGATGTTCACTCCAATTCTAGAGGCCATTTGTTGGTTCACTGCATTTTTAGTAGACATAGGGATATTACCTACAATTCTGATCTACAACTGGGTGTTCACTCCAATTCTATAGGACATAGGGATGTTCAATCCAATTCTAGAGGACATAGCGATCTTCACTCCATTTATAGTGGACATAGGGATGTTCACTCCAACTCTAGAGGACATAGGGATGTTCACTCCTACTCTAGATGACGTAGGGATGTTCGCTCTAATTCTAGAGGACGTATGGATGTTCACTCCAACTCTAGCGGATATAGGGAAGTTCACTCCAACTCGAGAGGACGTACGGATGTTCACTCCAGCTCTAGAGGTCGTAGGGATGTTCTTTCTTTGTTTAGTGAACATAATGATGTTCACACCAATTCTAGAGAGCATATGGTTGTTCACTGCATGTTTAGTGTACATAGGAATGTTCCCTACAATTCTGAACAGCAATTGAGAGTTCACTTCAACTGTAGAGGGCATAGGGTTGTTCACTGCATGTATAGTTGACATAGGGATGTTCCCGACGATTCTGAACAACAACTATCTGTTCACTCTAACTCTAGAGGACAAAGGGATGTTCACTCCAACTGTAGTGGACGTAGAGATATCCACTCCTTGTTTAGTCGACATAGGGATGTTCCCTACAATTCTGAACAGCAATTGAGAGTTCACTCCAACTCTCGAGAATGTAGGGATGTTCACTCAAACTCTAAAGAGCATAAAGTTGTTCACTGCATGTTTAGTGGACATAGGGATGTTCCCAACAATTCTGAACAACAACTGAGTGTTCATTCCAACTCTAGAGGGCATAGGGTTGTTCACTGGATGTTTAGTGGACATAGGCATGTTCCCTACGATTCTGAACATCAAGAGTGATTTTACTCCAACTCTAGAGGACAAAGGGATATTCACTCCAACTGTAGAGGACGTAGGGATGTTCACTCCTTGTATAGTCGACATAGGGATGTTCCCTACAATTCTGTACAGCAACTGAGAGTTCACTCCAACTCTAGAGGATATAGGGATGTTCAATCCAACTCGAGAGGACGTAGGGATGTTCATTCCTTGTTTAGTGAACATAGGGATGTTCACTCAAACTCTAGAGAGCAGAGGGTTGTTCACTGCATGTTTAGTCGTCATAGGGATGTTCCCTATAATTCTGAACAATAACTGAGTGTTTATTACAACTCTAGAGGACAAAGGGATTTTCACTCAAACTGTAGAGAGCATAGGGTTGTTGACTGCATGTTTAGTGGACATAGGGATGTTCCCTACAAATATGAACAACAACTGAGTGTTCACTCCAACTCTAGATGGCATGACGTTGTTCACTGGATATTTAGAGAACATAGGGATGTTCCCTACGATTCTGAACAACAAATTTTTCTTCACTTTAACTGTAGAGGACAAAGGGAAGTTCACTCCAACTGTAGAGGACGTAGGAATGTTCGCTCCTTGTTTAGTCGACATAGGGATGTTCCCTACAATTCTGAACAGAAACTGATAGTTCACTCCAACTCTAGAGTTCATTGGTTTGTTCTCTGGATGTTTAGTGGACAAAGGGATGTTCCCTACAATTCTGAACAGCAACTGAGAGTTCACTTCAAATCTAGAGGACGTAGGTATGTTCACTCCAACGCTAGAGGACTTAGGGATGTTCACTCCTTGTTTAGTGAACATAGGGATGATCACTCCAACTCTAGAGAGCATAGGGTTGTTCACTGTAGGTTTAGTGGACATAGGGATGTTCCCTACAATTCTGAACAATAACTGAGTGTTCATTACAACTCTAGAGGACAAAGGGATTTTCACTCAAACTCCAGAGAGCATAGGATTGTTCACTGCATGTTTAGTGTACATAGGAATGTTCCCTACAATTCTGAACAGCAATTGAGAGTTCACTCCAACTCTAGAGGGCATAGGGTTGTTCACTGCATGTATAGTTGACATAGGGATGTTCCCGACGATTCTGAACAACAACTATCTGTTCACTCTAACTCTAGAGGACAAAGGGATGTTCACTCCAACTGTAGTGGACGTAGAGATATCCACTCCTTGTTTAGTCGACATAGGGATGTTCCCTACAATTCTGAACAGCAACTATAGCAATTTATACGCTACTTACCATCTCCGTGAGTCCTGTAAGATATTAATAAAGGATAGGATTATTAATGTAAATATTAATATTAATACATATTAATGTAAATATTAATAAAGATAGGAAGTGGGAAAAAAATAAAAGTCGTTGGTTGAGCGTCAAAGATAAAAAGAATTTTCTTTATTTAATTTAAATCGCCCTAATCGCCACGATGCGTAAAAAAACCTCCTTCGTCGGGAAGGAGGAAAAAAGCCTTTTGCCGCACGCAAATTTACAATTACGAGATCAATAATAATATTAATTGAACAGTTTTGCGATACGCGCGCGGGAGAGCTCTCGTGAAGGAATGTACATACGGTACCTTGTTGACAGCTAGACTTCCGCCCTACGCCGTGACACCGCTGCGTCGCGAACTCCGCACAGTTTGGACGTCTGGATGGCCGATCGGTGTCTGGGGTGCGGACACCGGGTTGTCTCCAACGTCTTGGAGACGAGACCCGGCCGTAGAGGAACTCACTTTCTCTCTATTTATCTCTGTCCTCTGGATCGGCCACCGGGATTCGTTTCTCGGCTCCCAGGGAAGGTTCCCCCTGGGGTGGATTAGGAGCTTCTTGTCACTCAATCCCCCTGTCACCAGCCTGTGCCACGACACCACGCGAATACTAACACTTATTACTTCGCAGTTTACAGCGCTATTCAGTAACTCGAATCCGCAAGTCGCACTCCTACCGCCTTTCCAACTCTTGTCGATTTTATACAAAAAACTCGACCTCGGCGGAACAAGTGAGAAGAAGCCCAAAAAGCTCTGTATTCTCACTCGATCTCTACGACCTCGCATCTCTATGTCGATTGCATACAAAAAAAACTCGAATTCGGCGGAACAAGTGAGAAGAAGCCCAAAATGCTCTGTATTCTCACTCGATCTGTACGACATCGCGTCTGTCAGTCGATTCCTACATGCCTCAGCACCCGAAGTCCGCAGCCGGGCCTCTTTACGCCTTTTCTCCCATTGTTTTTCTATATCATTTTTCACGCGCCAACTACAACGGCGTTCAGTCATCTCTACTTTTCTCACGACACTAATGTTCCTGCGTTAGTTAACGGTTTTCAACATCTTGTCTATTTTATACGAGAAACTAGAATTCGGCGGGACAAGTGAGAAGAAGTACAAAAGCTCTGTGTTCTTACTCGATCTCTACGACCTCGGGTCTGTAAGCAGATCGCTTGCATGCCTCGGCACGCGAAGTCCGCAGCCGGGGCTCTTTACGCCTTTTCTCCAATTGATTTTCTATAATATCATTTTTCACACGCCACTAATGTTCCTGCGTTAGTTAACGGTTTCCAACAGCAACTGAGAGGTCACTCCAACTCTGGAGGACGTAGGGATGTTCACTCCAACTCTAGAGGACACAGGGATGTTCACTCTAAATCTAGAGGACATAGGGTTGTTCACTGCATGTTTAGTGGAGATAGGGATGTTCCCTACAATTCTGAACAACAAGTGGGTGTTCACTCCAACTCTAGAGGACATAGGGATGTTCACAGCAACTCTGGAGGTCATAGGGATGTTCACTGCAACTCCAGAGGAGGTAGGGATACTCACTCCAACTCTAGAGGACACAGGGATGTTCAGTACAACTCTAGACGAGGTAGGGATATTCACTCCAACCCTAGCGGACACAGGGATGTTCACTTCTCTAGTATAGGAGTGAACATCCCTACGTCCACTAAACAAGGAGTGAACATCCCTACGTTCTCTAGAGTTGGAGTGAACAGCTCTACGTCCTCTAGAGTTGGAGTGAACATCCCTATGTTCTCTAGAGTTGCTGTGAACATCCCTGTCCTCTAGAGTTTGATTGAACACCCATTTGTTGTTCAGAATTGTAGGTAACATCCCTACGTCCACTTAACAAAGAGTGAGCATCCCTACGTCCTCTACAGTTGGAGTAAACAACCCTTTGTCCTTTAGAGTTGGAGTAAACATCCCTATATACTCTAGAGTTGGAGTAAACATCCCTTTATCCTCTAGATTTGGATTGAACACCCATTTGCTGTTCAGAATTGTAGGTACCATCCCTATGTCCACTAAACTTGCAGTGAACCACCCTATGTCCTCTAGAGTTGGATTAAACATCCCTATTTCCTCTAGAGTTGGAGTGAAGATCCCTACGTCCTCTAGAATTGGAGTGAACATTCCTATATTCTCTAGATTTGGATTGAACACCCAGTTGTTGTTCAGAATTGTAGGTAACAACCCTACGTCCACTAAACAAGGATTAAACATCCCTTCGTCCTCTACAGTTGGAGTGAACATCCCTTCGTCCTCTACAGTTGGAGTGAACATCCCTACGTCCTCTACAGTTGGAGTGAACGTCCCTTTGTCCACTACAGTTGGAGTGAACACCCAGTTATTGTTCAGAATTGTAGGTGTTACGGCGCAAACCGCTTGTAAACAAAATCATCAAAGTGACCTCGTTGTCGTCTTGACTAAGTTACAACCTGCGAGGCAAGGTATCTAATCGTATCCATAAAGTCTAATGTTTTCAGTCTGCGAAATTAGGCGCGCCTACCCCGCGACCGGTATGTCGCCTAAATAACTAGTTTTCAAGAATGCATAAACAGACAACCAGTACACTCCCGTCCTTCAACTGGACTACTACTAAGCTCAAAATTTGCTAGTGTTATAACAACCAAGTCAACTCTAATCACATTGTACTCAAAATTCTACAATAAATAAATTCTAAACAATACACAGCTTCTTCTATTCTTTTTTGCTTATCCGAAAATAACATTAATTAATAAATATCAAGGTTTGCTAACGCCAACCTTGTACAATGCGTGTAGCTTACAATTATACGCCCGAACAGTAGGTAATATCCCTATGTCCACTAAACTTGCAGTGAACAACCCTATGTCCCTCTAGAGTTGGAGTACACATTCCTACGTTCCTCTAGAGTTGGAGTACACATCCCTACGTTCCTCTAAAGTTGGAGCGAACATCCCTACGTCCTCTAGAGTTAGAGTGCACGTCCCTATATACTCCAGCGTTGGAGTGAACATAGAGTAGTTGTTCAGGGTTGTAGTGTACAACCCTATGTCCTATAAACTGGTACTGAACATCCCTATGACTCCTAAACGAGGAGAGAACATACCTATGTCCTCTCCAGTTGGATTGAACAAACCTCTGTTCTCTAGAGTTGGTGTGAGCATCGCTACGTCCTCTAGAGTTGGAGTGAACATCCTTATGTCCTCTACAGTTTGAGTAAACATCCCTATCTCCTCTAGAATTGGAGTGAACATCCCTATGTTCACTAAACATGCAGTGAAAATGCATATACTCTAGATTTGGATTATACACTCAGTTGTTGTTCAGAATGTAAGGTAACATCCCTACGTCCACTACACAGGCAGTGAACATCACTATCTCCTCTAGAATTGGAGTGAACATCCCTATGTCCTGTAGAGTTGGAGTGGACAACACTACGTCCTCTAGAGTTGGAGTGAACATCCCTTTGTCCTTTAGAGTTGAAGTGAACACTCAGTTGTTGTTCAGAATTTTAGGTAACATCCCTACGTCCACTAAACTAGAAGTGAACATCCCTACGTTCTCTACAATTTAAGTGAACATCCCTATGTACTCTAAAATTGGAGTGAATAACCCTACGTACTCTAGAGTTGGAGTGAATATCCCTAAGTCCTCTAGATTTGGATTGAACACCCAGTTGTTGTTTATAATTGTATGGAACATCCCTACGTCCACTATAGATGCAGTGAACTATAGAGTTGGAGTAGAGAAATAGGTTTGATCACTGCATGTTTATTGGATATAGGGATGTTGACTCCAATACTGAACAACAACTGGATGTTCACTCCAATACTGAACAACAACTGGATATATACTCCAATTCTAGTGGACATTGGGATGTTCACTTAAATTCTGAACAACAACTGGTTGTTCACTATAATTCTAGAGGCCATAAGGATGTTCACTCCAATTCTGAAAAACAATTGGATGTTCACTCTAATTCTAGAGGATATAAGGATGTTCACTCTAATTCTTGAAGACATAAGGATATTCACTCTAATACTGAACAACAACTGGATGTTCACTCCAATTCTAGAGGACATAAGAATATTCACTCCAATTCTGAACAACAAATGGATCTTCACTGCAATTCCAGAGGACATAAGGATGTTCACTTTAATTCTAGAGGACATAACGATGTTCACTCCAATTCTAGAAGACATATGGATATTCACTTCAATTCTAGAAGACATTAGGATGTTCACTCCAATTCTAGAGGACATAACGATGTTCACTCCAGTTCTAGAGGACATAAGGATGTTCACTCCAATACTGTACAACAACTGGATGTTCACTTCAATTCTTGAATACATAAGGGTGTTCACTTCAATTCTTGAATACATAAGGGTGTTCACTCTAATTCTGAAAATAACTGAATGTTCACTCCAATTCTAGAGGACATAAAGATGTTCACCCCAATTCTAGAGGACATACGGATGTAAGCACACCCTTGTTCTCCAGAATTGGAGTGAACACTCCTTTTTTCTCCAGAATTAAAGTGTACACTACCTTGTTCCTTAGAATTTGAGTGAACATCCCTTGTCCTCTAGAATTGGAGTGAACACTCATTTTTTGTTCGGAATTGGAGTAAACAACAATTTATTGTTCAGAATTTTGGTGAACATCCCTCAATCCCCTAGAATTGAACTGAACATCTATTTTTTACTCAGATTTGGAGTGAACACTCATTTGTTGTTCAGAATTGTAATAAACATCCTTATATCCTCTACAATTGAAGTGAACGCCCATTTGTTGTTTAGAATAGGAGCGAACACACATTTGTTGTTCCATATGGGTGTGATAAACTATGTATTCTTCAGAATTGAAGTGAACATCGTTGTGTCTCCTAGAATTGCACTGAACATCCATTTGTAGTTCAGAATTGGATTCAAAATTGAGAAGCTCTCTTGGAATTTCGCATTCTCCAATTTCTCGGGGCGATATGGTGGTGAAGCTCATCATTCGGGACCCACAATCGTACTCGATTAGTCCTCGTGCGATATGCTGGGTAGGGATAATATGTATAATATTCCGAGCATTATTTTTTTTTTTTTTTTGAAAAATTAAATATGTATTATTATGTATTAAATAATAGGTTTACTTATTTTCGGTTATATGTGACGTCCTTCGGCGATTTGTTTGAACGATTTTACTTTTCTTTTCATTTATTAGGATTCTGGCATTGGACGAATCTAGTATTTCTATGATTTTGTAAGGACCAGAATAATTTTTTTCAAATTTTTTTGGTTTAGTTCCCTTTAGTAGATAAACATAATAGCCTAATTGGATTTTTTTTGGTTTAAATTTTTATCATAATATTTTTTTAATTTATTTTTAGAATTTAGTATGTTGTTATAAACTAAGGTTCTTATTCCCGTTAATCGTGTCACTAAGCCGATGATATAGTCTTTATAAGTTGGCAACAAGTCTCCTTCTCTTAGAGGATCATTCGATGGTAATCTAGCCAATCTACCAAATACAACTTCATATGAAGTGTGTTTGATACTTTCCTGTAGACATGTGTTGTAATTTAACATTGCTATCTTGATCCACGAAGACCATTCATTATCCTGGTCCGTATACATCTTGCTGGCTATTAGCTTGCTAAGAAAGTTCTGTCCTTGATCTGTGAGAATAATTCGGGGTGCGCCAAAGATGCAGATGAAGCGTTTAATAAAGACGTCAGCAATGGTTGAAGCTAAAGTATTTTCTAAAGGCACGGCTATGCAATATTTTGATAATTGGTCCTGCATAGTTAATATGAATTCGAACCTTTCCTTTATTTTTGGTAAAAGTCCCACTATGTCCAATACTATTTTGTCAAATACATTTCCTAATATGTCAGTGATAACCATAAGTTGCTTGGTTTTTAGTCTTACTAGTTTATTTAATTGGCAATCCAGACATTGCTGGATTCGTTTTTGGATGTCGTCCTTCATATACTCCCAGTAGTAGGTCTGCCTAACTCGGTGGAATGTTTTGGATACACCTCGATGTCCTCCTATCGGAGATCTATGTAGTTCCTGGAATATTTCATCGCGTTTTTCTGGGGGTACGTATTTAATAGTGCCTTTGCAAATTATGCTTTTGTTTCAATTTCGTGAAAAATGTTTTTAATAAGGGACAGTATTTCCGCCCAATCTATTTTTGCAATTTGATGGCTGCGGGCAATATTGATTATTGGTATTTTTTGATCTTTAACGAATTCTTTTAATTTAAATAAAGTTGTCTTTATATTATTCTTAGTATCTATTACGGATTTCAACTGATTATCTTTAATACATAGTGATATGTAGGTATTGTTGTTTCTTTTATAGGTGTTTAAGCTGTTAAGATTTACTTTTAATTTATATTCTATTTTATTGGCATCCATTAGGGTTGTGGTACCTTCATCGCAAGGTTGTCCATCGGTGTCTACAAAACAAACCGCTGGTTCCTTACGAAAATGTAGCGGTTTCTTCATCTTCACTATTCTACTGTTTTGTACTTGGTCCCAAAAGTGAGTTGACTCTCTGGTGTTATCCTTTAAGCTTGGAGCTTTGAAAAACGGTTGGTGTCAGTTTCTGACAGTGAGTCACTACTTACAGGTGACTCTAATTGGAGATCTGATAAGTTCCTCGTACCTTTGAGTTGACGAGTTTTTGCTTCAGATTCAGGCAGACTTGGCGCTCGGGTCTTCTCCAACCTGGAACTTCGGCTGGAGATGTTTTCCTTCGGGGTCGTCCCCTTTTTCTTTTAATATTATGATTCATATTTACCCGATGTGTAGAATAACTGGGTCTTTGTGGTTCATTAGTGGTACTCAATTTAAACCTATCTACGGGCCGTTCACCTTGTTCAACTAGGCGTTTTTGTTCCCGTGTAATGGCATTGACTTCTACATGATCTATGGGATTGTGGGACAATGCATCTGTGTTTAAATTCAATTTTCCAGGTTTATATATGATTTTCATAGTCGTAATCGGACAGTTTAAATCTCCATTTCAGTACTCGCGTGTTGAGATCTGCGGGCTTAAACCATAGAAGTGGTTGATGATCTGTGATTATGCTCACTAGTTTCCCATAGATATGATCTTCAAAGGCTTTTACACAGTGGATCATGGCTAAAGCCTCCTTCCCGTATACTTCGTAAGACAACTCGGGTCCTCTAGAACTCTAGAGGTGTAAGCAATTGGCAAATCCTTGCCAATCTCTCCTTGTGAAAGAACCCCTTCACAAGCTATTCCCGAGCTGTCGCAGGTGATATTAAACGGTTTTGAAAAATCTCGGTACTGGAGGATGGGAGGATTGCAAAGAGCATCTCTTAGTATTAGAAATGCTTCTTCGCACTTCTCTGACCATTGAAAATCTCTGTCTTTTTGCAAGAGGCGAGTCATGGGTTTCGCAATTTTCGAAAAATCTTTAATGAATTTGCGGTAGTACTCAAACAACCCTAGTACTTGGCGGATTTGTTTTACATATTTAGGCCGACCTATATTGGCTACGGCTTCAAGCTTCCGGGGGTCTGGTTTCAACCCGTCCTTATTAATGATATGCTTTAAGTAGCAGACTTCGCTGCGTAGGAATTCGCATTTCTTTATATTCAGTTTTAAATTTATTTGCCGTAATCGTTCCATGAGGAGCGTCATTTTCTCCTCATGTTCTTCTAAAGAATTTGCAAAATTGATAATGTCGTCAATACAGGAATATAATATTTTTCCCTGTAATAATATAATTCCCTGTAATGTGACAGTGGAATTACGTAACCCGAATGTCATTCGCACGAACTCGTGGTGACCAAAAGGTGTAGAAAACGCGGTTTTTGGTGCGTCCCTGGGATCCATTAAGATTTCGTGAAATACGAATGCAAGGTCGACTACTGTGTAATATCGATATCCTCCTATTGCATCGATAATTTGAGATATTGCTGGTAAAGGGTATGCATCATTAATAGTAATTTCATTCAGTTTGCGAAAGTCCGACATTAGTCCATACTTTTTTTTCCGTTCGCATCAGGTTTCTTCTGTACAATCCAGATTGGCGAATTATAGTCTGATTCGGAAAGTCTTATTATTCCCTCATTTAGCAACTTATTTACCTGTTGGTTTATTTCTTCCTTTAGGGAGAAAGGGAATCGATACTGCCTGACATTGATGGGTACGTCAGACGTGGTGATGATGAGGTGGGTCACGTTGGTGGCTGAACTCGAGTGTTCACCTTCTAATAAGAATCTATCTGAATATTTCTTGACTAGTGAAATGATACGAGGTTTTTCCTTTTCATCCAGGTGGTCTAATCTCAGCTGATCCACTAACGAGGTCGAGTTGGTTGATGTGCCCATTTTATTATCCGTTAATTTAGGTTCTTCTAGCTCGACCGTAAATAATTTGTGTGTCTCTAGAACTTCGTCTTCCGTGGGTTCGGGAATATCCAAGTTGCCAAAGGTTTCCTTTTGCAGTGCATGGAAAACTTCTGTATCATGACTATTTGCGTATAACGCTTCTACTTTTGATCCTTCTGGTATCGAAGATAGGGGATATCTATCCCATTCCTGATTCCGGTTATTGAAAGGTGTTTTAATATCTCCGTCCTCTACCTCTGCTAGTAGACCTTCTGGTGACTCATCAGAGGGGTTTGCGGCGTTTGAAGATATTTCGGCTTCAAGTTGGCTAATGTCGATGAACGAAATGTCGGAGGTATGGTCCCGTTTTCTAAAGCGTAAGCCTCCAAGATTTGGTTACCCAAATCTCTTACGCGGTTGGCAAAAGTGATGACGGGTTCCGAATCCCGTTGGAATTCGTTCCCTAGGTCTGCCAATAGGTGAGCAACTATTCGGGGAGGCGAGTAAATGCCTTTCAGAAAGTTCAATAGTTCTTCGATAGATAGAAAGTGTTGGCCTGTAATAGACCTCCTTGCTTCTCCCTGTATCTTACATCTAATTAGCCGCACCAGGTTGGGTTCGTGATTATTTTCGTGATCCATGGTAGCTGTGGTAGTTTTTTTAATAGGACCAGTGAACTTATTTGCTTCTGTTTCCCCTGTAAGGTAATCTAGATGGCGGCTGGACATAGGATCGTTGGCGATTGAACCTCTCGATGGCGAATAGTCTCGCGGCGTCAACGAGCTTCTTTCGAAAGGGTCACTCTCAGGGCGGTGACTACTTCCTCGCTTTGCCTCCTGGCGAGTAACGAGACCTTGACGGTTCATAAAAACGGTCTTATTGGATTTTGAGGTTCTTAAAAGCCTTTTCCAATTTATCAATGCTGCTTTGTTTGATGGGTTTACCCGCCGAAACTTCTTTAAATCCTTTTGCGGTCGCTTTAGCTACGCTTTCCAATAGTCTATTAGTTTTAAAGAGCTGTTTCTCTACCTGTGTTATTTTTGACAGATTGTCGCTGTTGAATCCTACAAGAACCGACTGAACGCGATCAATTCATTAGACCAACAACGATTCTTGTGCCACAGATTTTTTCAAGTGGTTAATTTCTTGAGCCTGTCTATTAATGATAGAAATTAAACCGTTAATTTCTTGGCTCAAGTGATATATTCGGTTATTAGCCACGGTGGAAATGAAATCCTCAATGTTGATTGGGGTCATCTACTTGTAATGCAATGTAATTCTGGTTTATCTTATTCACTGAATGCTTAGATTTTCAAACCCTTCTCAAGGGTTTCTATATCGACAATATTAATTGGTTGATTGCTGGATACTGCGTGAAATTCCTTCGGCGGTAGCTTTTATTTAAATTTTATTTTGTTCCATTAACATTTTCATTTCAAGGAGTATTCTTTTCTAGAAAATTTATTAGCGATTGCTTATAATTGACTTTTATTTAAATTTTATTTTATTTAATTAACACTTTGTTATCTCAAGAAATATTCCTTTCTTGAGGCTTTGCGATTACTTATAATCGGCGTTTATTTAAATTATATTTTATTTCATTAACACCTATTCATCTCGAGAAGTATTCTGTTCTCGAAGATATATTTGCGATTACTTATGATCGGCTTTTATTTAAATTTTATTTTATTTTATTAACAAATTTAAAAAACCAAGAGGTATTCTTTTCTTGAGGCTTAATTTGCGATTTAGTTATAATCGGATTTTATTTAAATTTTATCAACACTTTTTCATCTCAAGAAGTATTGTTTTCTTGAGGATTTATCTGCGATTTAGTTATACTTGTGCTGCATTCTAATTTTAATTTATTTCGTTAATTGAGGAAAAAAACAAAATTATTTGTACGTCAGTTTTATTTTGATAACATTATTCTCGGTGGAAGGCTTACAGAAAAAGATTTTTCTCATGCGTTGATGACCTGTGTTTTTACTAATACATTTCAAAAAAAAAAATTTCTTTTAGGTAGAAAAGAAAAGGAAAAACGTTCCGGGCCGCAAAAATCACAGAAGTACGTGTATATGTGTATATGTATTCATTATTATGTATATATTCTTCAAAAAAAAACACAAAACAAGGATTATGTATTTTGTAAATAATATTGAGAGGAGGCGCAACCAGTACAGTGCAATATTTACGATCCCTCCGGGGCCTCCAAATTTGTTACGTCGGTTCACGCGGGAAGATAAATCAAACGTTTAAAAGTGGTCAATCCTCTCCGAGAAAGATGCCTTGTTCCCTTTTTAACCTAAGATTTTACTCTTAATAGCTAAGGCTGGAGCTAATATTGCAAAGTACTAAGAAACAACTAACGTGATATGGTTGTATAAAAACTTAAATGAAATTTAATGTAATGCACTTACCTTTCGATGATCTGAGGAGGTATTTAAGTATATTATGTTGATTTCCTTCCTTCCTTCTTCTCGTTCCGGATGCGCGAAACACGTCGCGGATGGCGCACAAAGGGGAGGGAAACTCAAAGTAAAAATTTAACTAAATGCACTTGCTGTTTAAAATGATCGTTTATTGATAATAATAATGGTGATAAGGGAAAAGTACAACTAAAACGGACTCCGAGGTGTTCGTTACAAAAAGTGCGGCAGATCGTCAGACCAAGGAGGGAGTTGTTTCGTCAATAGCCTGGTTTATATAGCTGATGGTTTTTAGTTTTCAGATGCACTCTTTCCATTTTCTAAACGTTTTTCGTCGTGGATAATGTTAGAATACACTCAACTCTCACGTTGAGTCATCGAAAAGAGAGTCATTTTGTATCGAGTAATTCTTGTTTAGCAGTCTTTCTACAATATTATCGTACGCGTGTAAAATTCTACTGAATTCTTGTTCAGCAGTATTTCTAGCATGTTTTCGTACGCGTGTAAAACTCCTTTTAATTCTTGTTCAGCAGTCTTACTAGCATTTTTTTTGCACGCGTATAAAACTCCTTTTAATTCTTGTTCAGCAGTCTTTCTAGCATTTTTCTGCACGCGTGTAGACTCCTTTTATTAATTAATTATTATTCTTAATATTACAATTTTTATTTAAATATGATTTATAATATGTTTGTCTTTCTTCTCTTCACAATTTCTATCTTTTGTATTACAATTTCATAGTTATTCACTAAATCCGTTCCTAATTATCTCAGGTCCACAAAAAAACTTCTTATTATAATAATACGATTCTCATAATAATACAGATACGCATTCATATTTTTAGTTTTAATTTGTGTGATTGTACGACGGTTTTTCTAAAAGGTCTCAAAGATTGGAAATATAAATTTTTTCTATGGGCTTTTCAAAAGTCTCGGCAGTCGTAGTGGCAACTGAAAATAATTAATGGGTTTATAGTGAGGGGACGTAACAGTTCACTCAAATTCTGAACAATAAATGGATGTTTACTTCAATTCTAGAGCACATAGGGATGCTCACTCCAATTCTGAACAACAAATGGATTTTTATTCAATTCCAGAGCACATAGGGATGTTTGCTCTTATTCTAGATGCCATAGGGATGTTCGCTTTAATTCTGAATAATAAATGAATATTCACTCCAATTCTGTAGGACTTCGGGATGTTCACTACTATTCTTGAGGACATATGGATATTCCCTCAAATTCTGACCATGGATGTTTTATAAATGGATGTTTACTTCAATTCAGAAAAACAAATGTTTGCTGACTGCAATTCAAGAGCACATAGAGTTGTTCATTCCAATTCAGAACAGCAACTGGATGTTCACTCTAATTCTGGAGGACAAGGGATCATTCATTTGAATTCTGGAGAAGGAGGGAATATTTACTCCATTTCTGGAGAACAAAAGAGTTTACTCTCCAATACTTGGCAACAAGAAAATGTTCACTTCAATTCTGGAAAACAAGGAAATGTTCACTCCAATTCTAGAGAACAATGGAGTGTTCATTCCAATTCTAAACAACGCATTGATGTTCACTCTAATTCTGAACGATAAATGGATGTTCACTCTAATTCCGAACAATAAATGGATGTTCACTCCAATTCTGAACAATAAATGGACATTCACTCCAATTCTGGAGAACAAGGCCGTGTTAATTCCAATTCTGAACAACAAATGGCTCTTCACTGCAATACTGGAGAACAAGGTGATATTTACTTAAATTCTGGAGAACAAGGGACTGTTCACTCCAATTTTGAACAACAAATGGATGTCCGCTCCAATTCTGGAGTACAAGGGAATGTTCATTATAATTCTAGAGAACAAGGAAGTATTCACTCCAATTCTGGAGTACAAGGGAATGTTCATTACAATTCTAGAGAACAAGGAAGTATTGACTCCAATTCTGGAGAACAAAGGAGTGTTCACTCTAATTTTGGAGCGGAAGGGAGTGTCCACTTAATAATGGAGAACAAATTCGTGTTCGCTCTAATTTGGAGTGGAAGGGAGTGTCCACTGAATACTGGAGAACAAAGGCGTGATCACTCTAATTTTGGAAAACAAATTGATGTTTCCTTCGATTCTGGTGAACAACGGAGTGTTCACTCCAATTATAAAGAAACTAGGAATTTATTTGTTTTTAAGTCGCGTATAGTTATCTTCGTAGAAAAGCCCTCAATATTACGATCATCTTGTAACATTTTATAATTATTATTTAATTGCTCTATTTTCCAAAATTTTTCAATATTATTGTGTAAATTATTTATTATCATGAGACATCTTTTTGACTTGTTATTAGAAGTAGAGTTTCCTATTTTACTGGAAATAATCCATCCTAGTTTCGTTTTTATTAACATTGCGTTAGTATTTTTAATTTTATTTGTTCAATACATAGTACGTTGTAAAATATTTCTGCTCCTATTATTGCATCGATTTCATTAGGCTTATAGAACTGTGGGTCTGTGAGTTTTATATTAGTGGCTGTGTTTAATTCATCCTTAAGTATAAAGATTGTTCGTATCAAATTACAGATTCGAAAAATGTAAATTATAAGAATATCTAAATTAATCTTATAGTCGTAATTTTTTAAATAAATTTTAGCGTTTTCTTTCATTTATATTTGTTTTAATTTGACTTAATCACTTAATAACGATAAGTTACCTTCAATACAAGAATTTCATTATTTATTATCGTGCTTAAAATTTGAAGTAGCCCCCGTAATAGTATCAATTGAAAGTTCCTCCAATAGCTATCACGAAGCTTCGGAGGCATTGAAAGATTGATTCGATAATCCTCGTGTAATAAGCCAACAACATATTAATTACATAATGGAAATACTTATAATTAATACAGAATCATCTAGCCAGTTTTGTAAGCTGATAGATGATGCTAAAATACACCTACGTGTGTTAAAAACCCTAGGTGAACCAGTAGATTATTGGGGATCATTACTGAAATATGTAATATCCTCAAAATTAGATAAAATTCACTGCTTGAATATCAAACAATTCTAACGGGAAAAGAAATGCCGTAATGGGAAGAATTTATAAACTTTCTAAATCAAAAGTTATTGCGGCTAATGACAATCGCGCTCTCTTCATGGGATCCCAATTCGATCTATACAACAAACAATAATTATTCGATAAATAAAAAAATGCAAATGCCCGACTAACGCGTTTACAACAACTCAAGAAGTTATGGTTTGAACGGTTTGTAACGAGTCCCACCTAATATTTACATAGTGAAAGTTTTCGCGTATTATTTATTGCAGAGCGTGTAAATATATTAAAAATTTATAAATTGTGTTTTACTTGTTTTAACACGATGTAGATGCGCTTTTAGTTGTAAATATATTTTACGAGCTTTTATGCGTCGGGCTAATTAAATTAAAAAATAACGCGATTTTAAATAAAACGAAATGAGGTTGGATCATCACCAGGACAAACGGGCATTCTACCATCAATAGGAAAGCTAATAAATGTTTCGTTTTCATAGGACCTTTGCATAGAGGTATGCAAAGATGCTGGGAAACAGAAAAAATAAATAAGAAAATTAACGAATTAGGAAAAAGGCTCGTCGCCGTTTCACTAATTTAGAAAAGCGACTAAAAAGAACGATAATAAATTATAATTCAACTAGCACAAATTTATCCATGAATTACTTAATAATAAATTATAGACGATTGCGTCTAAATAGTAAATATTATTATAAGTTGATTAACCTATAAATAAAATTAATCCGTGTCTACTACCCGTAATGAAGGCTAAAATTGTTCTTAGTAAATACAACAAAAAATTCGAATCATGAAATATTTAATCAATTTTAATTAATAAATAACCAATAAGAGTTAGTGCATACATTAACAAAGTTTATAGTAACATAATAAATACAAAGACTAAATTTTCCGGTCCCTTAAAAATACCCGAATTGACGAAGAAAACAAATAATAATTAAACCTTGAAATCCGAATGCTTCGCGTCGGGAATAAAAAATCTCTCTGGGTGCACCGCTTTCTCTCCAGATGCCTAACTCCTGTATCCTTAGAATAAAACGAACTAAATGATCTTTCTCTTCTCCACTACCTAAATGGAGACTTGCCGACTATGCTGCCAGAACAAGAATTCGAAGACGAAAAGATCACAACAGGCTGTCAACTTGGCAGCACATATAATTAATACGAACAATAACAGGAGAATATATTAGACACGTGGCAAAAGTCTCACTCCTTCCCATAGAAAATAACAAATGTACATAGAGTTAGCAATGATAATCATCATTGTAATCAAATCTAAAATATCCCCAACAACAAAATGTCATAATTATGTCGAATGTGTACACTTAAGGAAGGCGGAATGTTCAAGCGTGAACTGACCTTTGAACTTTAGAATCAGTACGTTACATTTTCGTTACTGAGACAAACCGCCGTGTTAATTGTCTAATCTCGAGCAGTCAGTTCACTCTCTTCTCTTGGTTATTTAGTGTATTTATTAATTTTGAACTTACAGGTTCTGATGACTATGATAAATTAATTGTTTTAAATTAATTTGATTATTTATTTTTATCGTATTCAATTGCTTTTTTTTGACGTTTTCACAAATCCAGTTAATAATACTTTTATTTTATTTTTAAGTATGTACAAACATTGCCCGCGTCAAATTAAAGAGTTATGTCTTTGTTTTATTTTAAAAAGGAATAATATTGGGGACTTTTTTATGTGTAATTTATTTAATATAAAAATAGTTAAAGGTTTTACATTATTGAAAATAGAATAGCCGCTATCCTTCAGAATGACATTCAATTCTATTTATATGTTATATATTGAGAAAAACCTTACAGATGCTTCTCTATTGTTATCGTTATTTTTAGAAAATACCCAGAATTATTTAAAAATAGGTAGTGCTAATTTGCAAAAATTACGTTTTTTTTTTGTTTTGATTAAGTTTAGGTGAAACCTGAACAACATGTTTCCCAAGAATAACAGAAAACATCGTATGTCTCTCTATATTCGACAGGGAACATTGCATTATTTCCTTGAATCGACAGGGAACATCGCATTTCTCCCTAGATTTACAGAGAATATCCCATTTCTCTCTAGAATCGACAAGTAACATTGCATTTCTCCTTAGAATCATAGGGGACATCGCATTTCTTGAATTCATAGAAGATGTTATTTGCGATTTTACGAATATCATTTTTCTTCTTAGATTCGACAGGGAATTTTGCATTTTTCCCTATAAGCACTGGAAACATTTCTCTCTAGAATCGATAGGGAACATCGCTTCGTTCCCTAGAATCGAAGAAAATATCATATTTCTCCCTAGAATCGGAACATCACATTTCTTCAATTCATGGAAGATGTTCCCTCTGATTCTAAGAAGAAATGGGATGTTCCCTGTAATTATAAAGAGAATTCGATTTTCGATGTCGTCTCTAGGAAGGAATACGATGTTTCATGTTTATTATAGAGAAAAATTTCGATACTTCCTGTGATTCTGCACAGAAATGCGATGTTATCTGTGATTCTAGGGAGAAAAACGGCGTTCTAAGGGAAAATGCGCTGGTCGCTGTCGATTCCACGGAGAAATCAATTGTACCCTGTCTATTCTAGGGAGAAATGCGATGTTCCTTATGATTCTAGGATAAAATGTGATGTTTGCTCTGATTCAAGAGAACGAAGCGATGTTCCCAGTGTTTCTAGGGAGAAATCGTATTCCCCCGAGTCAAAGCATATATCGCTTTTCTCCTTTGGATTACAAATAACATCATATTTGTCTTTAGAAGCACTGACGATCTATAATCAAAAGAGAACATCGTATTTTGTCCCAGAAATTACAGGTAACATTGTATTCCGTCCTTGATTCAACTGGGAATACTGCATTTCGTCCTTGAATAGATAGAAAACAACGCATTTCAATCTAAAATCAACAGGGGTAAATTATTTTTTTAGAATCTGTAGTATACACCTCATTTATTTCACATTCGTTAGGAAATACCTTATTTCGTGGATACCGGGAATCGACAAGGAATACTTTCTTTGGACCTAAAATAAAGATAGAACATCGTTCTTCGACCTATAATCATCAGGAAACACTGAATTTTCTCCCAGAACTTACTGGAAAAATAGCATTTATACCTAGAATTAACAGGAAACATTATATTTTGGCCTAGATTTGAAAGGGAACGCCCTTTTGTCCTATCTGGTAGGTTCCTGAACAGTCGGGTAGGAAACAAAACATTTTATTCGTGAATCAAAAGAAAATTACATTTCGTTCTATAGTAGACAGAAAATATTTTATAAGAAAATATTTAACAGAACGGAAAGGGAACATGGTATTTTACCTTAGAATCAACAGAAAACACAGCATTTTTTCGTCTAATCGACATGGAACACCACAAGTCATACTAGAATCGATAGAAAACACCTTCTTACGCCTTGTTACGTCCCCTCACAATGCACTTGCCAAAAAAAGAAATTTTTTGAATATCTAAAAAAAAAATAAAGATAATATTACCGAAAAGAGAAAATAAATAATTACAATATCTGACACCCTTTTTAGAGTAACCGCCCTACAAACCTAGTTTAAAATTAAAAATACGAATGCGTGTTTATAGTATTACGAAAATCTTGGGGGCAACGCGTTGCACCCTATCGATTCCAAGACGAAATGCAATCTCTGTCGCAATTCTAAAATGAAATGCGGTGTTGCCTGTTGATCCTAAGAAAATAAAAGGTGTTTTCTGTAGAATCTAGGATGAAATGAAATTTTCTTGTGGTGCACCTTGGTGGTTCTATATCAAAATATAGTTTTCTGACAATTCCAAAACATAATATGGTGTTTTCTGGCTAAAATACGAGATTCCTCATCAATTCTTGTGTGAAAGATGTCTTTTTTGTTAATTTTGGATCGGTGAATAGGTTTTTATATCAATTTTATTACGAAATATGCTTTTCTATAATGATTCAATGACGAAATATTGTTTATTTTTTTTATTCAAGGTCGATTTACGGTCTTCCTTGTTGATTCTAGAACGAAATGTGGTATTCTAGTTCGATTCTTGACACATTACGATGTTCCTACCAAATCTTGGCAAAATTATTCTGTTTTCTGTCGATTCAAGGTTAAAATATGGTTTTCCCTATATAGATAGTCTACCGAAATATAGTTGTATCTATATATACTCTGATAAATTTCTAATACCAGTAGTGTTAAGATTGCTAGCATCGATAATGAAAGTTTAAATTTGTTATCTATGATGAATAATTGGTCAAGAATACTAGTGAGTAAGAAAAACGATGTAATCATTAGAGAACGATATCCAAAGATAAATGAGCAAATACTAGCAACTTTGAGTATAATAGTAACACGATTAAACTATTGTAGTGCTACCTATTAAGAAATAGGTGTAATTAGATACTGATCTGAGGTGTGATTAGATACTGACGATATTGATAAACTACATCGTAGCTTGACTCATGCAGACTCAAATTCAAAAATTGTAACTATAGAATTGTATCGTAATAAACCAAATATGTAAAAATTAAAGGGTAACATTATTCTAGACAGATAATACTATTGCATTAGTATACACAAAGGCATTGTAGAATAAATGTTTTGGGAAATTTCGAATTACTGTCACACGGGTGTTTACATTGAAGTTGAAATTGAAATATAAAAAACTTTATTATTTTCTTATTTATAATAAGCGAAATGTATGGTTTCCTATATTACCAGGTATAATATGAAAACGCGTGACATATTATTACTAATGTACTTATTACAAAATATTAGATTACTTAATTTCTTCATATTATACTCTAATTTGTGAATAAAAAAGTCAGGTTTATTAATATATTAATAATAACAAATGTCATGATATCAAGACAAGATTTCTAGATTGCGTCATTCATTATCTCTGTTTTCTTAGGATTTAGATAAAAAATAATCAACTAATGTTCACATTTTCTTATTCGCGTGATTCATCAACGCTGTTCTCGCGTGTTGGCGATATATGTATAAGACAAGATCTGATTGAGTTTAACGATTAAATTACGTACGCTGTACTTGTACAACATAAATCAATACTCAGAGATACCTGAGATTTACGGAATCTACTAGATAGATATCTTCCTTTTTTAACTTGAATTTATTGCTCAGTTCTATTATATTGTTACATATTATATTGTAACATATATAAAGTTATTTTTTAATCGCAGTCTTATAAATATTGTAAAATTTATTCACTTATAAATTTCAAATTGGTTGAAATGCGCAATAAGGTACACAAATAAATATGGAAAACAAAATAAATAAGAAAACATTAAATATATTTAATACATTTAATACATTATGATATAAATGTTTATTCAATACCATTTTATTAAATATATTTCTAAATTTTTATAAGGTTAACAATCAATCATTGTAATTTAGAATAGATGATTAGATATTACTATATATGATATACTAATCAACTAACTAATTTAAAATTTTAGATATTGAAACGTGTATTTTTTATGTAACCTTTTTAAAATATATAAGTTTGTTATAATTTATTATTAATTCATAATTTTTTTTAAATTAAAAGCATAATAATAATATTCTGTTATAAAAAAAATTTTTTCGATAAAGTCTGGTCTCATGAGTTTGATTTTAATTTTTAATTATATTATTTACCAAAAAGAAAATCTTATTTACAAAAGTTCACATTTACATAAATTTTTTGCTATATAAAGTATTCAACTATTTATTTTATTTTATATTCTGCTTTAATAGTGGCATAAATTTATTTAATAATTATAGATATTTGATTGATGTGCAAATATCACAAAAAACTATCATCGCTATCAATAATAATTAAACAAAACCTTTCAAGCAAAATTCTAGATTCATATTTCATAAGAAGTTATTTACATTTTGAATTTGCAGTCTCTTGATATATGAAACCATGAAAAAAGAATTTTTTAAATAAGCTAACATAAACACATTCAATGAAATGTGTCGATAGACACAGGCGGTGTAATTGTAGGTAGATGATCACCACAAGTTGGAAAATTCGGTGGAATAGATGGCAAATCGGCATGAGTTCCAACGTGTAATATGAGATTCATACCAATGACAATATGAAATAAGAAATGGCAATGAAACAGCCAATAACCTAATAAAAAAATTTTAATATTAAAAATTTATTTTGTATATTATAATATTATATATTTATTATTGATAATATTGTTTAAAATGTTTACAATAAAAAGAAATAATATTAAATTTTTTTATTTAAAGAATATTAGTAAACATTAACATTAACATACCGCTTTCTTATTAATTATTATAGTTAATTGCATTAAATTAAACATTATATTATATATAAATAATATAATATTTAGTAAGAGAAAAATAATTTTTAACAGTACAGGGATTTAGATTATAAAATGTTAAATAAATTTAGACTAAGTTTCTATTTACTCTAATAAGAAAAATCTTAAATGATTTAAAAAATAAGGATAGTTTTTATTACACTACATACTGCAAAAACTAATTAGCTCATGATAAGTATATAATTTTATAATAACTATAAATTGTAAGTCACGTGTGTGTGAAGTAATAAAAAGCATGCGTTCAATCTTATATACCCAAGTAAAAACAGACAATAAAAAAATGGTAAATTTTTTTATGGTCGATAAAAAAATCTTATCTAAGAAGATTTTATAACGTAAAATAAATAATATAAGTAATCACAGATGGATCGCGCGCCTCCAGTACGATTTAACTAAAGCTTTTTTTCTCATTCATGTAAGGTTTTATTTATTGCTTATTTAATTCAATTTAAAATTTTTTAACCTATTATTAATAGAAGCTTGTGTAAACTCTATCCAACTTTAATTTAATAATAAATATTTCAAGCGAATTAATGATATTTGAACAATCATTTTAAAATAATGTTGATTTAAAATAATAGAATATAATTAGATCAATCAATAAAACAAAATTTTTGTATAATTCAGACAAGTAATATAATTTTTTTTTTAATTCATTCGTCTATTTTATGCTTTTTTTATATTGAATTACTAAAAAATGGCCAAATATATTTAATAATTTTTATCATTTCAATCAGATAATGTAACTGATCATTCAAAAACATGATCATTTATTAAATAAAAAAAGAAAAATATAAAAATCACATTCAAAGATTTTACTACGTTATATATAAGATTATATTAGTTACTTTTATATTAGTTATCGTTGTAATTTTTAAACAAAAAGAGTTATAAAATTTTCGAGTACAAATATATTTCGGCCTAATATCCACTTATTTTTTTATATACTCATGTAATTAGTTAATGGTAATAAATTTTAGACTGTTATTCTCTTATTCATATTTACAATATTTTACATATAAAATTTCATTCTTGATCTTTTTATATTTATTTCTTATTAATTAAATTAGTACTTATTTAAACAACTTATTTTTCTTGTCTTTTTCGTCTTTTGTATATAATTTATATTTATTATTTGTCACACATATATTTTACTATTATTCATTATGTTATACTATGAAAATTTACTTTGTTAATATTCTTAGCTTTTACATTTCGTAAAAATTTTATATAATAAACTATTATCGTTATTTATTTTCTGTATAATGTATATTGTATATACTTATATTTATACATTTGGTTTCATAAAACACCTTTTTACATATTAAGTTTAAGATATTTGAAGAAGTTGTTATAAATTATAGATAGTAATTATAATTTATTTGTAATTTATAATTTATTTTAGAACATAGTTTTACTAAGTAATATATAATTAGTATTATAAAATTTATTAAAACACATTTAACATACCAGGGTTATCTGCTCTGAAGCGAAATACTACATATCCATTATTCGGAACAGCTATTGTATCTTTAGATGGTGGAAGATTAAATTCTCGATGAAGTAAGCCTCGTCTATCAAGATCAAGTGCATGTTTTAAATTAATTTTCTTTACATTTTTATCTGGAGAACGACCAATGCCAATAACCTTAAAAGCATATCCATGTAAATGAAAGGGATGAGACAAATTTGGTTGCTGTACTGTAATATATTATTTTTATTATATTATATTTACTATTATTATTATTATTATTATTATTATTATTATTGTATATATTATTTTATTATATGTTTATTTGCATATTATAGAAATGTATATCAAAATAAAATTTTTTACTACTTAAAATAACATTAACATTCTGTTATACAATAATAATAATATTATGACTTTATAAAATTTAATATATTCATAACCACAAATCCACGCACCTAAATGTATTTCCCTCAGTAATTAGTGACTTCAATATAACTTGCATCAAGTGATGCAATATTGAAAAAATATAAAAGTATATATGCAATCATTTATTCCAACGCAGAAAATTTATATTTAAAATAATATTTAAAAAACGATATCGTTCCGTGTGGTATAGAAAACTAGAAATATAAGACAAATAATTGAATTGTTTGTTTAATAAAAATTCGAATACTTCGACAAATAAACATTGTCAATTTTCAGACTTCTCAATTTATATAGAATAATAAGCTCTATTTCTTGTTTTTATCAATTCAGCATATTTTGTAAGTAGTTCATAAAAGGTTTTTTAGAAAATTATTATCAAAATTTAGGAAATCGTATAAATTAAATTAAATCAAATTTTAAATATATTTATAAATTTGCTCAACGAATTTATATTTTATTTTAAAATTTCTGCTTTCTATTTTGTAAATGTAAATTGGGTTCATGCTCCTTTTTTTATTAGTATTTCCTTGTAATAAAAAAATAGATTCAACATTAGTATGATGTCAGTTTCTACGAATATTTTAAACATTCGAAAAGTACTTTTGTCTACAAAAATATCTTTAACGTAAATTATTCAAATAAAAATAAAATCATTGTTAATTTGTTTAAAATGTTATATACGTATACCAATAAGTCAAGAGAAAATGAGATAATCAAAGAAAACAGAGTAGGGAAGGTGTGAATTAGTAACAGTATTTGTAGATAAAAAAGAAAACATAAATACTAGCGGAATAAACGATCATGTATTCGAGTAAATCAAGGTCTGAAAATGAGAAAACGACAGGAAGGAAATAAATCGATGTCTATCATTAATCATATAGTAATATCGCTTGAAAAATAACTAAATTTCTTGGATTTAGAAAGAAGTGAGTACGCGAGTTACAAAATGAAGATATGAGAGACCCGGCTATTGGGAAATGTGCTGTGCGATGTTAAGAAACTTCGACATATTGATAGTGATAAAATAGGTTGTTCATAGCAGCACGTAACTGCAGAAATATACTAAAGAAATGCTTACAGAAAATTTAGATATTCATTCCATCTTTTATACTTTGAGAATAAACAACTAATCTACTACATAATATTTATAAAATATGATAATTATTTTTATGCAATAATATTTATTAATACGTAATTATTTTAATAAATAAATTTAGAAAAAGGATATAATTTATCTACCTTCATCAACGAGCACAACTTCGACAATTGCATTTTGAGGAATATCAACTTTGTGAGTACACATACAGTTGGCTCCACAATCAGCAGGCCTGTTATCGCCATTGCAGAATTGTTCAGGAGAAATATCATCAATCTGTGATAACGGTGGTGATGGTGGAAATGTAAATGAAATTTCATCAACAAGTGAAATTACATGATCTCCAGTTGGTGCAACTATGTAAAAAATAATAATATTTTTATAAATTATTTATAAAAAGATATTTTCAGGTTTAAAATTTTTTTTATCTTAGAAGTATTTTATAATAATGCTTTTTTATTAAATTGATTATTATTTAAGATGCTTAGTCAATTCTTTGTTAACAATATCATTTTGAAATTAATGTTTACAATAGAAAATTATCAGTAATTTAATTTTTATCTAAATTTGTAAATATGATTTTAACAATTCGAGTTCAAATCTGATATTATTTATATAACGATACAATTTTTAAAAATGTTATCGGATATAGGCATGCATACTTATCAATTATATATGAGTATAATATTTCACTTTTTTTAACTTCAAATCAATTAAAAAAATAACAATTAAATCTATATATTTTCTCTTCTATTCAATTTCCAGTAGGACGATGCGTTCTCTAGAGAAATCCATAGTGTGCTTCTTTGTTTAATTATAATACTTTTCAAAGCATTTTTCTAATTTTAATTAATATTTTACACTAATGAAAATATATGCAACACTTTATATATATTTTATATACACTTTTTATGTGAATTTATATTTATTGCATTTTACACAATAATGTTACTATTTACTTATAATATTATCAGACTGTATATTTTATTTTAATTCAATAAATTTATATTTATAGGCTTATATATATTATATTATACAGGTGTGTTTTTCAACATTATTCTTAGATGTTCTTGAATTATTATTGCCTTAATCTTTTATATTATATCATATTTTCATATTTTCTTTATGAAATCTTATAAATTGTAATACATTAGTACATGCGTCTTTTCTAACGAATTTATGTTATTATAATTTATTTATGTTAATAATATAACGTGTTACAACTGTATGCAAGGTTATATTTCCTTTCAATTATTCTGAACAATCCTTCCGTAGGTAGAGTTATTTGCTTGCTTACGAAATCATCCAAAAACCAATATTTATATTTTATGAGAACTAATAATCACTAATTTCACTATTAATAATCACCATTTTGTAGATTTTATATTATATATAAAAAGAAATTTTAATTTTAATCTTAAATTCATCTTTTTCCAAAAAAGTTACTATTATATTACTGAAAGAACAACTCTCACATATTTCTTGTGTCTCTTACAATATTTATATAATATTAATAAAGAATTTTGAAGTTTTAAAATTAAGATTAATATTATTCTTATTTGTTTCTGATAAAAAACAAAGCTATATTATATATACTATATAAATTATATATATTTATTAGACTCAATTCTGATTAGTTTGAAAGTATTCGGAAATATAGAGAATTTTGTTTAAATGTCTGGTATAATTTAATTTTCTTTATTCTAATATTTATATATTTCAAAACCCAAAAATATATCTAAACCATTACTTTAAAAATGTTATTACAAGTTTAAAATATTGTCGTATAAAATTTGTCATAATCGTCTTTAATTACGTTTGCATATTGAATATACATAAATAATTGAAGGGATAATAAAAATATTTTTTAATAAAATTAATTAGAAATTGTAATAAATATGATAATATTTTAATAAGTATAATTATTTTCAGAATTACTTGGTAAAAAATTGAAAACTAGAATCTTACCAAGATAACGATTATATGTATTTGGCTGAAAAACTTCCTCTGGGCGGTAAAAAAGAAATCTAAAAGGAAGAAATATTTTCACATCTGGACGTTCTTGAAGTAGGCCTTCGTCGATTGAACGTGCATTTTTTAACTGACTAACACAAACAGCATCTTCTCGTGGTTGATTGCATATAGCATCAAGTGGATTTAGAACCTTACATGCAAATATTAATTTATATTATATATTTATTAATATTTATAAAATAATAATATTATTCAAATAAATGTATAAAAAGGAACAAATAATTTTAATTATAAAATTTCTATTTTGTAAACTGTAAATTATGACTATACTGTCACAATTAATGAAATTCTCCGCGCCTTTAACAACTCGTACCAATGCATTTACGAACCGTGGGCCTAAACTAAGTTCTCGTGTTAATAACATGTGTCACATAGACACAACAATAGACACATTTGTCTATTACTAGAAGACAGCAAAGTATAAACCGGTACTCATTGTTATGAGAGTGTACCAGAATTTAAATTGGTGTCTTATTTAATTCCCTCCTAGATGTTACCAAAATTGAAAAATTTCATAACTATTTCTTCGCAAAGAAGAGATGAATCCTAGATTAAAATACATCTTTTCTTTCAAGCCATTCTTACCTCATTCTGCTAAATTTAATTTTTATGTAGATTATATTTTATCATTATATTTTATTATTATATTATTACTATTTTATACATCAACATTATATCTTTTTTTATTACAATGTCAATTGTTAACTATATATTTATGTTGAAATTTATTTATATTATTACGTTTATCATTATTTTAATGATAATCTTTAATAAATTTTTAGCAAAAACTGTAAATTTTTGACATTTTTAATTTTGTACTCTTTTCGTTACTTACTCTAAATCTATTATTGGGATTTTTATGTAATGCATTAACCAACCAGAATTTTACCATTAATCTTAATTTCACCATAAATTTTATTACAATTTATATGATTTTAATTAAATGTTCTTTACTTATATTATACTTGTTCACTTCATTTATATTTCCATTTCTTTCCATCGTAAAAACACAAGGCAGTTTCATAAAAATTAATAATTTTGTTGAATGTACGTATCAATCATAAATCAATCATTATTGATAATTGAGTACAACAAAAGTAGTAGTCAACTGAAGTACGATATCTTGCAAGAATAAATTTTTGTATATATAACGATAATTTAAAATTTAAAAATTTATTATACAATATCTAGATAAATACATTCTTTTATTTACATATGAATAAAATAAATAGAGATAATTAAAATAAATTGTAATTCCGCACGCAAACAATCCACACACACACACACACATGTATATATATTTATAAATATATGTGTATATAACTATTATAAAAAAATTATTTTTATAACGTTAACTTTACTATAATGTTACTTTATGATTAAAAGGCATATTATTATGATGCAACTGTTTCTTGTCAATGATCGCGAGCAGAATTAATTTACGTTCACGATTTCATATTAATCGTAATATCCAACTTGATATACTTTTTGGAAATTTATTTATTTATTTATGCTTATAATAAGGACGTGACAATATATTGTTTCTTTTATTAATTGTAATTTAATTTACTTAGGCAATCCTTTTATTATTAAATACAATTTTAATTTTTATAAAATTTTTTTATTTAATCATAATTTGTATTATATATTAATAATATTCTTTTCGATATTAATTGAAATTATTAAAATTAAATTTATTATATTTATTTTAATATTAAAATTTTAAATTAATTATTTTTAATGGATCGTCTGTGTTTATTTGTAGTCTCAATTCAATCAACAAGAATTATTATATAATAAATTTTTATAACAAGAAAATCTTATTATTCTATATACTTATCTACCCATATACGTATATTTGTGTAATTATAATACACAATGTCAAAAATATAATGACAAAGTCAGGAAAAAGTTTATAATTGTGTGCATGAAGTTGCATCAACTATGGGGTCTGATAGACGACATAAGGTCGCCTACGTTTTTCACGGAGGAAGAACAGCATTAACAGAATATAAAGCCGGGTCGATAGCAAAGGTAACTCTTAGAGATAAGCTAAAATTGGTAAGCCCGAAGACCTGAAAGCTCGTCGCAGACTCCTCAAAGCTAAGAAACCCTCGATGAAAGATCCTTATATCATAAAAGATCCTTCTCACGGTATCATGCGTTCAGAGATCTACTTTAATTTAGGTAGTAACTTGTAATAAGCTCTTTTCTCCTTGGGAAAAAAAATTTGTATACCTACGCTGTAGATAATAAATAAATTCCTCTTTTTATTATTTCTACAACCTCTTCTTCTCATCTTATGAACTCTTTAATCACTCAGATAACAAAAAAATTAAAATGATCTATCTCAAAATTGTAAAATAATTAATTTTCACATTAATTTCCGATTAATTTATAGATTCTTTAATATATATATATGAGATAAAATTTTAATCAAAATAAATATAAATTATTATATAGATACACAATTACCGTATTTTATTAAAATATATTACATAGTATATAATACTTTCTACTTAACAATTTTTAATTAAATGTAATTCTAAATAGCATTAATTAATTAATTTAATCGGATAATTGAGTAGTTTACTCTTGTAGCTTCACTTATTTAGTGTAACTTTAGAGTAGAAGTTCAGATAAATATATATATTAGATATATTTAAATCTGAATATTTAAGAAAACATATTATCGAATACATTATAAATATTGTCAATTTCAATAATAATATACTTACAACACCTTGAGGGAGTCCGAAATCATAAGTTGGTCGCTGTATGGATGGTTGATATGGTCCACGTGCATATCGAAGTAGGGCAAGTTGTTGAGATCTTTTGATACCGCATTCTCCAAGCCCTCTCAATTGAATCCAGTAAGCTCCAGTTGGTTGATCCGCAGTAATAACAAAGTCATATCTTTCACCTGTAGACACATGAAAATTTTTTCACAGAAAATTATGCGAAAAGTAACGATATAAAAAAATTCATTTATTGATTATAGTTTTTATTTAAAATTATATATAATTCATTATGTAAAAATACAGTTATAAAAATTATTGTAATTGCTTTTAAATTATTTATTCATTAAAATATTATAAAATATAGAGCACTCCTTGGTGCCTTTTATAATCACACAAATTGTTTTCAGAAGCTTTCTTTTTGAATGACCATAATATATTTATATAATGTTGACTTCATCAAATTAATTCTTTAAAACCAATATTATAATAAAATAGTTCAATTTCGAATTCAAAAGATTTTTATAATATGTTTAATCTTCCTAAAGACACATTGTTATGATTTAAAATATTTAAAAAAAACATAAATTATTATTTTTAATTGGCAATTATAATGCAGTATTACCAATCTTATCTCGTCTGCATCCAAATATTGTGTTTATAGCATACTTTTTTTATGGATTTTCATTGTAGAAAATGTATTCAATTTTTGGAATCTTAATTTAAAAAGCAAATCAATTTCGATCTTGATAAATTAATTTAATGTAGTTTTCTTAAAATTTCGATATTTTGTTATCAAAGTTGGATTTAACCTAACATCTTCCGAAAATCCAGTATCATTTTTTTTTAAAAAAAATTTTATTATAATATATACATATAGATAATATTATATATATTAATAAGTAATTGTATTAATTTTAAATAGTTTCATGATATTTTATTGGTTCGATCGAAAAAATTTCTATTAAACTTCATTAAATGTTAAAACTATTTCTCGAAACCTTTTTAATTGAACGAGTAAAACAAATTTCGTACAATTTCAATTCGAGGTCAAACAATAATACGACATAAATAGATGTTAATGTCGTTGTCAAGTTCTTTAACAATCTCTAATGTTCGTACATGATAGTTTTGGAACAACCCTTTATTAATATTTATCGGACATCCTCCGCTAGATTAATTAACATGATTTATCGAAATTCTTTAATTCTTAATAATCATAATTTACAAATTCTGAACTTTGTTAAAAACGCCAAAATCAAATAGTTGTGGAAATCACTTGTAACTCTTTTTAACACTTACAGATTATAATCGAAAAAATAAAAGATCATCAGTGTCGGATTACTGAATAGTTGGAAGGGATATCCATAAGTCCCTCATTTACATTATAATATGTCATCTATAATTTATTATAGAATTACCTTCTTTTCCACAATCATTCCAAAGAATAAAGAATCAACATATTGATATCTAAGTTCATAACAGAGAGTTGCTAGTAACTATTTGTCTAATGAACCTCTCTGATAATCCCAATTAAAATATCAAATATTTTTTACACTATTAATTACAATTAATGTTGTTACTTCGTCTAATATAGAACTAAATCTTTATTAAGATTTTTACTCGATTTAGTTATTGTTGTCTTCTGTAAATTGTTTCTGTAAATTATTCTGTAAACTAAAATAAAAACAATTAAAAGCTTGTTTATTAATATAATTGTATAAGTAAAAATTTGCTGGAAGATGAATAAGTATGTATATATAAACGAAAATATGTGCAATATTATATGACATGATTCATCTCACGGGAACGATAGCAGCATAAAAACTACTGAAGCTGTAGCCTAAAAAGTAGGTGAATATTCAAGTACTATTGCTTGATGCATGCTTACACGAATGAATAATCTTGGGTCACTGTGACGCACGATTGTCACAGTTCAAAGATAATGAAAAATAAATTTAACATTAAATAAAGTGTAGTCTTTCGTATATATAGTAAATCCATTAAATATACAAGGAGGCAGATACAACTAAGAGAGAGAAATGGCTGTTTAGCCTATGAGGCAAAATATAATTGAGGATCAACGAAAGCACTTCTGTTTCTTTCTCGTCCACACAAATCAAATGGATATATATTTTCTCAAAACATGAATTCGAATAAGTTGTTAAAGCTCAAATATTAAATTAAAGTTTCAATATTGTACTCGAATAGTTGAAATGAAATTAATTTAAAAGTATTACTACTTTTTATTTCTCATAAACTATTATAATAATTAAAGCAATTATTTATAAAATTCAAAAATATATATTATTATTACAAACTGCTTAGTTTTATTTATTTCATTTAATCTTATTTCTGTATAAAGAAAAATCTAATTTTATGAAATCTTATTCAAATTAATACTAAAAAGATGATTCTACTAATTGCCAGATTTAATAAAATTTTCTTTTATGATATCATAACGAAACTCGAATATTTTAGTGGACAAATAATTTTTATTCAACAAATATGATATTGAAAATTTAATTATATTTATCTTACCTGAAAATGAAATTATTGTATTAACATTTACAGGTCGTACTGGTTCACCATCTGTTGCAATTAATGTAAGTTGATGACCTTGGAAAGTTATTTGGGCTGGACATACGGAACCAAAAGAATTTATCATACGAAATCGATAGCGTCGTCCGGGTGTAATTGTAAAGATTTCAAGTGGTGTATTAGTCATGAATCCAGTATTAGGGTCCTGTAATGAAATATTTTTTATTGTCTTGAAATAAATATTAAATGTATCATTTTTTTAAAATATAATTGATAGTAATACAAATAATATTATTTATTTAAAAATTTAATGAAGAACTTTAAAAAAAAAAATAAATTTAACAATAATTAAAAGTTATTACTTTATAAAATGTTTTTAAAAATTTCTTTTTAAAATTTTTTTTTAAAAAAAAAGCAATTCTGCTTTAAACAATAACTTGTGCATAACTTGTATCTTTATTACAGTGTGCATGTGGTAGAAACTATAGAAAGCCATGCTCGCATCTTTGGACATGAGAAGGGAACGGTAGCGGATTCATTCGACAATCAGTGATACTACTATTATTTATATTTAAAATACATTTGTATGTTTATCGTATGTTCTAATGATTCATGTTTTTATTCGAAATTCATTATTTCATAATGCTGAACTTATTAATAGTTATAACAAATATAAAAAACTAAACTTTTCACTAGATATCAATAAATATACATATGCATATACATATTTATATATTACAAAAAAAATAAAAAAAACAAGTAAAAATATTAAATATAATTGTAATATATTAAAAATATCTTAATAATTCAAATATATTTATAAAGCTATGCCTGAAAAATTAACAATCATAGTCATTAAACATTTTATTACAAGTAAATTTTATATATATTTTATATATATATATATATATTTATATATATTATATATATTTCTAACCATATATATATGTATGTATGTATAACTATTCTTTTATATCTGTTTTCAATATCATTATAAAATATTTAAGCGTTGAAGATTCTCTATGTACAGAAAATAATTCAAGTACAAAACAAAAAATAAAATAATTTTTTAATAATATATATATTAAAACTTTAAATTCACTAAAAAAGAAAACGTATAAATTGATCGAGGAAAGCCAGCGCCGAATGAGTTTAGAATTATGCCTTGAAAATAATAATAGTTAGGCGAAATGAAAAAGAATGAAAGAGTACGTTCGTCGTTTTTCTTTCTGAAAAAAGCATGTTTCAAAGGCATGTTTGTCGAAAAGAAAAAGAAAAATAACCTTTCAATATATAAAAAAAGTCCATTGAAATCAAATCTAAAAAAATTTATCAACTAACCATTCCGCTTTTAGTAAAGTAAATAAGTATTAATAAATTAACAAAAAATATTTTATACTTAACAATACATTTATTATAGGAAATTGTAATATTTGTGCTACTTGAATACGAATAAGTGTTCTTTATAGAATCTATATGAAAAATAGATTATAATTGAATTTTGAAAAAAATTTAATGAAAGAACTACATGAAGTTTGTCCGTGAAAATGCATGAAGTTTTCTTTCAAGAATATAAATAAAAAAATATATCTAATATTTTCAGTGACATATTAAAGGAAATAATACTTCATTAATTTTGAAAATATATTATAAATAATTTCATTAATTATTTCTGTACAGGCTTTTTAAATTATTTTACAATGAGAAATATTGTAATTCTAACGAAATTAAAATTATTATTTATTTTAATTGTAAATCAACATAAATGACTAAATATAATAGATTAATAGTTTTAATTTAATTTAATTTTAAAATATTTTAAATTCTGACTTTTTTCTCAAATTTACTACATTTTAATTCTAATAGTTTTTTTATTATTTTTTACTTATTGATAATGAAATCTTTTATATAAATTTTATAAATATAAATATTGTATTTTTCTTTAAAATAGAATTATGAAAAGTTAATGTGATGTCACCTTACTATAATTCAGCTGTCCATATAATAACTCATATATGAGATGCAACGTGAGAAATGCTTCTATAAAAAATCTTTAATAGATTACTTCATTATCAGTACCGAAAATTTCCCAAGATATGTGCATATGAAAGCACTTACCTCAAATTAGCGTCCAAAACTTTCAAAACACAAAACACAAAACTATAATGATTTATACACTTTGATATTTTTATAGTAACCACTGTAAGAATCATATAGTTTAAAAAATCTTATAAAAATATGAAACAAGAAAATATAATGTAAGCAAAAAATTAAATTAAAAAAAAAATTTTTTTAAATATTGTAATAATAATTATAATAAATAACATAAAAAAATAAGAATGATGGTATTAAAAAAAATTATTATAAAACATATAACTATAAAATTAAAATAATTATAATTACAAAAAATATAATAAATAATTTGTAATTGTGAGTTCATATGAACAAGAAAAAAAACAATCAATATTTAATAATGACAAATATGACATTTGCCATCTAAACTTTTCCCATATTAAAGAAACGTAAAACGAACAAAGAAAAGAAAAAGAAACTAACCTAAATTCAGGAAAAAAATTTTTTCAAGAGGGATCTAGAATAAACTAGAAACATTGTAAAAAAAGCGGATGACTGCAATTTCTTTCTCACTTGATATTTTGTTACTTGTTTCTATAAATTGGATTAAAAATTTCATAGTAAAAATTTTTGTAAGGCGCTTCATAGTTTTATATATTTTTTTAAAATAAACAACCATTTTTAAGACCGTGTTGGATAGTTTTATTATTTATTTGCATTCTTTTTATTTAACCCTACTTTTCCATAACTCATCCGTAATGCGATCCGCGCATCCTAAACAAGACGAAGGAAAAAAGATCTTTTATCTAACAATATTTTATGAAAATATTCATTAAACTCTATAATATTTATTACATTCTTATATCCTTCGGAAAGTTAAAAAATCAGTGATAAATCAATGATTTTCAGAAATATCTTTATACATAAAAGATTTATATAAATGAATTAAAACACGTCATTAAAATAATTATCAAACAATAAAGCACGCAAGACTTAGCAAATCAAACGAAAAAAATTTAGTAGTTATACTTTTGCATATATATTATATATAAATCATACATATATTTTTCCTCGTACTTATCTGATATTAATTATCTTAAATTGTATCTTTAATGAATTTTTAATATACACTATCACTTATCTACCATACTACTTTAAAAAATTTTAAAATTAAATAAAAATCATAATATATCATATAAATTAGATCAAATCATAATAAAATATTAAATATTATACAAAAATAAACAAATATATAACCAATAGGTAAATATAATAGGTAAATAGGTAAAATATAAGAGAAAAACAATAAATAAAATGAAATAAAAAATTATATAACTATGAGTTATATATTCCTTCAAACTAATACTTTTAATAATGTATAAAAATGTCAATCTATATTTAAATAAAAATATATTAAGCATGAAAAAATAAAATCATTATAATTGTTAAACATGAAACGTTTACATTTTAATATATAAAATTTTTATTGCTAATATAAAAAAATTAATATATTAAATTATACCCTAAATTGTCCTTTGCCATTAATCAGTACTGTTTCAGGATCTTGTCCCGTATTAACGGCTAAACGTCCAGGAAATCTTTCGGCTGCATCTTCATGCATCCAATCACTGATCAAAATGACATGAGTAGTTAAATCATAATCATAAAGATTACTATTTGGATCTTTAATAGGTGGCTGACGTATAACAATACTGCCATATAAACCATCCATTTTTTGCAAACCTGTATGAGCATGCCAAAAATGCGTACCCGCATTTCCAGCTGTCCATTGATACCTACAAATATAATCATAATATTAAATTCAGATTCAATTATTTTATATAGATTTATAGAGTTAAATGTACTTATAAAACTGTTTAATATTTATTTTATTTATACAAAAAAAATTTTAATAATTATAAAAGTAAATTGAATATTTAATATAATGTAAAAATTTACTATTTTCTAAAATAAAAATACGAAAATAGTTTTTATTATTAATTAATTAAAATTAATAATAAATAATAATAAAAATTGTTTTTGTTTATTTATTATTTAAATTTAATCTAAGGAATAATAAATGGAACAAGTAATGTACATATGTGATTAACTTTTTACTTTATAATAGTAAAATATAATATTAGATCTTTATAATTATATTATTAAAAGACATTCTCAAATTTTTCATTCGAAAATTAAATAAATATAAAAATTGTCGCTTGTTTTGAAATGTATTTTAAACTCAAAGACTAAAGGACATAGAAAATTAAATAATAGTAAAATAATATTTATATTTATATATTATTAGCACTTACATCATGATAAGGAAGAATGAATATATACTATCGATTTATTATAATTGGACTTGAAAATTAAACTCATTTATAATAAAAGTTATATAAAATAAAATGTTAGTTTTAGTTTTTGACTATATAAAGATTTTGTACTTAAAAGTTAATCTAAAAATTATAATTTATAAATAATTGTATTCTCATTAATAATTTTATAATCAAAATTTTCATTCGGTTATTGTACAAATATTTTTATTCGTTTCAAATTGTTAAAATGAAAATCAAAGAAAATTAAGCTTATTTTTTATTTTGAAATAGAATATCTCTCCATAATATACCCTACGGAAATCTCCAGTTTTAGACCGGTAATATAAGGTAGAAAAATAAGTTGAGGGAAAAATTGAAAATTTTCGCTCAACGCGATTTCGGTTGGTGCAAGAAAGAAAAACAGTATTAAATAAATAAAGAAAAGGCGCCAATTATCCGATCCTTCGAGATAATTAACAGATTGGCGCCCACGGTCACTCTGTTAGAAGACACGACGTTGAACGTAATTGAAAGGGCTACGATTAAAAGCCCAGATGTTACGAATCGCGAGGTTATAGTGTTAGTCAACGTTATAGTATTGGTCACACGTTTAGTGACATTGTCGCAAAAATGATCGAGTTATTTGTAAATGAAAAAGATCTCACATCGACCCCAGGGATCGATTTAGAACTTGGATTTACATGGGATGGAATTAGAAACTCCCGGTGGTTGATCTGAGCTAAGGAAGAAAGAGAGAGAGAGAGAAAATTCCTCGCATGCAGGTCTGATCTCCAAGACATTAAAGACAACCCATTGTCTCCACCGACACACGGATCGGTCATCCGAACTGTGCGGAGTTCGTGAAGCACTGGTACCACAGTAAGAGTTGCAAAAACCGAGCCAGCAGTAGGTCTAAATTCAAACATGTTTGTAAAATTTATATAAATATATAAATTTTCAAAATATATAAATTTATATTAATTTTAAAATTAAGCGAATCAACGATTTTTATTTTCCCCTCTCTTATCATATCATTATTTAAGAACTCACGCATATTGTAAGTAACATATAAACTGCTACATCTGAGCTATCTGCGTCCGAGGTATAGTCCTTATAATTTTAATTAGGATTGCATTAGTTTTCATACTATTAATAATTAATACTTGATCGAAAATAAATTCTTTATTTCAATCATTTTCTTATTGTATCAGTTCACAATTTATTCTGCTATTGTATATACAGTTCTGAACGAAGTTTTTCTTAATTGATTTACTATAAAAAATATTTCATTAATTGAACAGACTTTTCTCGTTCTACCTGTGTGATATGCTTATTGCGAATATTTGACAAAATAAGATTAGCGGAATGAATATTGAATGAAAAGTTACTAAATTCAGTTAGGGATAAAATAGATTCAAAAGTAATTATTTATGTATTCAATAAAAGTTTTATTTATATTCTGTACTTTAATTCTATGTTTTAAAATAAATATAATGCATATATCTATAAACTTATCATAATTCTAAGGTATGCGGAAGTAGAAGAGGCCGCATGATCTCAAGGCGCATGGTCTCCGTTATTAGTCGCAGCGTAGAGGTAGCGATGTACCTAGGATTGTAGCGGTAATTTGTTTGTGACATAGTTGTTCACGGATGTGCCGGCGTATCTGCTCAGACAGGTCTGCTCACGAGCACTCTCGTAGTATCCCCGCATTAACTAATCAATGTCAGGTAACGCTTGCCCGTGAAGCGTTACCGCTGGCTCTCTTTTTACCTATTTTCTACGGGTGTTGTTTCCCCAAAAATCTTTTATTTTTTAGGTAAAAAATGAGAACGCGCGTGGCATAACAGTAATCACACGTGCGTCCGCGTCATTCAATTCTGAATTTAATACCATAGTTCAATAATATGTATTAACGCTATAAGTATTATTATATCAGCAATCCATATTTAAACTACAATTATAATACACATAAATATATTGTAAGTCTAAGATCGAGCAAAAATAAACACTATTATATATTCTTAGAAAAGACTATTTTTGCTTTTAAATCAAAATCCGCCCGAACTATCCGTGCCCCGAATATACACATCTGAATAGAATAATATTTTACAATACAAATTTAAATATTGATGTATTAAAATATTTATTTAAAAAAAATATTGATACTGACAAATACTAAGACCAACGTAATTTTAAATATAATGCTTTTAAACCAAAGTCTTTACGCTTTAGACATATTGTTATAATAAATTAAGATTTTTATATAAATTTTATTATTTTCTACTTTATTATTATTAAAAAATTATATATGCTGCATACCTGAACGTCGTTCCTTGTTGTATAGGACATTGAGTTACAAAAGGTACACCATCATAATATTGTGACCCCTTTTGCCAGATTCCATGCCAATGAATAGTTACTTCCATACCTTCCATATGATTTTCAACGTCTACAACGACCTTATCCCCTTCACAAACTTGAATGCTTGGACCAGGTATCATTCTGTTAGCTGTTAAAATTCCGCGTTCAACACCATCAGCTAATACGCATTGACAATGGCTCCATACAGTATTTGTTGCATTTGGTGTACAAACTTGACAAGCACTGATAAAAATAATTTATATTATTTTATAGATATATATAAAAATATATAAATTATACACATAAATTATACATATTTATACATATATAAATTATAGACATATTTTATATATATTCAAATCAGATTTAAATAAATAACATCTATAATAAAATCCCCAGTCATTTTATTCAAATAATATTATTAACTATAATAATACTTATTACTTGTTTTACAATTATCTTTACAAATGTTCAAATAATCGAAAATAGTGTTTAAAGATAAATATAATTTTATTCAAAAGGATTTATAAACAAGTATTATTTTTCATTATTCATTAATTAATATTTAATATGCATTACACTAAATATAACACTATATAATAATTAAATGTCAGTGAAAAGAATTTCATACTTCAAGTAATAATAAGTAATGAAACGTATACATTTTGTTACTATTAATATTCACTCTATTGAATAATTTTCTAATTCAAATATATAATTATCAGTAATATTGAAATTAAAATTATTATCCTCTTTAAAAATTTATTCAAAATATTGAGAATAACAAAATAAAATTATAATTAAAATACTTATGTTAATTTACTATATCATAAGATTTTTATTTTCTACAATTACCTTATAGTAGTGTATAATCGTAAAAATATATAAAAACATATTTTTATGCATATTTTTCCTTTTATTTTCATTAATATAAAGACTTATATAAAGAATTTAATTTATATAAAGACAAATAATTAACAGTAGCTTTATTAGCTTACACATTTATTATGCACCTCAATTCTTTTTAAATTTTTATCAAAACATAATCATAATACTAAACTTTATTTTATATATTATTAAACAGACATATATAAAAAATAGTTTAAAAATAGTTTAAAAACATCCTAGACAAAAATAAATTTATAATTTATAATTTATAATTATGTAGTAAGAGGGTGCGTGCCAATGTCTGGAATAGCACATACAGATTTCCGTGCAAATAACAGCGATACACATACGTTAAAGTGTATCTATCCTAAGACGTAATTAAGACTATAATTTTCAATAATAATTTGCTACCTAAATTGTACATATATTTCTTATAACTCTTTAACCTAATCTCTTCCTATGTTTGTTTTTATTATTTTTCATTTATCAAATATTTAAATATATTTTAATATAACATTATTTTTCTAATTTATTATTTATTAACGTATTATAAGTAATTAAGAAATTAACAAAAAAATAACGCTACTTAAATAAGTAATATTATAATTATGAAGGAACCTAAGCTAAATTAACGCTAATGGAGAATATTTTTATTATCTAAACTCAAAAGATATTTTGTAAATTAAAAAAAAAGACGATTTTTATATCTTAATAATATTTTGATAATGAAAATGTTACGAATTAAGCGACTAAGATAAATTTAGAAGTGAGAGGTATGAGGAAAAATTGTAATGATAAATACATGTAATTATATAGTAAATTAGATTGTCTTTTGTATATATATATTGTGATAAGCACAAAATATGCAAATATGAAAAGAAAATTTCTATATTACGTCGCCTCTTAGGGATATCCACTTAGCAAGATACGCCGAGGCTTTGGAGCTTGATAAAAAGAGCTGAACAAAGTTCATCAAGTGGTACTGGTAGGCTGGTGATTCGGAGGCGAGTTTTCCGATGAAAAATATCGGTACACGTAGAGTGTTCAACATATTGCTTGTCACAAATTCAGAAGCAGAAAATTAAAAAACAAACAAATTTCTTGCATTTATAAATATAATATCGAAATTTATATAAAGAAAAATTTTCCGAACCATCTGTGGATGAATTTCAATAAAGTTGTAATAGCGAAAAAACCTTAGATTGTAAAATATATTATTAAAAAATAAGTATATTAAATATATAGTAAAAAAAAAATATCAAATTGTAAAATAATATTTTTTAGTTATCGTAAGCAAAACAAATGTGTAAAATTATATTGAAAGATTATATTTTAATTATATTACTTAGCTTAACGTAATCTCGATATTATTTCTTAAGTTAACGTCCTTTATTTCTTAATAGCATTAATTACTTTTACATTCTCCCGGGAATGACGTTTACTTGAGACTGAGCTCGAACTCGCGCACATTCTGGACAAGTCCTCTATATTTCTCTAGTCGTAAACGTAGACGGTATCTCTCTCTAAACCATTCCTGCATCAATTAGAACAACCTTATGAGCTGAGTTCCGATAATGAATGCGCTCATTGGCACGAGGAAGAAAATAGCCGAAACACAAAGTACACGATTTCTTTGTCCATATATTACTAATAATTGTAAAACTTTGACATAAAATATACGTAATATATGTAAAAGCTATCTCTTCCCTCGATCTTGGACCAATTAAAATCAATCTCGCAGTAAACAAATGTACAAATAATTGTAAAATGCGCTTGAGTATAAATTGTAAAAGAAAAACATATTTTTACCGCAAGCTTAAGCATATAATAAAAGTCATATACAAATAAAAATTAAATTTTCATTATGAGACATTTACCCAGCCATCCCACAAATAATCAACAAAAATAATTTATAATGAAAGAAATATAATTGGTAATAAATTGTAATACGACAGGCATTTTATAATAATGTTAATAAGTATAAAAACATAACTTGTTTTTTATTAATTACTATATTTCAAAATTTTTTGAGTATTATTTTGTAATAATTATGTGATACTAAACGTATTAATGTTAGTTTTATCTTGACATTATTAATTAAATATTTTACAAAACACACTAAAATATACTTACGCTCCAAGTACTGTGTAGTATTCAAGAGTAAAGTGATAATAGCATATTTTAGGGACATCACCTTCTCTGCAAGCTCGAGCACATTCATCAGGAGCCGATAAAGCTGGATTTTTCTGTAATTCAGCTGTAGCTCGCTCGCTGTAATCTAATGGACGAGTTCGTAATGGACGCATAGTTACACCTCGACCACCTAGATTATCTATACCTCCAAAACCACTTTGAAAAAGATTTGTATCTGGATGCGTTTGTACAAGTCCATGAGTAGAAGAAAAAAGTCTAGATGATTCGTCTGTTGGAAATAAATTTCTTGTTTTTATTCCAGAGCTCCAAAAAGATGATGCAGTTGACTGGTCATTCACATATGTCTTATCTTAAAATGAAAAATACTAATTAAAACAATGTTTTAATAGCAACATAAGTTGTTAATATTTATATCAATTAAAATATTTTAATTATCAAATAATTATAAAATCTTCATTCTAATTAATTAATTAAGGAATATTAATTAATTAATATTAATTTATAATAATATTTTTTATGTATTATAATAAAAAATTTCTTTTTCTTTTTTTATTTATATTCTCGATAATGAACAAGAATTATTCAATATTTATATATTTTATTTATAATATTTATTAATAGTATATCTTACTTAATTAGAAATATTTTTAAAAGTTTATTAAAAAAATTGATTTATTTTTAAAAATTTATCATTCTACATCTATGATATATTACAATTTTTTTCCTAAGACTATTAATGTTTTAAAAGAAGATACATATATTCAATTTGCAAATATTTTTTAAAATTATAATATTAAATAATTGAGTAAATGATTAAAAGTTTATATGTATAACAAAACAGTTATAATTAAAAATTAATAAAAGAAATTACAATCATTAACACTTCATTTTAAAAAATAACTAAAATAATATTGCAACAATAAAGAAATATATTTACACATTATTAATTTTAATACTATTAAAAAGTAAAATTATCTATATTAACCTTCTACGAAGCAAAGAATATTTTTTTGATAAATTTTTATTCAGAATAGTGTATTCATAATAAAAGTCCTATATGACATGATAAAGATAACAAACAAAATTAATTTATTATCCTCTGTAATTTAATAAATGATTTCAATAACCTTTATTAATTATGTAAAGTTAGCAAACTAAAATAAAATCTATTATAATTTAACAAGCAAAAAAGTCTTTTAATACTTTTAATAGATTTTTATTTATTGATTAAAAATTTTATTATTTATAATGATAAAATTTATCTCAATAGTAATTAATCAGAATTGTTTAATATTAATAATATTATTTATGAACTCAACTAATTCGTTAAAAAATTCTTTCATTTTTAGTCAAGCACAAGGCCATTAAGTGAACGGCACTCGCTCTAATATCAGCGAATGGAGTCTGTTACACAGCAATCACCCTATTTTAGAAAGGTGTGTTACCGAACCGACTACAGGCGGTCACTGTGCTCGTTAGCAAATTGAGATACTTTTACTTGCGAATTGCATCCGGGACCAACTAATGTAAAAAACATAAAAATGAACATAAAACTACAATATTAGAATACATTCAAAATCATATTATTAAAAATTAAAAACTAATAATCTTAACATTTAATATTAAATGATACATTACATTAAAATTACTTTTAAGAGAATTGTTAAAAGAAGAAAATGTTTTTATAAATAATTATGCACAATTAATAATTTACATATATATATTATACTTAAATTTATCATTAAATATTTATTTATGAAATTAAAAATATTCTTTCAGTTTACTATTTCTCGTATATGTTTATAAAAATTAATCTCTTACATTTACTTTAAATAGAAATATATATACTTTTGAAAGATATTTTTTTAATATTTTCTATTTAAAAAAATATATACATATATATAAAATATATTTATCTTTAATAAATTTTTCCTTTATTATTGCATATATTACCTTTACATGTACTCCTAATAATAAAGACTTAAAATTATCTTGTGTAATAAAAATAATATAGTATTCTATAATAAATGTATTTAAATTGTATAATTAATATCCATTATCATATTTAAAAATTTGGATAATTCATAAAATAACTTCTTATTTATAAGATAATTGATTCATAAAAAATGATTTAATAAATTGAAAATTTAGGTACCTCAATTCAAATATTGTTTACCGTTATACGAAAATTAAAAATTTCATAATATTTTACATAATCAAGTAAAAATCAATAATTATAATAATAGAATTTAAATATTTTAATCCATTTACTATCGTATAGATTCATAATTCTTGTATCCATGGATTGTATTCTAAATCTTGTATACTTGGCTAACTATATAGAAAAAAGAATAATTTATCTGTAAAAAAACTATTAGCAATATTAATAATTATAATTTATATTATTAAATGTACAGTTTTTGAAAATTAATACATAAAGTGAGTAACTTTTTTAAAATTTAGAATATAATTGATAATCAGTTTATTAAGCTTTTAATAGTGACTTCAACATTTTGGGATAATTAAAACCGAAGGAAATCAGATTCTTTTATAGAAATTTTTCATTTTTAAAACAATAAATATAATGAGGATAATACATATAAGTTATAGAAAAAATGATCGAGAATGGTAATTTTTTATAAAAAAGAATTTACTCCCGCGAATGATTTTTAAGATGAAATATATAAAGTAAAAATCTCTACGAACTCAGTTCTTCATATTTCAAGTGAGTTCTCTAAATTTAATTTCATAAAAGGTTTACATATCCGTATATCATTCGAATAAAAATGATTAATGAATAATAATGTCATTTAAAACAAAGAATGAATTTACATCTTTTTTATAAGTTTACAAATTACTTTGAAAAGTTCCAATTTTATGTATATTATAATTAAATATTGAAAAAGCATCTTTATAAAGTAAGTATTATTATAAATCATTGTATAAAACTAAAAACGTTTAATTTATAGAATAACTACTTAAGAAATATTTTAAATACACGTAATTAATAAAAAAAAAATTAATCTTAAATCATTGTACAAAGATAAATTTTTCTAAACTAAAGAAATAATTAACAATTATATTAACATGCATAATTTTATTTGAAATAGAAACTATTTATTGATATTTATATTCAATTAGAATTTCATAAAATAAAAAAAATCGGTAATAACAAAAGAATAGCAAAAGAATATGAATAGTAAAATAGTATGAACAGGAATAATAAAGGAATCTGAATGAAGCTAAAAGAGGATTTAGAAAAATAAATAACACCTAAAATGAGAAAAATCGATTCTATAAAAGGTCTATTAAAAGTAGTACAGGTAATTATATAATATAGTCCTACAAAATTTATATTTTCCGGTTTTTTCAATTTATTTATTACTTAATTTATTTATTTAATAAATGTAAATTTATATTTATAACATATATTTTTATACTTTTTATGATATAGTATAGCTTAAACATAGTATCATATTATACAGTCTATAATATACATGCCGATATAAGATTAGTATAGATTGATATAAAATACGTCATGTACTTTGCCTTATTATAAATTTTTATTTTTTATAATTTTTTACTTAAACGACGGCTTATTAGAAAAGCTATTAAATAAAAAATTATGACAAAAATACTAAATTTAAATAATCGAAAAATTGATTATTCTTTAATTAAATTCTATAAAATAGAGCGATGAAGATATTAATTAAAACAGATTATAATTACAAAATAATACTTCATTAGAATAAAGACTTTAATTCTTAAAGTCAAAATTCTTAAAAAAAAAAGATTCTAAAAATCATAACATTGATCTTAAAATTTATTAAGCAAAAATATTAAAAATTTTTCTTTAATATGCGTCAAAATGAAGCTGCAGATAATATGTATAAGATAACAACTTACCATATCATTTGCCTAAAAAATTGTTACTCTGAACGTCGATTAAATCAATATTTATAAAATTTGTTAAATAGCTATATTGTTATATAGCTATTGCAACTAAGATTATTTTTTTCTGAAAATATTTATACTTTGCAATCTATTTTATAATTTACTATTTTGAAATGTAATTTGCATTAATTATTAATTACACACGTACAGTAAAATCGTGTATTTCTAAATATTTTAACTAATATATTGATTTCAAAAAAGTTTTTAGGTTTCATTATAAACTTTAACATTAATAAATATGTAACTAAATTAAAGTGAAGAATAAATTTTGAATAAAGAGTTTTTGTTATAAAAAAATCTTTTTTATACATTAAAAATAAATTCTAAAAAATGTAGGAGCATAAATAATTATACCAATTTTTCTTTTAGACAAATACTTTTGCAAAGAGAATGTTTATTATTAATATATATTATGAAATTATGTAAAAATTACTTTTAACAAAAATTTTTAAGAAACACAATGTCATAAACATTTATAATTCATTATTATAATTTATTAAATATAATAATATTTAGTATAAATAAATTTTAGATTCAGATAAAGATAAATTTAACTATGTAAACAAACTATAAAGAAAACCATAATAAAGATTATTGTTAAATTATAAATTATAAAAATTATTTAATGTAAATTTTGCTATAGATGTAGCGACATTTTACAGTACAATTAAAAAAATACAAAAAACAAAATCTCATACATTTTATACAAATTAGTTCTATTAATTAATTTATATGTAAATTAATATATACGAATTGGAAAAAATTCCTCAAAGGGAATTAAGAAAGCTAATTACCTTAAGTTAGGTTAGAACATAAAAAATATTTCTCAAGGCTAGAAGTCGATTAGATGAAGCTAAAATAATTTTTATACAAGTTTGTTCATAATCTTAATGGTTGTTAATGCTCATATATAGTTTTGTGAATATTTATTAGTAGATTAGTAGATTGTTTTATGTTTAAATTATTATTAAATTATATTCATTAATATAACACATATTTTAAATAATAATTATTTAAAACAAAATTAATATTTAATAAATATAATACTAAGAAAATTAAACATTAATTTTATTTAGTTATTGATGAGCTGTTCAAATATTATCTTTTACAGCTATAATGCAAGAAAAATAAATCTAATTACTTAGCATCATATATTTATCATCAGATTTACTTAATAATTATATTTTAAAAAATATATATAATAATTTAATTATCAGATTAGTTATTTTAAATTATAATAAGTATTCCTTATTAAGCTTTATAAGTAAATAATGTATTATAAGTAACACATTTAAGTATGCACAATGAGCAAATAAATATTATTTTAAAATTTTGATGAAAATAATTTTAAAAAGATTTTCTATAAGCACTATCGTGAATATATTGTCAAGTAATTTAATAATTAATTTCACTAAAATTTAAAATATAAAATACAAATTATATTTTTTAATATAAAATTTTTTTTCATTATTATTAGAATGACTTTTCATCTCGTAATATAAACATACAGTCGCGAAAAGAGGTTCTTAATTCATTTATAAAATAAAATTATAATTAAGTAATTTTCAAATATATTCGAAATAAAACCAAACCTAGTCATTTATATTTATAGAAATAAGTAAATGTATTATACTATTTTTGTTAAATTATTTGATAATTATTGAAATTTGAAGGTAATTATATAAAACTGATAAACTATGACGATCGAAACAGTCATTATATAGGCAGCATTCTAAAGTGAACGGTAGACTTAAAGAGACTAGTTCCGTTCGCTTGAACTTCATTACATGGATTTATATATGAAATGCTTGTGAGTGCAACAAACTTATATTAAACCTTTCTCTCTTTTTTTAATCATTCTAGTTTAGAAATATTTTCAATTTTATTCAAACCTTCTTTATTATAGTTATAATATATAAATTTATATTAAAAGCATATTTCTATTATTTCTAATTTATATAACCTTCTTTTATTTTAATGTTCTTTTTCAAGTTTTTCAGTTAAATGTAATTGAAATAGATGTATAAAAAAATTATGTTTATTGATTTAATTCTTTCTCTCTAAAAAAATTATTTACAAGATATTTACAATACATATATAAGATATTTACAATCTTTTAATATATATTTAAGAAAAATTTAAATAAAAATTTATAATATAATTCTATAATATAATTACTAAAATGAATTCCGTACAAATAGTTAAAAGGAAACAACGTCATATAAGGCTTTTATATTTTTAAAATGTAATTTAACTTTTAAAATAAATTTTAATATAAATAAATTTTAAATAATTTTTTATTCATTGTTATGTATAATTATAGTAATTAATAATTCACATATTATTAAATAAAATAACTTTGCAATATGTATAACAATCCCGATTAATATATTATTAAATTTATTAAATTATAGTACCGTATTAAAAATTTCAATAATTTAGCAAAATAATTTCAATATTTGAAAAAAATATTTAAAAAATATTGATTAAGTTGAAAGATAATTGAAATAAAAACTAAAAGTAAAATAATAGAATAAATTCAAAATTTGTTGAAGTAATTCCGTTATATATTTATACTTAAAATAAATTTTGTAATTCTCTTTTTATCAAATTTCACTATTTGTTAGGAAAGATAGATTGTAAGAATTATACGCTACTAAGGAAACTGTTTCGATTTCAAAGCCATTGATACAATGCATTGCATATAATCACACACAATCAACTAATAATGTAGCCAATACATTCATATGCTTAAATATTGTAAAGTATCGCTATAATTTAAAGCTATCAATTAAATCGTTAAGAAATTTGTTTGATTAATTAATAGATAAATAAATTAAGCATTACTTTTTAGTTTTACTTTAGTTTTTCCCAAGATTCGTTAACGTTAATTAACAAAATCTCAAAAAAGGATACATATAAATAAAATTTTTTTTACTTTTCTTAATAATTATAATATTTATTTATGTTATTTAAAAAATTGTATTTTTCTAATTCAATCTTTATATTTGTATATACAAATATGTATGCTTATACATATATACAAAATTAAACAAAAATAAGGTAACTTAGTAACAGAAAATAATATTCTACAAAATATTCTTTTGCAAAGCTACTATGTGATATAATTATCAAAAATTCAGTTAATATTTTAATTCAGCAAATTTAAATTTTTTAATAGATTTTTTTCAATTTAAATATTAAAAATAATTATACTTTCTAATATAAATTATTAGATCTAATTTAAATTTTTTAATTTTTTCATAAAGCATGAGATTAAGTATAAATTTCTTGATTTATAAATCTGCATACTCAAACATATTTATATATGAATTAAATAAATTCAAGTATAAGTGGTATTTTACTTAATTTTTTTTAATGTACATAAGTATATAATTTATATTAAAAAATTCATATTTAAAAAAAAATTATTTTAGCTTGAAAATCTATTACAACTCATCCTATCAAGTACACAATAGTTTAAAACTAATAAGTAAATATTATTGTAACTTTTTGCTAATATAAGACAAATAGTTATAATCTGAAGTATGAATATGTAATAAAATATGGAATGCAATGCGATTTTGTTAAATATAATCGTGAAAATACTCAGGAATGTTGTATAAAAAAATCAGAATTGAGTTTAAATGCACAATTATATTGATTTTATAAGTTTGAATAAAAGATTCAGTTATCACATATTGAAGAATTATAAATACAAAGAAAATTCTTAGACATTTATTAAAATTAATAAAATGTTAAGCTTTTATTACACAAGTTTATAAAAGTGAAATTTTTATTCAATAATTATTAACCATCTCATCGTGTACGTCGAATTTCTTTAGAAATATTGAAAAAATTTAATTAAGTAATATAACTAAAAATATTAAATATTAAATTAAATATATAACAAAACAAAAATAAGAAAAGTTTCCATTACCTTGAGTTTTTAATTGTGTATAACTGCCTGAATCATTGCTCATTTCTATTTAATATCAAATAACTAATTATATATTATATAAATCGCTTATGCTAATTCTATATAATAATTATAATATATTTATGGATAACAAATAAATTATTGAAAAAAAGTTTTGTTTTACTTGTTATTAGGTAGTAAAATATTATAAAAATAGATTTAATTCTTTTAAATCTCACATAACTGAAATGTTAGTGTTTTCAATTTAATTTTTGTATTATTATAAATAAATATTTTTATATTCGTAATCTTAATAAAATGAAAGTTAATTTTAAATAAAATAAAGATACTCTTTAAATAAAGTGAAATATAATGTTATTTTACGTTTTCAAATAAAATATTACAATTGACTTTATACAAGTATCGTTTATTCTACAATTCATTTTTATTAAAAAAAGTTTCATAAAAATGTTTTATAAAAGGAGTATACTATTGAAGGATATCCATGTATAAAAGTTTATATTATTTTAATGTTTAAATTAAAATTTTCTTTTGGTGATGAAAAATATTAATTTATTTAATTAATTAAGAAAATAATTCAATATTCTATAACCATATAATAAAAATAGATAATGTTTTGAATAATTTGAATAACTATATGCTACTGAAATGAAAAGTTTATCTTCATATTAGCTATAAAGTTAACTTTCTTTCTCAATGATTTTAAGAAAAGAATTAAAATATATTTAAGTATATTAAACGATATTCTTTTAAATTCGAAAAACATTAGATTTTATTTAGGCTTTTTAAAAAAAAAATTAAAACGTAATTATTAAAAACAATATTAGTAAATATAATAGTATACTAACATTAATATTATTCTAATTTTCTTTATAATATTTAAATACAAAAAAACAATAAAACATTATATTTAAATTATAAATGTACAGCATTATATTTTAATTATTATTAATGTAATATAATAAACAATAATACAGTTAAATTAATTTTTTTATTAGAAAAAAGTTTTAAATGATTTACTTGTTATCGGATTTTTTTTTTTTTTTTTATAATGTTATTTCTTATGAGAGAGTGAATTAATTAAATACAAACCAAATAAATAATGAGTTATTTCAAAAATTGATTTACTCTTCGTAAAGACAATACATTGCTAAAATAATTACCCATGTTTCTATTGCTGATAGGTGTATTAGAGAGAGTAGTTTCATGTGCTTGTATATAACTTGTTAGATAAAAAATCAGAATTATTAATAGATTTTTTAAGACTTTCATATTGTTAGCGAGCCTTGACACCGTAAGAAAATTTTGAATTTATTTAAACACTATCACGCAATCAAATTAATAATTGATGAAATTAATTTTATAAATTTACACTGTTAAAAAAAAAGTTACAGCGCAATTAATTTAAGTCGAATAAGTAATGGAACATTACAGTTCGAAAAAAAATTTAATTTTAATTTTTGAAATAATTATTTTTTAGAATTTTGAATTCTTAACTATCAATCACTTGAAGATCAACCCAAATTTTCTACTTGGTGTACTGGAGAGTATAACACACGTATTTAATACCTATTGCTCCACCTTTCCAAGTTACTATTGGTTCCAAGTCCGGTTTCTTACCCAATAAGTACCTTCTCACCTCCTTTCCAGATACCTTGGTGTGCAAGAGTAGTGGGTAAGAAAATAGTGATAGTATAAAACGTACAGTCTTAAGTATGCCGTTACTTACTCTCTTTCGCTTTTTTCCCATTCGCCTTCTCAGATACTTTCTCTTTCTCCCTCCTCCACGTGTAATCGGCAAACTACAAACTATCCTTATATCCTACCCTCTCGTCGTGAACTGCACACAACTCATACGTTTACTTCCTCACTAAAGTACTATCTCTATCTAACTCTCTCTCTCATTCGCGTTTTACATGGATCAATTATGAATATTTTGCACCGTACAAATATATTTAAATTTTTGTAATAATTTTTAATTTAATGTTCTACATTAAGTTCATAGGTTAATATTTTTTAAATACATTTAATATATGGTCAAAGCCTTTTAATAAGTCTTCAATATAAACAAATTATTAATATATTAAACAAATATGTTTATATAAATAATGTAAAGAAAATAGGATTCAATCTAAAATCAATTATTTTATTATATTATATTGTAACTATTACGAATCTACATATAGTTTATACATAGAGTTTACAAATCAAATTTGTAGATTATAAGAAAAATTATAAAAAATATCATATTTTTGAAGCTACATATTATTTATATTAATAAATAACAATAGATTTAATAACTGTTAAACAATAATATGTAATTTGTGTATTTTGCATTTCTATAATTTTTAATTTCTCTAACTTTTTATAATCGCAATCAATAAAAATTAATAAAACAAAGCTATAACAAGTCATGGTACAATAAATTTTAAGATTTTCTTGAATATTAACAAATATATTTAAATTTCCTTAGGTATCTTAGATTTACTATTTTCCAATAATTCGTTTTTTCATTTTTAATACTATTTCTTGAAGAATAACTTCATTTAAAATATCTAAAGAATTTTTAAATCAATATTTCTTTTTTTAATAAAACAATTTTTTTAGAATTTAATACTATGTATTTCTAGTCATTGTAATTATAACCACGACGTCGTTGAATGTACTAAATATAATTTAATACTGTTATTCGCAAAACCAACAATTTGATTATTGAATAGATCAAGTCTAACGCAGTTTATTTATTTTATTAAACATTTTGATTATTTCAGTTTGTGATAGTATATTCATTATCATTAAAAAATATAAAAATTATATAAAACATAAAATATAATATAATATATAATATATAATATATAAATATAAAATATTATATATAATTAGTATGATTAATAATAAATAAATTAATTGTGTATTAGAACAAATAAACATATATTACAAAAAATAAAATAACAAATTAACAAATAAATTTACATTTTTAAAATTACCTTTATACATGAATATCCTTCAATAGTATACTCCTTTTATAAAACATTTTTATGAAACTTTTTTTAATAAAAATGAATTGTAGAATAAACGATACTTGTATAAAGTCAATTGTAATATTTTATTTGAAAACGTAAAATAACATTATATTTCACTTTATTTAAAGAGTATCTTTATTTTATTTAAAATTAACTTTCATTTTATTAAGATTACGAATATAAAAATTTTTATTTATAATAATACAAAAATTAAATTGAAAACACTAACATTTCAGTTATGTGAGATTTAAAAGAATTAAATCTATTTTTATAATATTTTACTACCTAATAACAAGTAAAACAAAACTTTTTTTCAATAATTTATTTGTTATCCATAAATATATTATAATCATATTATAGAATAAAAAAATTAATTCACATTTTTATAATATTATGATTTGATCAATTTGTTAACAGAAAAATAATAAAAAAAATTAAAGTAAATATATTGTAACCCTTAGATTATACATTATAATATATTATATATAACATGTATATTCTATAATATAATTTGTTTTCCATATAAGATGTTTTTAATTATAAAAGTACCAGTTATTTTATTTTTTAATTTTTACATTTTTATACTAAACTAATTTTCAAAAAATAGATTTTCGTAGAACGAACATTGAGTATAACAATGAAAATAAAATAGAAAAACAAATATTTTAAAAAAAATCCTAGCAAATAAGATTTTTTTAAGAATTCTTTAAATATTAGTGACTACTAATTTAATTAATAAAAAAAATTTATCTCAGAAAGATTTTGCTTTATAATTACATTATTTAAACAAATTCCTATAAGTAAAATTTTTGTCTAAACAAATTCCTATAAGTAAAATTTTTGTCTATTTGTCTATTTCTAAACACTCTTCAATGTTTAATAATAATAAGCATAGAAAATAACTTTTATTAAAAACAAAATTTATGTCTTATTCTTAATTATAATTTATGTTTCTTTAAATGTAAATTTTCTAAATACTGTTCTAAATGATTCATTAGAATTTGCAGCAAAAATAAAATTAAATAAACTTAATTATCTATTAATTAGTATAGTCATATAAAGTACATAGTTTATTATATCATAGCTGTTTTATTTACTTACAAATTTTTATTTATTTAAAATTAAATATTTATGGTGATAACTAATGAGAATCTGTTTTTTCCTCTTCTTTATTCATAAGTTATTATCAAAAAAATTTTAATTATTATTTTTTTTAAAGATTATTCTATAAAATTTCGTATGAATATAATTCATACTACTTCATAAATTTATTTTCTGGCTATATTTTTAAGTAAAATTTCATATAATTTTAGAGCTAAGTTAAAATTTTTAATATTTGGTTGTCGGTAATGACTAAATGCATTAATCTCTAAGATAATAATTATAAATCCCCGTTAATAACACTAAAACTTAGATATTAAAAAAAATAACGTATTGATTTGTACCTTTCATAATTTAATAATAAATTATATTGCAAAAATATTCCATTTTATTTAAAATAATCATATACGTAATACATAAAACAATATCAAATATCTAATAAATATATTATGTTCTTAAAAATTGGCGCCAAAGCAACTGTACAGTAGAACCAATAAGAAGATTGTATTTTCATGACGCCTAAATATTTCTTGAGGTATTAGGTTAATATTGTACTCCACATAGTCTTGATGCATTCACTCAGTCAATAAATGTAAGTCTTACTGATTTAATGTAAGTTTTTAAGGTTGAAGCATCAATGTAAAAAGAAGCCATAGTCATTGTATTATTTAGTCAAGTAATATAAAAGAAAATCGAATAGGAAAAATACAGAAGAAACATGACAGAATTTTTATAATAGTGAATAGTGTTTCTTCGAAAACTAATAAATTGGATTTGATGGGAGCAGTAGGACCATCACGGCACTCTCGAGTGTCAATGAGTGTGTCGATGGCTTTGATGCAGGGTGGTGGATCTTTTGTAGCAACGACAGGGTCCAATTCGGCCCAAATTGTTCTCACTACAACATCTAGAACTCAGCCACCTTCTACCTATTATCATTCATCAATACCAGGGAGTCTACAATCGCATTCTCAGTCTTCTAATCAAGATACCATTCAACCCGACAGGCCCATTGGTTACGGTGCTTTTGGTGTCGTCTGGTACTTATATCACTCTTAATTAATTAATTAACCTAATTTTTATTATTAAATAAAAATATTTATTTTTATCGGTATATGTATAATTAAAATGTCATTAGCAATATTAACGAGATTATATGTTATTTTAAAATTTTTTATTACTAATTTTTTATATTTTTTTATCATACAATTAATAAAATAAACGTTTTAATAAAAAAAGGGAAAGTATTGACAAATTAAAAAATGATATAAAATTTAATCTAATTTTAATTTTTTTTAATCAGAAAGTTCATGTATTAAAATATTTAAAATATTAATTATAAAATTAAATTTGAAGTTTGATTTTGACAATTCATTGATATATTCATAATTAAATAATAACCTATTCATTAAAAATCATAAAAAAAATTTTATTCATTTTTCATAAAATATTTCAATATTAAATTTTGAAATGTCTCAAATTAAATAATATAATTAAGTTTATATAATTAGTAAGCATTATTTTAATGTTAATATCTAGTAGGATTAGTATAAAATTAAAATATTCTTAATTATATAATCACAATAAAAATGTGTTTATTGATTATATTTAATTTAATATAGATTTTTTTATTTATTGTATTATAGAATGTACATATTTAATTGCAGAAAGCAAATATACTTTAATAAAAGTATGTAATCAATATTAAATGTGGTTAAAAGCTAAATTAAATAATGATTTTAGAGTTTAAAAAACCAATAAACATTAAATGACAATTAAAAAATATAAATCGCAAACATTCATATAATTATTAAAATTTAAAAAAATCTTTTGTATAGTTATATCTGATAATAATATTATATTTATAAAATCCTAATTACCTTATTTACTTACTAAATTTATTTTTAAAATGAGTAAAACATATAATTATTCAAATGATTAGTTCAATAATTTTAAGTTAGTATTCTTATACTTTTTTATATTATATATCATTCATTAGTTACAAATTTTATACAAAATTGTACATTAATATTTTATTTGAGAGCTATAATACAATACTATTTAGCTGATTAAAGTTATTCTTATAAAATAAATATAAAAATTTCAAATTAGCAAATGTCAAAATTATGTTTATATATTAGAAACAATGAATTTAAAAAACTATATTATTTTTAACATTGTTATTTCTAAAATAATTTTTCAATTTATAAGTTTAGTGTTGACTCTCTTCTTTATTATTATTTAAATTTCACTGATATGATATCTTTTTTGTGATGAAAAACAGTAAATTTACTATTTTTAACTATATTTTGGTTTTAAATTGTTTCGCACCATTATATTATTCCTATTATAAATATCTTGAATATTATATCTTTTAGTTTTTTATATAACTGAATAATATGTTAAATATTAATTCATATTATAATTATTAATATATTAATAATATAATATTATCCTTTTATTGATGTAATTTATAAATTAGTTAATTAATATTAATGAAGATACATTTTTATTTTACATTTAATGTTTTCTTTTTTTGGAAGATGTTTTACAGTTTTTTATTATTGTTATATTCGTAATTCCTGTTGTATGTTATTTGCATATTTAGAAAAGGTCAACTGAGCAACCAATCTAACTAACCTTATACATATATAATCCATGTCAAATAATAAAGAGTAGCCTCTTTTATGTGCTTACTAAATTTGAAATTAGAACTCATGACATCGTATAATAAGGTCATATCTTATCTACTTGTTTAATTGGGCTGTGTTCTTATTAATAAATGATATATTTGATATTGTACTTAATAATAAAATTAATACATTTATATTGTAAGTTTGCTACATTATAAATATTTATTAATGTTCTTACAATTGTATATTAAGAATTTTAAAACAAAACAAAATACAATTGAATACAAAAAAAATTATTGTTATTTTATTTAATTTTTAATATTAATTTTAACAATGAAGCAAAAATAAAATAAGTACATAATGATAATGATATTTAAACGTCTTTTAAAATAAATATAATATACTTTTATAAATTTAAAATTTTTCTAAATAAGAAGTACTACAGTTCATTATTTATTATTTAAAGAGTAAACTTAATATGTTTAAATTAATTAATCCTTATTGTCAATATTAGTATAATACAACTTTCATTTTATTACGTAGTTTTTGAAAATTATTACTTGTAAATGTTTAAAAGAATTTTCTACAAATATATTAAAACGATTAAATACTCAGTAACAAAATTATATAATAGAATATAAATAAATAATAATTTTATATACATTTATATTCCAAATATTTAGCCAAATAACTTGGATATAATCGTAATTATAATAATAAAATCGGAGATTAAAGATGGAATTATAATAAGTGTAAAATAATATAATAATTTTAAATTTTATTCAAGACTTATTAAGAATAAAATTACAAATAAACAAAAACAAACCCCAATTAAAAAATATTTATCTCATGAATTACTATTTCTGTGACTATAATATAATAAATAAGTTTTAGTTGTCAGATATTATTACTATTTGTAAAATGATTTGAAGTTAAATATTTTTAACTAATCGTCATATTTTCTTTATCGTGTATAAATTTTTGCAGATTAATGGCTGGATCGCGATAGAAACAATAAGACTCATGATTGAATCAACAGCTGAACAATGGCTTGTGTAAGCTAAAATAAGTAGTTTAAATAAGTATGCATGCTACGCAAATATACAAATTATTTTCTTTTCTTTATGTTTTTGAACTTCGAAATCTTTATAGCATAAAAATTAAATTAAAATAAATATAAAAATCGGTCTTGCAAAATATAACATTTTCAATTAAATAATTTTTAGTTTGTAGTAGAGTTATATGTTAAATGCTTTATCTTTATCTAAGATTTAGATTAATTTTTATACAAATAACACTAATTTATTTAAATAATAATTTATTAATAAATAAAGCTATTTATGTGTAGACAATTAATGTCTACTTCTAAAATATAATTTAAATCTATAATTTAAACCAATAAATTAAATATTGTAACTGATTCGATATTTACATATACCTTGGAAATATAATTTAAAAATTATTTAACTTTTGAATTTATCTGTCTTTTGAAAATAATAATTATCTATACTATGAGATTTATGAAACGATAATGTATTTTTTCAATATTTTAAATTCTTATTTACGTTTTGAAACAAATTGTTTTTGACAGGATATTGACATAATTATTCAATTTTCGACACATCATAAAAATAAGAATGTAATTATTATTAAATGGAATATAAATAGTAATTCAATCATTTTTCTTTGCTTGATCATAAAGCTTTTAAATTAAATATTAATTTCTATTATTTATTTTTAAATACTTTCGACTCTTTATTTATTATTTATAATTCAATATAAAAATGTTTTTGAGCAAATATATTTATTTACTGGGAATATACACTAGATATATTATATAATATAATATACATAAGTAAATACATTTATATGTACATACATACGTGCGTGCGTGCGCGCGCGCGCGCGCGCGCGTGTGTGTGTGTGTGTGTGTGTGTGTGTGTAAATAAGGAGCCTGGTATAAAATTTAATTAAGGAAATATTTAAGTGATTTAAAAACTACGATATTTAAAATAAAAAAAGGTATTTTTGATTAAATAAAAAATATTTTATTTTTAATATGTTAAAATGCGATTGTTCTGTTTATTGAAAAAAAAATTATTCATATATGTTATATAAATATTAAACAATAAAATTTACTAGTAAACTAAAATTATAATTACATAAAATAAAATTATCTAATTTTTTAACTAAAATTCATTAAAAATGTAATAGCGTATTTGTGAAACTAAATTATTAATAAAATTATATTATTTTATAAATAGGGCTGTAACAGATCCAAGAGACGGAAAAAGAGTTGCTTTAAAAAAACTGCCAAATGTTTTTCAAAGTTTAATTAGCAGCAGAAGAGTTTTTAGGGAATTAAAAATGCTCTGCTTTTTTAAACACGAAAACGTAAGTACATAGTTTTTAAAAATATAGTTAAATTATTAATGCTCTTCAATTTTAATTTTAAGAATTACTTTTTTATTATATGTCATATATATAATTCATTTATCTCGGTTATAACAAAAATAACAGAATGCGCCTCATAAAAGTGTTACGTCGGTTTATACCCTTGTACGAATCAATTGTATTTTACAAGATTTTCTTCGTTGCGCAAAATGTTGCAAATCTCCGTTTTTAGTCTAAGATTTTACTCTCAATAGCTAGGGCTGGAGCTAACATTACAAGGTACCGGATTGTATAAAATGATACAAAATTTATAATAAGATTAGGATTGTATAAATCAGGCACCTACCTTTCGTTGATAAAGGGTTGTTGATTTAGCGAGTTGTCTTTACTTCCTTCCTTCCCTCCTCTCGTTCGGGCTGCGCGTGTCACGTCGCGGATGGCGCAGAATTGGTAAAGGGAACACAATATTTTAGGAAATGAAACAATTCACTTGCGACTTTAATAATGTCGTTTATTAAGTATAAAAATGGTACAATGATTCAAAATGATTCTTACTGTTTAAATGACTCCGTGGCCACGAAAGGTGTTTAAAGATTTTAAAAGTTGCACTTGAAATGCGAACCAAGAAGTTAAGTTTTTCGGCTGAGGACCTGTTTATAGCCCTCTACGATATGCTTTCCAGATGCACTTCTGAAATTGTTTATTTGGTGCATCTGGTCACTATTTTTTCCTATTTGCCTTTTTAAATCACACGCTCATGAACCGATAATATTCCTGGGTTTATTTTTCCTCTGTCTCTTGAGGGGGGGGGGGTCACGTATCAGTTGCCGTAATGTAAATCTTATGAATTTTAACAGTTTCCTTATATCTAAGATTATTATAGTATTTTTATTTTAGTATTTTTCTCTTGTAAATCCTATTAAGTTTAAAAGTTTCCTTATATCTAAGATTATTATAGTATTTTTATTTTATTATTTTTCTCTTGTAAATCCTATGAAGTTTAAAAGTTTCCTTATATCTAAGATTATTATAGTATTTTTATTTTATTATTTTTCTCTTGTAAATCCTATGAAGTTTAACAGTTTCTTTAAATCTAATATTATTATAGTATTTTTCTCTAATCTTTTCTTCCTTTCATTCTTTAATACTATGATTAATTAATAACAATTCATAATGTTGGTGTTAGTCTTTAATAATAATCTAAATCTTAGGCCTCAACGTACAATTACTGTTTTACTTAGAAATTAGTTTTACAATACAGTATTCTTACTTTGGTTATTAACTTACGGGTATAATTTGATTTAGTTTTTAAGTAGTATTTTTTTTATTAATATTTTTAGAATTTAGATTTTACAATAATGATTCAGGAAATAATTAATATAAAGGTTAATTTTTAATATGTATATTACTTATTTAAATTTTACAAGTTTGTTTTTTTATATAAGAGTTTTTATTACTAAGGTATTATTTTTGTTATATTTAAAAATTAAATCTTATTAATTCTTAAAACTATATTTAGTATTATTAATCTCCAGTTTTAATTTTTATCTCGGAGAGGAAATGTACAGCGGGTACTTCAAAAGGGAGTCAAAGGTCGTAATTATTTAGGTTTATTTGATAATCTTCATTTCGTGGGATCGGAAAATTTTTAAATTTCCGGTGGGTAGTGGAGCAGTATCTCTATATATATGCTAAGAGTATGGAGTGTTCAAAGTCGTACTTTAATAAGAATCTCAGCTGTCATAGTACAAGCACAGTGAGCGTATAGTGAGGCGACGTAACGAAAACTTAGTTTCATAGGATATATATATATATATAGTAAAATTCTGATGAGACTACAAGGAGATTCTCATGTTCTCATGCTGACAGGAAAGTATGAATAAAGAGAAAAAATATAGAAAAATATATAATGTATAAAACCTGGGAATAGACAGAAAGTATATATAATGTTAGCACTAAAAGTGGCATCTTAGATGAGAAGCAGGAACTTTTCGTTAAGTAGACTTTTTGCTAGTTAGGGATTAAATTAGAGAAATTTAATGGGAACCTGATCTAATGGTTTAATTCACAGAGGCCTAACCACGAAGACAGAGTATATAATGACGAGAGCGCCATATTCATATAATTTAAAATTATATTTAAATATAAATCTGTATTAAATATCTGTATATCTGTCTATCTTTATATTAGTCAAATTCAAACCCACTGCAATATATTTCGAAACTGCTTCTTATTTACCGGCCCATTTAGATATTTCTCTACTAGCATCGAACTCGTTGTACTCACTTACACGGCAGTAAACATTGTGATATATTCGCCATCAATTCCAAATTTCCAAAAATCATATTTTTTGTATGGGTTAATTTTGTCTATAATTTTACGCCAAAGAAAATACCAAAAAAAAATTTTATTCCTTATTTTAATTTGATATTCATACTTTTTTTACTATTCGTTTATTTATCAATATATTTTTAGTTTGTAATTTTACTTTTATTAAATTTTTAATTTTTCTAACGTGATCAGGTACGTAACATAACACTTTCATTATAGTTAAGAACAATCGACTTGAGTTGTGACGACTTTCGAACCTATCACCTCGAAAGCTCTATCATATATTACCATTTAACGAGATAAACTAATACTTAAGAAGCCCTTCAATGTAAATGTAAAAGCAGCTAAAGAATACCAACAATTTAAGAAAGACACTGTATTTACGAATATAAACATTAATATAAATAGTGTAAATATAAATCTAATAGTATAAATAAAACATTAATATAAAGAGTGTAAACAACAATATAAATAATGTGGACTAATGAGAATCTCCTCATTTAATATGTACAAAAAGTTATCCATTCCGTAACAATTATTCTACATGTACATTACCGTTTATAAACTGTTTCAATAAGAATATTTGTTAAATATTCTGACTATCCGTAAATTTATTTGTATATTTATAAGATTAATTTTTCAAATGTGTAACATAATTTTAGAAGAAATAAAAGAAGAAGAATTTAGAATAATAAATTCAAACTAAATCTATAATATTTATCTAGATATAAGCTAATTTTCTTTCACAAAGGAAAAATCAAGTAGATACATTCTCTTACGTAAAATTGTAATTAATGGGTAAGTAGTCTTAATCTTTTGATGATAAATATTAAAAACCTAACAAAAATATTTTTTTATTATAATAAAATTAAGATTGTAATAATTTTTAATATAATACGAAGCTTAGATAAAAAAGTATTAATTTGTATATTTAATTTATTTCTTAAATATGTACTTTATTTAGGTTCTTTCTGCATTAGATATACTTCAACCACCACATTTAGATTTTTTTCAAGAAATGTATCCTTTGAAACAATAATAAAAACAGGCAAAGTTACTTGAATATATAATCCTTGAGAAATAGTAGGCTTCTAACGATATTCTTCTCATAAATTATTTAACTTGATAAACCAGAATCCAATATTCTTGGAGTTTGGACTCTTGTATATGTTATCGATAAAGATCAATAACATTAAAATAAATTTTTATTTAATACATAAATTTATTATTAATATTTTGAAAATTTATTAAATTTATTTAAAAATAAACTAATCTATAGGTTAATATGTAATTAAATAAGAAACTACAATTATAATATTATTCACCTTTCAATATGACTATGTCTGACAGCAATTATCACATATTAATCGAAAAACGAAAGGTCCGGATATAATGGTTATTATATATTCAAACAAGTAAATAAAGAAAAAAAAAAAAATCGTTAGAACAGGATGACATAAGGAATCTGAAAAATTTGATGGGTCAATCGGATAACTAGAAATATATAGATTTATGTAGATACAATGGAATTGACATTAGTACTTGAGAAATAATTATTCTGTAATGAAATATTGATACCATTTTATTTCACTTCTGTAATTCAAAATTTAAATTAAATATAATAGTTAAACAAACTAAGAAAATATTGAAACATATATAACTAAATGTATTTAATTATTGTTATATACATTTTGTAAAATTTTTATAGTTTATTTATTTGATTTATTAGCTGTAGATCTGTAGTTTTACCTGTAAATCTAAAAGTAATGAGATCTGTTTATAGTTTGATTGGAAATCAAAGCCATCTAATATACAATGTATTCTTCAATTATATAAATTATTAGATCATTTGATAGGAATATTACTGATCCAATTTTTAAGTATTTATTTTCCTGTATTTAAAAGTTTATGTATAAGGAGAAAAAGTTTAACTTGTACGCTCAGCATATTAAATCATATGTTCATTTATCAGAATATAATAGCTTGTAATTATAATTTGTATCTAAGCAAAAATAAAACTATTTCATCTTAATATAATAAGGAGTGGTATAATAACTTTCTCTTTTTTTTTATTTACTGAACCTATATTCGAAGTGAAAATTGTTTTTTAACTATTTATTTCGAAATTTTCAAAAATTGCAGAATTCTGTAAATCATCGTAGATTCGTTCTAAATCGAATACTTATTTACAAATTTACTTAAAAATAGTTTATATATAAAGAATTATTTTAATGTTTTTAAAATATTTTAAAAAGCTTTCCTTAATTTACATATAAATAGATATGTTATTACAGAATTATTACAAAGTGATCTTCATAAAATAATAGTTAGTCCTCAGCATCTTAGCGCTGATCATATCAAAGTGTTTCTATATCAGATACTTAGAGGTAAGATAATAGAAATTTTCATTGTCATAAAAATAATTTTTTTAATCTAATAAAATAAAAATATTGTAAAATTCGTATTTATAAATAAAAAAAAGAAAACGTTAAAACAAAAATATTTTGACAGAAATTTTTTAATAACTTGTATATTAATAAATACTTAAAAATATTTTCAATTAATAGTATTTTATTGTTATCTATTTACATGTTATTAATATATTTATTCGTTAAATATAAATGCGGAAATATTGTTAATATAAGATCTCAGCAGAAAATTACTAAATGATTTTAATGTTTTATATAAATCTCGATGTTTTGAGAATTATTGCATTGTAATTATGTGGTTCTTTAGCGTTTTAAATTGGTCTCATAAAATTAAATATTAAAAATCAATGAAAAATCGCTACAAATTACCCGCTAATGGAATTGTTGGTTAATTCAAAATTAATGACGCTTTATTATAAATAAATATTCAAGGTCCACTTTCCATCTTGATTTGATCGTGTAAAATATTCCGAGTCTAAATATTAAATTTGATATATACCCATGATCGACTGTCTAAAAATCTGAGTCACATAGGTGATATAATTTATGTAGAAAATGAGCCGTGTATTATTACCAAACCGGAACATTTAATAACTTAAAACACACAAACACAATCCCATGAATATTAATTTTTTGCATCGTCCGCTTAACCAAATAGAATACATAATTGGAAGATTATAAAATTGTATGGACCATCTTATTATCTAAAGATTTTAACTATTACGATTTGTTCTGAAATTTAACTCTATTAATCTAGTAATTACTAATCAATTTTACTTTCCATCTCTAAATATTGAACTAAAATCTTGTAATAATGTTTTGAGACAAAAAATTAATACTTGTCTCGTGCTTTTTAGTAATGTAAAGTAAATAATAATTATTGTTTTTTTATTGAAGCCAAGGTAATATAATTGAAAAATACTATGATATTAAAGTATTTCAATTAATTCATGCTTTATGTCTTAATTTTTCATAAACATCCATAAAAATGCATTATTCCAACAAAGATCCTTAAATAAAATGAAACGACGATAAAAGTATAATAATAAACCAACTATAATATAATATTAAGATATGGAAATCCGTAAATAAGAATGAAAAACTATTAGAACATGAAAAATGATTTAAATTTTTTTTAAATTTGTCTAAATATTATCCTACATACGAAAGGCAAATAAATCTACGAAATAGTTTATTAAAAATTCGTTTAATAAGAATTGAAAATGAATACTATTGTTATCTTAAATCAAAATAAATCTTGCAGTAAATTAGTTCAAATCAGTTTCTTTTTTATAATATATAAAAATTACTAACAAAACAAAGTGTTTGTTTTAAAAGTATTAAACAAATATTAAAAGGAAATTTAACGCAAATCATTTGTAAAAAGCTAAATTAACATATAAAAAATACTGTAAAGAGATAATAAAATACAATAAAAACGAAATTACTGGATATATTATCAAGAAATTATAAGATTTGGGAAAATAACTACAAAAAGTTAACCTTACTTTTGAACTGAAGCTTTTTCTTACTCATACAATTGAATTATCTTTATTAGTTTATCATCGACAAATTCATTATTGAGATATTAATAAAATATATTATACATCTACCCTGGGTATTAATGCATTACAGTCTGAATAATTAGAATCTATGTTTCGTATATATTTAGTAATATTGAAGCGATTAAAAATATTTACTATCCTGAGAAACTAAAAATGTGCGCAGAATTGTAATTTTGATTCAATTTCAAATTGTGATTTGCAAAATTTTAAATTTTGATACCGAACTTTAAAATATTTTTTTTCTGTGTATTTATGCACGAATAGTATAAATTTAGTACGAACAAAATAGTATACAAAAAAATGTTACTTGAGAATTAAGCTCATAAATATATATATAATTTTTATATACTGTGAGAAGATTTATAATTTACCCTTATTGTAACTTAATGCCATTTATCATTACATACCTGTCAAATTAAAGCAAACAACTATTACTACAAAATTATAAAAGTTATTAATTATAAAAAATAATTATATATTAAATTTCTAATCTTATCATTGTTATACATTTAAATATCAATATTCAAACTATATTTGATAACTAGTAATTATAACTAGTTTAAAAAACTAATATGCTAAGCACGAGAAGTTTTCTGTAACAAAAATATATTAAAATAAAGAAAAGAAAATAGTTATTAAAAAAATTTCTTTTTCATAACATATGTAATTTTTACACGAAGCTTTAAATGTCATTGTAATTTTCTGTTTAGTTATTTATTAAACTTATTAAACTACTTTAATTGATTACAGCTGGATTTATAAATACTTGAGTTAGCAATATTAGCCATATCTACTAAATAGAACTATAAATTCGCTTCATAGTTCTATCTATAAAAGAGCATTTTCGGTTAATAGCCATTAGAAACGCTAAGCTAAAAAGCTTCGCTGCTCATGCGTATCACGATTGCGCAATCCCCGTTAGAATCGTTCTAAAAAAAGATAATTTCCCACTTGTAATGATAGTTGGGAGACATGCTTCGAAAATTATGAAGTTTAGGTCGGCCTTTCTATAAAAGAGAAGGGTCAAAGGAGGGTGTGTAGCATGCTCAAGTCTGAAGTTAAGGTCATACATAAAAGTATAAAAATTTTTCATTTGTTTATCATAGCATATACGAACATTTATCTATTTATCATTTTCTAATAAGATTTATGAATAAGACTATATTAATAGAATAATATAATGGTGACATTATATTTTATATATTAACAAACCTAGTACATATTAAAAATATTTTCTATTAAATATATAAGTATTTACATATATTACTACATTACGAATAAAAAATATTTACAAACTATTTTTATTACTATCTATTTACAATATTTATAAACTATTTTTATACTTAGTAACACTTAAGTATTAATTTGCAGGTCTTAAGTATTTACACTCTGCTCGAATATTACATCGTGATATTAAGCCAGGAAATCTTCTTGTAAATAGTAATTGCATTTTAAAGGTACGTATTTGAAAAAGTGAAGAACAATTATGCACATATTAAACTTTTAATTATTTTCTTTATACATTGATTATAACTTATAAGAACTTGCAAGCTAGAAACAATAAAACTACTGTTCACTTTAGCATATCAGAACATAGAAAAATAATATCTTCTTGAAATCATAATTTAGAATATTATATAAAATCTAAGATAATTATGATTATTATATAATTAAGTATTCGTTGTACATACTTGAAAAAGATTTATAATATAAAATAAAATATAACCAAATCTTAAGCTTTTTATTTTTTCATACTTCAATAAAAGTTAAGATTTATAAATTAATATATTTAAATACAATTTTTTTTATATTACGAATTAATATTTTTAATATATTAATAAATTAGTGTACTATAAGAGTTATAAATGTTCAAAATGTTGTAAAATTAAAAATATATTACTATTGTTCGAAATTTTTTAACAAGAGGAGAAACAGATTTATCTAATTTATAAGAACTGTATTTTAATACATTTAGTTTTTACCTTCACCTTATCGGAAAACAGTCAGCTGATCAATAAATATAAACAAAACAGTATTATCTATTATACAATTGATTAAGATCGCTCTGCTCGCTTACTTATATTGAAAAGGTTGTATAAGACATCTCTATTATTGAAGGTTGAGCCGTTTATTCTTGAACTGGCTAACCGTTATAACGATTATAAGATGATTGATTATTGTTAAATTTTAAAGGGTTTCGGCATTTTTACGTATAATGTTTTGGCGAAACGAAGTAAAAAGAAATTTATATGGGTTTTACTACGCTTCAAAGCAAACATACAGTTTTTACGTACCAAAAGCAGTTTCAAATATAGCTTAAAGTTATCTAGAATTAGATGTTTGAAAGAATTTGTAACTCAATTAGAATTAAGTAAAAAAAATAGTGTCCAGTATATAGCCATAACATTAATATTGGTTAACTTGTTTTAGTAACACTAGTTACGTGGTCTATGCACTATATTACGAAAACAGATAATGTTCGAAATGACTTAGTACATATCGTTATAGTTCGCATTAGTTCATATATTTTCCGACGTCATGTTTCAAAAGTATAAGTATTGGATGTAAACTAACCCACACTCGCTATCTTTAATCATCATCATTCGAAGGATAGTTCATCAAGGAGCAGAAGAGTAACTTGTTCAGGCTCAAATCAATTTCCTTCAGAAAATTTAATAAATCGTAAGAAGCAAGTTGACTAGGTAATGAACAGGACATTTTTCAATATTATTTGGTGAAATAATCTAACGGGAATTTTAAGGTTACGCTTTGTATCTAAGGAAACTTATTCAGATTAATGCATAAAAAGCCGAAATGGTAAATTGGCTGCGTTACTTTAGAAAGGAATAATTACATTACACTTAATTATTAATTATTAAAATATATACAAGTAATTATTCATAGTAATGTCGTTTTCTTTCTTTTAATAAAGTTTTTTTAAACGAAATAAATTTTATTTTGCAACTGCAATTCGTGTCATAAGACTAAATAAATTTAAATTAATAAACAATTGCTATTTTAGTGAACAGTTAGTATATTATATGAAGGGTTTATATCGGTATGTACTATTAATATTAATTTATATATTAGATTTGCGATTTTGGATTAGCAAGAGTAGAGGAATTGGATAAAAAAAAACATATGACTCAAGAAGTAGTTACACAATATTATAGAGCACCAGAAATTCTTATGGGTGCAAGACATTACACAACTGCAGTTGATATTTGGAGTGTGGGCTGCATTTTCGGTGAGCTTTTAAGGCGACGTATTCTTTTTCAAGCACAAAGCCCGATTCAACAGGTAAAGATTAAATACAATATATACATGTAATAAATAACAAATATTCTATTATTTGTACCGTTGTTATTATTATTGTTATTGTTATCATTATTATTACATATTCTAAAGCCTCAAATATATTTGTGGAAATACATAAATATATTAAACTAAAACTAAACAGTCGCTTAGAGAATACTTTTACGAACAGAATTACAGAACGAATCATGCATAATAGTCATGATTGACAGAATCATTCCTATAATGTGAAGCACAATTTAAAATTGTAAAAGTATAAAATTAGTTTGCAATAAGTTAATATTTGGTTTAATGCAACGTCGTTAACACCACACATTCGTTTTCGTAATGGAACTTATTAATGTTATCTTTAATGTTGAAAATTTTAAGTCTACAAGATTTTTCAATTTTTTAAGCAATCAGGAACTAAAAATACGTTGATGCTATACCAATATACGTTTATACATAGATAAAAGAAACTTTACAAAGATAAAACTACAATTTCATAGTAATGATACTATATTAAAAATACCATAAACAAATATAGTAGTAGTATTACGATAATATTAATAGAGATAAAATATGAACTCTAACTTTTTTTAGTTTGTAATATTCATTTACATTTTTAAGATACTCCATTTTTAATAATTTGAGAAAATTATAATTTTTCCTCTATGTGTATTATACTTATATAAAAAAATACGTAAAAATTGCTGATGTAATCATTATTTTTGTCGAAGCATAAATGATGAGTATTGTATCGTATTTATTGCCTACAATATATATTAAAATTTTGTAATATAAGAATTCCAACTCCATTTTAATATTCAATTTCATTATATATTAATAAGTATGACAGTAGTCGAAAATTACACAATCCTTGCGAATGTAAATAGATCATCAGTCTAATTTTACAGTATAGGAAAAATAAATTGTTTAGTTTCAACAAGTATTGTTAAAAATGAAGTAGTTCGAATATAAAGTAAACTAAATGTTTTATTTAAAAAAAAAGGTAATTCAACTGAACTAATTAAAATGAAGACAACGCGTAACGATTAATCAAAGAATATGATACAAGTAAAAAAACTATTGACAAAACAATCTTTAGTGATTATAATATAATATGTATAGTTTAAAAGGTTTTGTTATCAATATTCTAAAAATGTGTGAGACAAGACGTTAGTGAAAAGAATTCTCTCTCAGAAGTGGTTTCAAACATATATTTAAAACCAGAGGTCAAAGAAAATTTCTGTTAATATCTCCTAAGACATCTAGAGTTGAAAAATGTTGAAACTATTTTTCCACTTAAATGATAGAGCAGTTTAGAAAATATCTGGCTCTACCTAAACACTTCAATATAATAGTGAGTTCAGTATAATAGAAAGTTATATTTCAATATAATAGTCCGTTTACTGAGAAAGTTTTTTTTCCTATTGCTAATAAAAATTAATTTTAAATTATATCATTACTCAGCCGTCTTTATTCTGATATTCTAAGTATAATACAAAAAGGAAAGATTAAAATATTTTTATGTTTATTAAAATAAAAAATACGTCGAAGTAGTAAATGTAATGATTAAATGTACGTTATTGTTATAATAATTCAAATGAATAAGATATGCTTTTAATTACCTTTATTAATTAAATTACGCATTAATATTGTAAAAAAAATTAATAATCTAATATTAAATATATAATAATCACTTATTGTTATTAGTTAGAGTTAATTACTGAATTATTGGGAACACCTAGCTTAGAAGATATGCGATATGCTTGCGAAGGTGCCAAATCACATATGCTTAGACGTAGGCCGAAGCCACCAGCACTCACAGCACTGTATGCTCTAAGTAGTCAAGCCACACATGAAGCAGTTCATTTACTCTGTCAAATGCTGGTCTTTGATCCTGTAAATAATTTTATATATATATATATATATATATATATACCTTTTGTAAAAATGGATGAAATACGTTATAAATAAAAAATCTTACAGGATAAACGAATTACAGTAAGTGATGCTTTAGCACATCCATATTTAGATGAGGGAAGATTAAGATACCACTCTTGTATGTGTACATGTTGCTATACAACCAATGCGGGCGTTCGACAATACACAAATGAATTTGAACCAATCACTGTACATTCCTTTGATGATCTTTGGGAACGAAAACTTACATGTGTTCAGCAAGTAAAAGGTTAGTTAGTACATTGTATACCTTAATATATATTAAAATAATTATATTGTCCTATTTTACACTCTGCTTATACAATTCAATAAATTTCATTTTATTATCTTTATTAGAGAACCTTAGCGTAAAGTGGGAAAAATAAGGAATTCCCGCTTGACGCGATTTCGGCTAGTACAATAATCCGTTGCGAATTGTGTTATAATATGCTATAATAATTCTAAGAATTCCGTTAGGTCCAAAGCTGGGGTTTTCGAACCCAAAAGAAGATGAAATAAATGAAGCATAGGGGCCAATTATCTCTTCGAGACAATAAGCGGTGAAGGGCACGCGGCCAAACAGTTCTCAGATACAAAATCAATCGGATCGAATTGCGTGCGCGCTTCTTCCTAATTTCCCCTACGCTTCATTCGCCAACAATTTTTTAGTCTAAAATTGAAAAGACTGATTGATCGCTCTGGTGTATAATCGCGAGATTTTGTTTCTTGGCCAACATTTATGTCGTCACATGTTCAAGTGGGTGGAAGAGTACTCGCCTCAACCTTAAAGCGAGTAAATCGGGCTTCCTTAGAAGATGTTTTGCATTTCTCAGTGATCGATCCAGAGGAAATGAAGAGAGTAAGTTCTTCGCAACCAAGTCTCGTCTCCAAGTCATTAGAAATAACCCGGTGTCCAAACCCACACAAAGATCGGTCATCCAGTACGTTCAAATTGTATAGAATTCGCGACAGATCGATTTCACAACAAGAGTGAAGAATGTACGTTTGTCAGTAAGTAAAATAAAGATATTGCAAGAACTCTCTTGCGTCCATCATGTAAACTAATCGATAATAATAATTTTGAGTTATATTGTAACTGCGTGCGATAAACGTCTTTTTCCTATTTCTCTTCTAAGGAGGTTTATTTAACATCTTGTGTCGAGTAATAACAATAAATCCATATTAATCTAAAATACCTTCAAAGAACCAAAAACTTATAGACCTTTAAAAACTCACGCATGAAGTAAGATAGCGGATAAATACGCCAATATTAAATTTAAAAAAACGTTAATCCTGTTTAGAACATGAAAATTTCTTGCCCACTTAGGAGTAATTAGTATTATAATTATATATGTATATATATATATATATATTTACATACTTACTATATTAATTAACATAATTATATCAATCGTTACATAACTTTAAAAAAGTTCTGTAAATTTGAAATTAAAATAGATTTGTTATGGTACTTCAAAGCTTCAGTAATATAAACTTTTTTCATAATTTATTTGTTAACCTTCTGTTATCAAGCAATTTAGAATGTTATTCGTACAGAAGCTAACTGATAAGCAATTAATTTATTCTACTGAGGGAACCCGTACCTAACTACTATTTAATTTATAACTGTTTATTAATCGAATTCTGATAGCCAAATTAATATGATTTTCAATTACTATTTTAATCATTAAGCATAGTTACGATTAAATTAATCTATTTAACAAATAAAGAATGAATTCAATATGATTATTGATCGTATTCGCAGATCTATACCAGTCTTATCAGCAATTCGCAGATACTAGTGAAGTTTTAAACAGTTGTGTTAATTAATTCATAGGTTTGCATGATCCTAACGAAAAATCCCACGATCCTGTAAAAAACCCGATACCGTTAGATTCGATGTTAAGAACAAATGTGCTAGATTTTGTATCCGAGCTAAGACAAAAAATAAAATCACCAAGAGATGGAAAGAGAGAAGAAATACGATCATTTGGGAAGCGAGCTTACGACATTAGGAGGAATCCAGTTAAAATTTGTCTTTACCACCGCGCACGAATTCTCACCGTTTTTCGCCATCAGCATAACAAGAACAAACTAGTACTTTTTAAGTGCAAATTATCTTTGACCATGATATCCTCTTTTTTAATATATCGATAACAAATGAATAATTTAAAAAAATTTAAATAAATAGAAATTATAAACAGTTTTGATATGAATTATATTATATCTTGTGTGTATATTTTTTCAGAGGAAATGCATAAGTTTATTGCTGAACAACTTAATACTGCACGGGTTCCACTATGTATTAATCCACAATCGGCGGCTTTTAAAAGTTTTGTTAGATAAAAATGACAAAAATTCAAATGTTTGATATTGTAAAAATTGCAGAAGCAAATTTCATGAAATAACGTAATAAATTACTTAAATATATTTATAAGCACTGCAGAATATTAGTAGTAAAAACAATAAAATAAAATAACATGATATCCATAACCTTTGTAACAGTTAAAAAGTACAAATTTAGGTTTCTAATATTTACAAATAAAAATATATATTGCAAATACTACAGTTGATGATTCACAGATATAATATTTTATACTTGATTCTTATAATTCGATATTCTCAACTATATTCAATGAAATTAAGTAATCTTTTTAATTCTAATAAAATAGAAAAATATTATATCAATAAATATGCTTCACTGCCAACTGATATTCTCCTTACGCTTAAATTCTATGCTCATCTTATTCTGCATTATTTCTTTTTACAAAACCTAAAAGAAAATAAAAGAATGCTTTGTTCGCGAATTACATTTTTAATCATATTTATACACTTGCAGCTTCAGAACTATTTAAATTAAAGCAAATTAACGTCATACAAAAATAAAAATTCACGGATATTTCCTAAAAATATTCAGTTCATGTAGCTGGAAGACATTTGATTTCTCATTCACTGAATACTCTTCGATTCTCATAAACGAAAATCTATTTATTTGATAAGCAGCTTAGTCTTAACAGCTTAAGAATATATATTTACTTTATTAAGTATAACAGATGTAAAATTTATTTACATTTTTTTTAATTATTAATAAAATTAATCTTCAAAATAATTTGTAGATATAGTATTTTAAATACAATCTTGAATAAAACCAAATTAAACCATAAAACATAGAACTTAAATGTAAATCTGTATACCTTTTAGAATAAAGACATCTCTATATTTATATTTGTATATATTTATATATTTATATTTATATTTGTAAAATGTATATCTGATACATAATGAATACGAGAAATTTTATTGAATTTCATTTTAATAAGACTTTGAATATATACAAAAGTCATTTTTACAAAAACTGAAACTTGAGACTACTTTGCATCGGCCTAATTAAAATTTTAAATAATTAAATTATTTAAGAATCTTCAAACCCATCAAATGTAAAAAATTCAATAAGAGAAATAGATATATTTTGGAAAGAAATTAATTCTCGAAGTATATCAATTTTATCCGAAACAAACTCGTTTAAGTGTCGTAAGATCCTGAACATATTTTATTATGTGCAGAATACTATTATACATGCCTGCTAAATACGGGGTTCAAAGCTTTAGTAAAAAATTTTTTTTTAGTATCGTAAAAAATTACTCTCCCAATTAATCTCATTATACTTTTGGAAAGAGCGCCACAAAATATTGTTTTGCTTCCGTAGAATTAGATATACACGCGAATGGTACATGGGGATAATTGACACCGTTTGCGGCGTCCAATCTTCGTCCAGAAGATCTATCTCATTTTTGCACATTACAACTGATATAAAAATACATACGATTTTGAGTGATTTTATATGTAAATTTGAAGGCTTCATACAGAAAAGTTTTTTTCATTTATCAGAAAGAAGTTTTATGCCACATTTTTATGATTTCCTCCTTTTTAAAATAAAAAGACGTTTTATGTCTTCGCTTCAACTCACTTATATAAATCTAAATATTTATGTAATCAAGCTTATATGTTAAATCTATCTCTTTTAATTGTAATTTTTTATTAATAATTAATCGAACTCTTATGAAACTTGGGTTTGAGATTTGTTATATTTTTGTAATAGAAAATTTTATTAATATATTTAGTCGAGGGATTCCGGAAAATAGATGGAAGGGTTGTAAAAATAAAGTCAACAATTTTTCCAATAATTGTAATTTATAAATTATGGGCATAAAAAACCTCCCCCCCAATAAGAGAAGTAAAAGCCTTTTATATATATAGATTTATTAATTAATGTTAGCTCAGTTTTTCTAGGTGCAAGTTTTCTTCTTTACTTCATTGTCCATTATTTTGCGCATCGCCCTCTTTTATTTGTTATTCAATTATTTTTCTTTATATATTATCTTTATATATTAAAATTTATATTAATTTATTTATATTAAATATTTTATTATAAATATTATATTTATATTATTATATTTATATTAAATTTTGTGTAACTGAAATTTTAACCACCATTTAATACAGTACGTCATAAAAAACATTAAAACCGAACAAAAACGATATCTTAAATACATCCGAATGGGATTGCAAATGAAATACTGTACAGTTCAATATGTAAATAACATTTATTTAAATTACTTTTTATTATTATTATTATTATTATTATTATTATTCTCTAGAAAGTGTCAATAAAAAATATTTTAAAAAAATAAACAAATTACCGAAGTAAAATTAAGCAATTCAGAATGTTACCAACGGGTGAGTCATCCCCGGTGCTGACGTACAGAGACACAATTTAAATAAGAAAAGATACAACAGTGGAGCGTACGAGGCGAAGAGTTATGACAGGGAAGTATGAAAACTATTCCAACGATAAAACATCGTGGCGAGAGTTCGCAGAGACCCCCGCAAGACTCGCCACCAACAGCTTCCAAGCTGGGATGCGGGAGCGCAACTAAGAGTGGGGAGGGGGCGCGCGTGACGCACCCCAGCGAGCACGCAGACCGTTTCGAGGAAACGACTAGCACCGGAGAGAAAGAGAAAAGAAACTGGAAGAGGAGGGATAGACGGAGCTATCCAACGTGGACGAACATGGGTAGCATTGTCGCGAAATATAAGAAAGGAGGGAACCACTGCCCCACTCTGGAAAAGCCGGAATTTTTTCCGTTGGGGGCATAAAGAGACATAGGCGACAATTAGCGATGGCAAGGGACGGGGCGGTCTTTGTTCCAAAGAGCAAGCAACCAGATCGAGAACGTTAGTATTAAAATTTCGCTTCATTAAAAAACAATTAAATACTATCCAAAATAAAGAGCGAAAACGGTCCACGCGAGTAACGGGTAACGCGAAAGTGAGAAGAGTCCACTTGCCTGACCTGAGGCAGCCGCGATTTTCCGACGCTGCCGGATCGTCAACAAGTAGCTGCAGAAGCCGTGGACCACGATTGTTTTCCTTTCTAGAACGACACCAACGGGCAACACCACAACACACGTTTAAAAGGTCGTCGTACGAGTGCGCGCATTCACATATGGTGTGAGTATCGTGAATATTCTGTGCAGAAAACAGGATGACACTGTACAGTGACGTTCACGCACACTACTCGCCGGACGCACGAGAGACCCAACACAAAGAGGGTAACGTCAGAGAAGGAAAGAAGACGAGCTGAGCCGCTATAGTTGCGCTTGACGTAGTGTAGAACCTCGTGTACGCACACACCCACGCAACGCCCGTAAGTACAACGGCCAAAATGCACACACACTACGCACCACGCTGAAACAGAGAAGCAGCGATATGAAGCGTGTATTTAGACCGGCATCATCTTAGGTACGGCGGTGGTGCTCACGCTACGTATGCACACTACGTACGCGTACTTCATAACTACGAAGTGCTGCCATACAGTCAGCTGAGGTTGAAACAAACATATCTACAGTACCAAGGGTCCAGCTGATTGATTGAAGGGAGTCACTGCAAAAACGATTCATCCAAGGCGCGCATACAAAAACCCAAACGGAGGAAAATTAATTAAAATTTGACTTTAAATAAAAATAAGGTTGGATTATTAATTTCCGGAATTACCCATTAAAAAATAAATTTTTTATATATATCCCTAGTTTTTACGTCAAAAAATTGATTATCAAAAATAAGTTGACAAAAAAAAAGTAATAAATAAAATAATATTTAATAAAGTTTATGATCGAATTCGAAGTAATTAAAATTGTCACCTTGGTAGATTCATTTATATTATTTTTTATCATGGAATGTCATTATATGAAATTGAAAGAAAACTAATAAACTGACTTCAAAGCTAATTTATTAATTCATTTTAAACATTAATATGTGTGTATTGTGTACGCGCACGTGTATTAAAAAGTCTATAATTTGTTATAAAATGTTCATTACTTATATATATAATTTATGTTTCACTATTTTAATAGGAATGATTCCTTTATTACATTAATAGTTACAAAATAGTAAAAGTGAATAAGAAATCTTTTGAAAGAATGAATTACTTTAAATAAATTAATAATTTTATCACTGTTTAAATTTTATCAATGTGCAGTTTTCGATTAAAGTTTGCTTATTTTAAAACTCGAGTTATATATAAATACTTATAACAATAAAAATAATACTGTTTAACGGTCTCCATTTAAAAATTCACAACATGTTTAGTATATATTTAACAAACCCCACATTGTTACAATAATAATATTTCCATGATAGGAACAACCTGAAGTTGATAATGCTCGAATAGCATTTTTATTATTTGTGCATCCTAACTTTTGCAAAGGCATTTTTTGAACAGGGTATTCTCTATGTTCTGATAGCATTGTACATATTGTTCTTTTCTTTGACATTATTTCATCATCTTTATTCCGAAGGTTAGATAACCAAACTGCAAACCAATGTAATTCGCAATCACAAACTAGAGGATTATCTGTAAAAAAAATTTAAAGTATGTTAATATAAATTTTTTTTATTCATAAATATTGAAAATTTTAATCCTTTTAGGATCAATACCTATTATTTAATAAATATTCTAGGGCTACAGTATTTAGCAATTATATCAAGTTTATTGTATGATTATATATTATTCAATGTTTATTAGCTTTAAAACACGTTTATATTTTAATAAACAAATAAAACAAATTTTAATTGATTTTTTTTATAGAATTCTGGATTATATAGTGTTGAATTATTTATGCGTAACTAAATAAATATATTATAAATAATAAATATACTGACATAATTGAATAATAATGCAATAAATTTTCTACCTAATCTATGTATCGCGAATCTTGATAACAAAATTAAAAAAATAGATTTATTATTCTCCATTTTACTACTACCGAAATGTATATTTGTTTAATTTTAAAATCGTGCAATATATATTTTGGTTTATACTTACTGTAATTTAAATAAAATAGAACAAGATTATTCTGCAAAAATGTATAAATAAAAAAATTTATACATATAAATAATTTTTTTGTTGATGTAAGTTTTTATATTTTTTCAGTTTTTTAAATTATTTTTTTTAACTTGATTTTAAATACAAAAAAAATTCCCTAAATCTAAGAAATTGCATATTGATAAATTACTATTTTATTTTTTTGTAAGTGACAAAAAATTTTTAAATAATTAAATTAAAGAAATAAAAAAATTAATGAATTTTTCTTGTACTATTACAATCTAACTTCTTTAAATGGACAATTTTTTTTATTATATATATTCTTAATTATTCGTAAAATATATAAAACTATTTAGTGAGGTCTAAATCTATCATATATAACTTATTTCTATAATTTTTGTTTTAATTTCAACTGATTTTTATTAAACCATGTAAATGCTATGGATGATATCAAAACTACTAAGCCTCAGCATTTGGAAACAGCTTGTAACAGGTGGTTCATCACTTGGAATATCACGTTCTAAACGAAAACCAAACTCATAAACTGACCTCAAGCAAAGAACTGGAGAAATTAGTGTGAGTTCAGAAAAAAAATAAGGTCAACATTCACAATTCAAGAAAAGATAAGAACGTTTGTTAAGCCCTATATTTTAAGAAAAACAATTATACTCAATTCTTCGTGAAATAGAACAACACAATGTATCTATCAAATTCCTTACGTAAAAAATTATAAATATATAGAATTTTAAATTGTAAATATTCTATTTGTTTTAAGATTTATGTCGATACTTTAGTAAAATGTAATTATTATGATAAGTTATAGGTTTGCTCTGATTTATATGTATGTGTGTGTCTGTGTTTCTTTCTAAAACTAAAGCATAATGATTATATCTACGTGTTTACTTAATAAAATTCTGTGAGAATGAATGATAAATTGTGTATAAATTTCATTCCTGTAACGTCAAAGCGTTCATTTAGAGATCAAACAATAGTAAGGTAAAAGCAGCATAAAAAAATTAACTGATTATTACGTATATTCAATCAAATACATAAGTAATACAGAATTAAATACAAATAATAAGAGTTAAAGACAAATAAGATCATTGACTATTTTCTTAATCATACACAATTTTGAATTAAAAATTCTCGAAACAAGGATCCTTTAATTTACGAAATCATTAACATAAAAATTATTAGCCCAGCTTATATATGCTATACTAGTAGATAATATTATCTTACTTGTAGGTATCATTATATTTACAATATTAAGTAATTATATAAATACTAAACATGTACTAATATGTGAGAATGGAATAAATTTTACTTTTCACTATTTATTCACTTTTAATAACTCTTCGTAATATACATATACTGTTCGAGTCCTGCGCATTGCACTAGTAAAATAAGCAATGGGACAACCCTGCCCCCCAGCAGGACTAGTCCCATAAAACTTTATGTAGGGGAACCTCAACGAGAGGTCCCATAGATATAACTGAAAAATATTTTTGAGGATTGAGTCTCTCTTTGGAGAAGAAAAGAAAAACACCTTGGTTAGGCTTGAACACGATGAGAGCTGGTTTTGAGTAAGAGCTCGTTGTGGCAAGTAAGGAAGTATGTGCTTCCTCTTGTTCGATAATAAAGAGCCGGGATTTAAAGGCCCATGGCTTAAAGAGGTATGGAATAATAAAGGGCCGAGATTTAAACGTCTTTGGTGATTAAAAAGGGGGGCTCGTTTTAAAGCTCAGACTTTGATAAGTGAGAGTGTTCGCCAACGAGAGGAATGTAGTGGTGTGTGGGAAATGAAACTCCCTTGCGAAAGGTCTTGCAACTCCCGGTGATCGATTAAGCGGACGAGAGATAAAGAGCTTAAGTGAAGTAAGGTCCTTGCAGCCAGGTGGTCTCCAATGTCTTGGAGATCACCTGGTGTCCGCACCCACACATAGGTTGATCACCCAGGTCGTTCGGAATGTGTCGAGTCCGTAACGTATCGGCACTATGGCAAGGTGTAAAAGTCCAGCTGGCCGTAAGTAAAATAAAAATTATCGGCGAGAGCTTTCCTGCGTGCAATTTGCGTATTTGCGTTATTGTTGTTGCGTCCGAAATCGGTTTTTTCCTCCTTCCCAGTGAAGGAGGTTTTTGTACGCCTTACGGTGATTAGGAATTAATAAATAAAAAGAATAATTTTTATGCTACATATACATATATATATATAATATAAATATATAAATATATCATTTTACTTAAAAAAATTTCAGTTCTAAAAGATTAAATTCATAAATGATTCGATTAAATTATATTTAGGAAAAAATTTTAGTTTAAACTCAGTAACACCACATCAAATAATGAGTAATATAAAATAGAATAAATTAACAAGATCTTACCAGTTATATCAATTAATTTCAACGTATCAACTAAATTTCCAATTACATCTTCTGCAATATGAGTTAATTTATTATTTTGCAGGTTGAGAATTTCTAATGAATTTAATGCTTCAAAAATCATAGTAGGTAATACTTTAATCCTGGAAAATAAAGTAAATATCAATTTTTATAATAATATTGATTATAAATAAATTATTAAATATTTTAATAAATTTTAAATTATACATTTACAATATAATAAATATTTCTCATTTATTGATATCAGAATTTTGCAGAAATAATATAAATTAATAAAAATTTGTGAAATACATCTTAAATCGTGATATATATATATATATGCAATTGTTAAACACTGGGATGGGGTGGGAGGTTCAGGTAGAACTAATAACGCCTTTTGTTTCTTTAAATATTTATTGATCATGACCCTGCGTCTCGTCGCTTGCCCTTGTTCTCCGTTTGCGTTGCTCAACCCTTGCCACACTTGCTTTCACTGTTCAAGCCTCCCGCGAGCTTTGATGGTACGTCCAGATTCGTATTTACCGACGCTGCCACGTGTCTGCGTTGCAACTTAACTTGGCGCCAATCTCCGCCGGCGTGGCGGAGGCCCGGTCCCTTGCGCTTTGTGCGTGTGCGCTCCCACCTTCCTTTCAGGCTGGCGGTAGCTGCGATGTTGTTTCGCGGACCTTTTGAAAACGTGCCAGTTGTTGGTGCACTTGCTGGTTGTCGCTCGTGCCCTCCGTTCTTCGATGCTCTCACTCCTTGTCTTTTTACTTACTCTTCTCGAATCTGCTCGATCTTTTTTTTTGCTCTCAGCTTCTTTTCCGGTAGTGCTCGTCCTCTCTTCCTTGCGAAAGTTCAAACGATACTGCCTCTCTCTCCTTCGACCTACTTTCTCCGCTGATAATATTCTTCGCTTGTTTTCTTTGTCCCATTCCTCCCGCGGTTTTTTCTTCGACCCGAGCGACACTCCCCTGCCGTGGCGCTAATTAATTCCCATGCTGGTTTCCTCCCCGCCTCCCGATGCTCCCCCCGGTCCGCCAATCACCCCCCAATTCGGCTAGCAACTAGCTCCGCGCCGCCTGCTCTCTCCGCTGTCCCCACCCCCTTTTCTCGTTCGATTACAGCAATAATAAATTTTCTTCACATTGCAAAGAATTTGAAGAAGATTTTTATAATATTTCAAATTTACCATATTAATAGCCAAAACAATTTGGTTTCAATCTTGTATAATGTCATAGTCTGCGAAATTAAAAGTCTATATTTTTATGAAAAGGTTATTAAACAATGTTGCGAACTACATCGGCACAATTCGCAACATCAGGTGTGTCGACGCGAGAATCTAAATAAAGAAAATAATAATAAGTTGTATCATCGCATCTCAAATATTTCACTTAAAAGAATCGTATACCAGAATTGTCTACGAGAATGGTCTACAGGAAGATTTGACATGCGAGAACGCGGACGTGGTTGACACGTCGGGTATCGAAGGGGGGCAAATAGGGTCTACGAATAGAAAAATCTCAGGAGGAAACGAAAAACGGCGGAGTAAAGGGGGGTTTTAATCCGCCTTACCGATTGTTAGCAAAATCAGCCGTACAACAAAACAAGAGAGAGAGAGAGAGAAGATACCACGTTCGTAGACAAAAAGGACAAAGAATTCGAGAAGTGAAAACCCGAAAAAAATAATTATATGTATATTGTATAATTCACATTATCTATAAAATAAAGTTGCGTTGCCGAATAATCCACTGCGGTTTATTTGAAGTAATAAATATTAATTTCTTATGTTTTTCCCCATAGTCGACGTACGTCCGAGCCGTTCCTCGGACACACGTGCATTCAGGGAACACAATAGGTAATAAAGGTGATCACATCCCCTTTTGATAGTTAGCCAATTAAAATATGATTAAATAAAATGAATGAATGTAAAAACAAAATAAGCTAAAATTGTAAGGAAAGAATGAGAGAGAAAACGGAAAGTCTCTTTACTTCAATTTACACTTTGTAAAAAGTTTAATTGAATCGTTTAACATATAAAATAGAATTATTAATATTCATTTCATTCTTTAGGTAAACATTCATTCTTAGGACACCTTATATCGGTGACCTAGTGAGACAAGACAGACAGCGTGTCGACTAGTTAGTTGAGGACAAGTTTCGTGGATACCGATATTCACAACAATTGAGTGTAGAAGAGAAAACAATATACGCAAGAAAGAATAAAAACCGTTTGGCTTCGAAGCCAGCACACACTTCCCCTCCAAGCTAAGGTCCGTCGCTACGCTGTAGTCAACATAGCCCGATTGCAGGTGACGTCACAATTCTACAATCATCTCCGCTGCGTGCCAATGCCACAGACAGGAGACGAGTTAGGCGCGACGTGTGGAATCCCCACCACTGTAGACGACGCCATTACAGTGCGTCATGCATAGTGCTACCTGCCTTATCGACTGTTCGGGAAACGACTCAGTGCGACAGACATTAGTGTTAGTTATATATATTTAGTGTGTAAGAAGTATTCAGATACAAACGATTAGCGCAATAAGTAATCTGATTAAATATTAATATAATCGGCGTAGTTATAAATAATAATTATATAATTATTTATTAAAATAAGTGTAACAGTCCTATAGTAAAATAAGGATAATATTTTAAGTATTTGTTAACATACGTAAAATACGTATATTGTATAATAAATGGAATAAGAATATAGTTTAAAATATAGTGTAAACAATAGCGTGAAAGCATAGAATACATACTAGAAAATAAACAATAATTAGTGTTAAAAGCAATCAATTCCTTTATATATCTACATCCACACCTATTCATCACTACCCTATTTATAAGAGTATCACTTGTTACTAAATATGTATCGGGTGATGTTACCGACGGATACGGTAACACGAAAAGGGCAAGAGGAAAGCGCGTCAGGCAGCGTGGGGAGGGGAGTGGAGAGTATAGAAAGTAATTAGGACCGCGAGAGGGGAGGGTCGCTCGCGTCGAAGAAAGAAAAACAAAAGAAAAAAGATGATGAGGCGAGGTAGGAGGTGGATGGCGGGAGCAGTGTCGGACGTACCAGGAGAAAGAACGGATGGCGATCGCGAGCAGAAGAAGCAAGGACAATATTATCGAATCAAATGGAACCGGACGGAGATAGACGAGAAGGTGACAGAGACCCGAAACAGGATAGAAGAGCACCCAGATTGTGAGACAACGGGCAGCAGCGACACGAACGCGAATTGACAGGTTTGTCGTTCAAACCAGCCACCTACACACAAGCGACGCTGCCACGATCCGGCAGGCGACCAGGTGAGAGCGTAGACGAATGTAGCCGCGAGGAGCCACGAGGCAACGTCGCAGTCAGCGACAGCCAAGCGCCTGAAGGGAAGGTGGGAGCGCAGCCACAGCGCAAGGGATCAGGCCTCCGCCAAGTTGGCGGAGATTGGCGCCAAGTGGGGTTAGGCCTCAAGACACGTGGCGAGGTCGATAAAAGCGGGAGCCTTCGTATCATCAGAGCAAGCGGGAAATTTAAACGCTTGAATAGTGAACTGCGGCCAGCGGCGACACACGGAAAGGGCAGACGTCGAGAAAAGGGGCAAAGATGCGGGAGATCCGATAATAAAGATTAATCGAACAAATGCAGAATGTAGTTCTTCATTCTACCTATTCCCACCTCCCACACCCGTCAGTAACAGGTGATTACAAATAACTCATTTTCAAACACTTTATTAAAAGTAAACATTTATATCGAAATAAAATCTATTGATTTTAGATTAAATTTATGTAGTAGGTATTAGCTTACTATGTGCTCTTAAATCTATCATTACTTTCAGAAAAAAATCTATAACAATTATAATAATAGTTGGAATAAAAAAAACAATAAATAAATTTACTCGCTATACACACCTATATGAGAGTAGAAATTTTATAACATTAATAACAATTTAATAAAAATAATATCCAAATGTATAAGTAAAATGAAACAATTCTTATATAGTTGAAAATATTTTAGGACAATTAAAAAAAAAGGTCGACCGTAATTGACTTTTATTAGATAATAGTAATATTAAAGTAGTTCTTTATAATATTTATTGGCAGATAATAAACTTTCTTTTTAATAATTATTTCTTCTTAATAATTGTATTCATTATTAATTTGTTGTTGCAAAAGTAGAATGTTTCTTCCTATAAAATTACCTAGTTTGATAAATATTATTAACGATTCTATGTTCTCTATTAAATCATAATTTAATTCTATACAGTCGGATTTTAATATATAAAAAAGTTTATTAATTCATGTATTAACGATATTAATGATTTATGATCTTTTTGAAGTAGGTAAATTTTTAATATATTTAGTATTTTGATTTATTTTCAATGCAATGTTATTTTCGACTTGATGTTCGCGAAAGTTAAATTTATTTATCAGACAGTTACATAATCTTCTTTAGAAAGAAATTATTAAATAATAACTAAATTTTCAGGGATGTGTATGAAATTGTCATTCAAACAAAATGTAATATATATCTTATACCAAATAAACTTATATATAAGGTTTAAGCGTCCATTTTCTGGTTAATTTATAAATTAAATATTAAATTAAATTAATGTAATACAAAATTATTAAAAATTTACAATTAAATACAAATAAGACTTAATAGATTAAACTACTTACATATTTTTTTGCAAATTAAGAAAAGTTATTGAATCACCATAACCTGTAAATGAATCTTCGAAAAGGACTGTAATATTATTAGCTCGTAAATCTAGGTGTCTTAAGCGATGTAAGCGACGTAAAGCATCACAAGGTATCGCATGTAAATTATTATCACCTAATTTTAAATACTGTAAATTTTCTGAAATTATAATTATTATTTTTAAAAAATTATGATCTATTGATTAAGTAAAATAAAAATTTTTATAATATGTACAAAGTTTTTTGTTATTATAAAGAAAAATTACAATTAATTATTATATGATATAATATACAATGTAAAAACTTAATTATTATGATTGTTTCTACTAAAAATTAGCAATTTAAATAGAGTTATAATAAAAATTAGTTTATTTATTTATAACTCTGCTCTCTAATAAATCTGTGAATTCTAAATTTGTTCTTATATCTTTTGTTCTCCATTTAATTTATTATTGTTTTTCTATCAATTTTTATAGACATTTTTTCGTACCCTACTTCTAAGTAAAATTCAAAAATTCGCTTCTTATTGGAACATTTCTTTTACGTAAAAATAAATCGCATGCTTATGGACATCTAATTTAACTATTTATTTGGACCTTTTATTGTTTAATTTAAGTTTATAGAAAACTAATTGTCTATTTTTATTTGAGTATCTTATATTATTATTAGAACATTATTAATTGACTATTTAAAAATTTATCTCTGTCATTGAAGACAAAAAAAATAAATAATAGCTATCACAGAATATTATTAAATTAATGAGTATAATTATCTCTATTTTTATTTTATTTACTAACATTATAATATGTGGTTGTTAATTTTTATTTTTTCCGTAAAAAATAGTTTGATTATAATATTGAACAAAAAAATTATTTAATTCTTATGCTAAATCATGCAAAAAAAATATATAAAATATTTATTTATTACATATATTTTCGTAGTTTGAAATACAGTTATTTTTTAATATCAAATTAAATCAGCAATATATATATATAAGATATAATAACTTATGACAAAATGTAATTTGAGTTTTTATAATACGGAGTATCTGGATGATAAAAAATGTTTATTCTTTATTATTCATTTTGGGCATTGAGTGTCATATCCATAGTTTTATTTGGAAATTTCCAAAATTTCTTCTTCTTAGAGAATGTCTGTGTCTTTTGGTTCTTATAGTGTACTATGTTATTTTTTACTCGATGATTACGACGGTAAATTTAAAACTTCTACTATTAACTGTATTTTTACTGTAATAAAAAAGGTCTGAAATATATATAATAATGCTTATGATAATAGTTGTTAAAATCTATAACTAATAACGGCAGGCACGGAGTTTCGGGGAGGAGCAATAACAGGAAGGTGACTGTGCATTCACACTAATATTGCCAAATCAGCCAAACCAGCGATTTTGTATTATCATCGTGAAATAGTAATAGATTAGTAATAGCATAAAATAATAGAATAAATTATAAAATGTGGAGAAAGTTTTAAATGGTCAAAAAATTACCAAAGGACTAAAGGGATTTACTCCGAGATACAAATGCCGGTGTCAACACTCTGACAAATCCCTAATAAAATAAGGACTTGAAGAAGAGTTCCTTGGTGAAACTACTGTCTCAAAAGGTAGAGTCTTTTCAAAGCTTATACCCGCTTCTCAAGTGAAATGAAAAGTTTGATCTTATACTAAATTAGTACTATTTTATAGAGCTAGTGGTCGCTGCTACGTGATATTTTCGAAGAAAGTGATTGCGGGATTTAGCTCTTACCCAATTAGCTAATAATTCTCAGTTTATTTTTTGACGGGTCAAAAGCGACTGCTGATAGTATTGTCGAGATTAGTAAATGTATGGCGCGTAGTGGTAAGAGACTGCGTAATAAGAGCAGTGGTTCTTCTGTTATTAATGGAAGGAGTTACTTATCGATGTTGAGTTGCGTGGTGTGAGAGGTTTCGTGCTTGATTGCAGTATATGCGCGACGCGAGGAAAGGGTCACGGCACTAAGGATGGCAAGCATACTATAAAATGTGATAGCAATTACTATTACAACATTATAACAAAAAAATATATATATATTCAACGACAAAAGTAACGTACAAACACTATATAGGAGTAATTAAATACAGTAAATATTCTTAGATTCGAATCAAAATTGCGTTAAATTACATGTATTATCTTAAGGTACGAGTAAAATCTTTAATTATTTTACATTTTTTTCTTACTTTTTATGTATTATATTATATTTTTTTTTGTCATACATTGACTGGAAATTTCTCTTACCTTCTAAACCAATGAAAGCATCAGGGTGAACATAATTTATTTGATTTCCTTCAAGTTCCAAAGAATTTAATAGTACTAAATGAGAAAATACACGAGCGTCAATTTCTTGAAGTTGATTATGAGCAAGTCCCAGAGAATCAAGACTTCGTAACCCTTATAATTTACATACTTAATCAATTTTAAATATTATTTAAACAAATATTTTGAGAATAAATTAAAAATAATTATATCTCATTTTCTAATTATTTGGCAAATATAAGAAATTTTTAAAATCTAATAATGTTAATTTCTGTATTGTTTAAAATAATTAAATGTAAAAAAATAAGATATTATGTTTAATTTATTTATTTATTCATTTTGTATAATCTCTTTAAATAAAAGTTGTCTTATTTAATATTTCTTAAAGTTAAATGAATGTTTATAATTCATCAGATGATAAATGAATTCTTAAATTAGATTGAAGAGATTTAGGTAGGGATTTAAAGTATTATATATAGTCATTATAATGCATAATAGAATAAATAATGGAATATAATAAGCTTGAAATATAGGTTATCGTGTTATTTACCAAATATTAAATAAATATTTCTACTTACTTTACATTAAATGGCTTTAAATTACAATAAAATATATGTTAATATATATCACTTATTCCAGTGAAGAAGATAAAAAACTCTATCATCGTATAATTTAATTATTTCAATATAACACCGATTAATAGTTTTGATGTTCATTTTTTTAACATGGAGTATTTTGAATAAAAATGTCAATAAATTTTATACTATTCATTTTCTTTGCTACCTCATTTATGACTATTTATAAAAAACTACTTGAGTCGATGCAGAACATATACAAACAAAAAATAAGTTCTGAAAAAACTATTAATATGAAAAACTAATAAATGTAAAAATTAACCGAATTATTAAATTTAGAATATTATTTACTAAGTTCGTTAATTTTATTAAATTAGTTCTTGGCTGTAAAAGACGATTAACCAACTACCGATTTATGATAAATTACCCGTCAAGAATATGGAGGTCTTTATTAAAAATCTTAATTTATTAATACAAGATCTATATGTTATTTTATTTTGAAAACTGTTAATTACAATCTTATTGTATTGTCATTTCATCTGAAATTAACTACTGCATAGACATTACCTTCTTTGCTATCATAACATTTTTATACTACCTTACATCACATAATCATTAATTTATTAATTAATAATTGACGTAAGATGTAAGAAAATTCCTTCATCGGGAAAGAGAAGAAGGCTTTAAAGTGTATGTAAATAATGAAATATTATTGAAGGAGAGCTCTCACAAATAGCTTAAAATTCATCATCATTTGAGCTTCCTATTTCTCAGCATGGCCCTGAAGCGTTGCGAATTCTATTTAATTCAGAGGTACTGGGAGACCGATACTTCAGTAAGTGGATCGATCGCTGGCAGATATCTTATACCTCCAACGGGAGTCAAATTTCTTTCCCCTCGGGTTGATGCGTAAATACAATTACACGCACTCACCCCAACCACCGAAATATGGCATGTTCATGCAATCGCCTACCAACGAAAACCTAGTGATTATTGACATCTGGGTTTCAAGCCATAGCCTTATAATTCGTGGTCCTTTTAGTATCGGCCTTTTTACTCTTGATTGTTTCACCTTTAAATTGTAATGTTACTATAAAGTGAGATGAAAGCTTACATTTCCTGGACTGCTTCAATTCTATTTTAATCAGACTAAGATTTCGCATTGAGCTAGAGAAAGGTACTTTGTTTTCATTTTCTACTCTGTAAAGTAGACATTCTGCTAGTAGAATTGTCACACATATATTTTTCCTATTTGAAGGTAAAGATCTCCAACAATTAGATTTTAATACAATTAACTATTATACATTGATTATAATTTTATTTTTCTTTACCATTTATTTTTTCCACAAATTACTTACTCGATAACCGAAACGAATTGTAAAGATTTTTTTAGGTTTTCGCCTGTATTACGTAGTAAAACTTTATAAAATTTAATAAGTATACTTTGCTTTAGCATGATTCTTTCCTATCGTTAGCTGCAGCTAGTTGCTTTTCCAGAAAAATCTTGTGACTAACATTGCGAGATTTATATCTATCAATTTGTAACACAAGGTGTATGAACAAATAAAGAAAATGAAATCATTAAAAGCGAAGTCCCTATTACGTTGTATAAAAACACCCTTACACCTCCTGTATAATATTACTACGCTCAAATAGATTTAAATATTCTTAATACTATTAAATCCGAAAATTGAATTATAAAAATTAAATTCAATATAATTACGTAGGTTCTTCTAAATAAATACACATTACCTACAATAAAATAGAAAAAAGTTATAAGATTAGACAGAATCTCACTATATGATATCGAAAAAAAATAAAAATAAAGTTGATGTTAATGTACCTTTTATGAGTATCGTGCTGTATTGAGTATCTTTTATTACGTAACACTGAAAAGATATGCTAGTACAAGAAATTCGTCACGATTTAAAAGAAAATGTATATTATTAATCAGCTTACTATAGGTCACAATGAGAAAAGTAAGGTATATACATATAAGGACTTGATATTTTGTTGCTCAGAGGAACGACTATCGTAATAGAAAATCGTATTGAATTAGAATAAGGTTTCAACATCACGAAAATACAAAATCTTATCAAGAAAATATAATAATCTTTGCGTAAAAAATATCAAACAATATAAAAATCTACCTTGAAAATCTCCTGATTTTATTGCAAATATTTGATTTTCTTGCATTTCTAATTTTTTTAACATATTCAAAGTAGACAGAGGTGAAGTTGGTATACCAATTAATTCATTTCCACCTAAATTAAGTCGTTTTAATTTTCTTCTGTAAATTAATGAATCAAAGTTATTCAAATTTGAATCCATAAAATAATTTTTTTAAATTAAAAGTGAATAAATTATTTAAAATCTTAAATTATTAAACAAATAAAGTGATTTAATTTTGAGGAAGTCATTGTGATATTATATACAGTACATTAAAATATAATATTTTATAAAGTAAAAACCCATTCATTCGATCAATAATTATTCATAATTAATAAATATGTAAATAAAAATAAAAGCCATTTTCACGAATAACAGTTAAGCGTTTTACGAAGCATAAAAGCGAAAGATTCACATGTGTTTAAATGCCTACCGCCGCTGCTACTAGTGTGGCTCATCCACGACAAAACTCTTCCCATCACAGCATGCCTCTCAATTTCAAATATACGTAGTAATGTAGTCTTTTATCACAAAATTACATTACCTATTTCTGGCTTTGCTGCCACCATTATCAAAGACCGTTGTCACGTTTCTGAAAAAAGAAGAAGCAGGGAAATTTATCCCATTAGGCAATCAGGGATCAATTTTATAATCGGGATCTTTCCTCTTGCATAGAAAACGAGAAAAACCGTATCTAATTTACTCCTGCCATATCTTATAAAAGGAAATAAACCAGATACTTTTCTCCTGTTTATAACTCCCATCTTATTTTCCAGGAAGACTATCAGAATATTACAGCTAGCCTCTTTCATCGGGTAAGACATCACCGATCACTAAATTCTCTTCCCTTCTGAACACAATGTATCAAGACATGTTATTGTTTTATTGATTGATTTAATGGTTGTAAATCTATTATAAATTAATTTACAAGATAATGTAAATAAAAGAGGAAGAGATGATCATTGGATATTTTAATTTTAATAAATGACTTTATTACTAATCGCCGAAATCCACAAATAAACCACTTTTACCAAGAAAAAGGAAGAAACCGCATACTCGTGCGTTGCAATTTTTTTATTTTAACGCTTTACTTGGACAATAATACTGCGACGCGAGCAGAAGAACTTTTTCGACTAACTTACAATTAGACATTATTTCCTGAAGATGTCGGCTAACGTGAGATCGGTGTGTCTTGGGCCTTAGTGTGGCGGTGAACACTCTGGGCTGCGAGATGATCACTGTTTTAATCTTGAATCTTCTGCAGAGATATCAGCATGCTTCCAAGGAAACTGCACTGACTCCAATACGTCCATTAATTTAATACAATACGAATATCGAAAGAATTACTTGCACTTTCTTCTCTTCAATTCGTTTACCGTCACTCAAAAGTCGAAACAGTAACAAAGACTCTTAAAAATTGTTTTCTTTTGCATGAAACTTTCCGCGGCAAGTATCATTGTTTTCTTTTTATCCTACAACTTTTATTACTACTCTATCTCATTTCGAGCCTTATATTATTATATTATTATATATTATTCATAGGGGCTATTATTCATAGGCTTGTTTTGCGTTTTTAGGCTATCAATTCAACTGCGGTATGCGACAGCATTTATGATGGAACCACGTGAGATATATACCATTGTTTTTAAACTACGACCATTATCCTTACTAGTCCCTAATCAAAATCAAACAAATTATTTGTGAATACCTACAAGTTCCCTTACAAGTTGACAACTTATCAAAAAATTTCACTGTGACCCGTCGCAATTTTCTACTACACGTAATTCACTGCTGGAACTATAATATTCCGAGTATCTTTACAACGCCTTCCGTGAATCTCGACATTCGCAAGACTTTATATGATATACGCTTGTAACTTAAATGAAGGTATTATACCACCCCATTTGCAAATATCGTAAGCATAAGAACGATTACATCATCGTATTCTTAAAATGTATTGTAATACTCTTAACTATAAGCCGTTACAAATATATTGTTCATTTATAATACATCTCTTTTAACTAAATAAAATACCTTTTAATTATAATTTTCTTCGTTTTGTCATTATTTTCGAGTCAAGTTGTAACCAGTCCATCTCCATGTAAACACAAGTGGACCAGGTACATAAAATTCTTATTGTAATTACATATGTTATCTATTCCCGCTCGACACATAAATATTTATAATTCAACAACATTATATCATTTCTAGCGTAATGTAAATTTTTAAAACAACGTTAAATGATCTGCACGAGGTCTGATCGGGACTGTGCCACCTGGACACCCTCCTCCTTGGAAGTACTGGGTCTGACGACCAAGTCTAACTGCGGCAATCCTACTTGGTCACCCTTCGTCTCGGCTGTACTAGATCTGACGACCAAGTTGGATTGGAATTGTCTCAGTCGGTCACCCATCTCCTTGGACTATCGGGTCTGACGGTCAGGTTTGAATGTGCTGGTCCCACCCGGTCGACCCCCTTCCTCTTTGCGAAACTCATTAGTATAATAGTAAGCGAGCGATAGAATAAGTATTAATTTAGTAAACGTAAGCGCCTACCCAGTAGCGCGAATTAGTTCTATATCTGCTTTTTCCTTCTCTTTAGAGGATAAATTAGAGGCAAAGGGCTTTTTCTTCTTTTTATAAAGAGGGAGATTTTTTATGCTCTGTGTAGGTGTAAAATAAATAAATAATATTTGTTTGAATTATTCCAAGGTGTCATTTATTAACTGCAACTTTATCTCTCACCCTTTCCTGAACCTGTATATAAATTTAAATTTACGGCCCCAATACAATACAAAACTAAAAACATAGGTGGATAATTACTACAGATACTAATTTCCGGAAATAAAGGTCGGGTAAAAAGTGCAAAATTCGAGTTAAACCGTTAATAAATTAAAGCAATGGAGGTTCGGTATAAAGGAAGATTAGGCAAGTCTTCCTTACTTTCGTCAATTAAAAAAAATTAGCCAAGTTGGTTGCTTTCGACTTTGATTATGTAACTTATAAACACGCCTGCCCTTCGATTTTATGTATCCGTTTGTAGATCAATTTTACTCTCTGATTCGGTGAAGGTGTGGAGACGTGGCGTGTACTGCAAGAATATGATACTGTCGGCAAAATAATAGAGATTGCCCTGTTAAATTTTTAGAAACGATCGAGACTATAACTCGATGGTGAAGAAAGCAAAAAGCATATATAAATTTAGTGACGATGGTACGGGATGCTATCGATTTAAATCTAATTAAATATAAGTTTGTATAAATTTGTACAAAAATCTTTGATGTGAAATGAAATTAATTTTTTATTCGGAATTTAATTTTCGTTCAAAATCAATTATTTTTTACATTTATTTTTTATTTTTTTTTATTTTAATAAAAAAATTTATATCGATATTCAAATGTACGAATTCAATATTAATGTAATATATATTATTACGGACGTTGTTCGGAATTATAATTTCTCTAGCTGGTCTGCAAAACGCGTGTAATCCTGGTAAAATTATCTGTACTCTTGCTAAAATTCAAGAGCTGATGAGATAATGTTATTTTATCAGTACGCAATAAGTGTCTTCATTTTCGCTTAGAGTATTGATATCAAGCAAACCTGATTCAATACTATGTAACAACATATGTATGTAACTATAAATATGTTTGACTACATCAGCCGACGTGCATATACACTGAAAGATGTAAATAGAGGAAGAGAATAAATATAAAGATGGCTATAAATAAGAGGTGAAATTCATTTCATAGCAAGAATGCAAGGAATATCTTTTTCTCGCTGCCTATTATTACTGGTGTATATTGAAATCTACAATTAATTATTCTTCATAATTTTCTTTATAAACCACACAATAATTATTAAGCCACTACAAAATTTTGAATTGTAATTTTCATTATATAATAACGATGGATATTGTGTATGATAAAGAAATTTTTGTGATTTCGTTATAATAAATACTTCTCCACTAATCTATATTAAAACTAATTATTCCAATAACTGAATCATCCCTATGAAATTTTATCGTCATAACTGTTTTTTCTTCTTCAAAATATAGAAATTTATCCTATTAAAAACTAAAAAATAATCTTAAATTTCGTTTATAAGATGTTAAAATCATTGGAGTGTAACGTAAAAAAAATCCTAAAACAATTGGATTCTAATACATAGTTTAATTATACGTTTCTAAAAGTATAGATTCCTTTAAATCAAGAACTTCTCATAATAAATTCAAACTCATTTTTTTCTACAAAACACATAGACCTACAATATACTATACAAGATATTACTTAAGGCTATAAAACAAAATTATTACAAAATAATCGTGCAATCTTCATTTTTCCAAATGTATAAAATGTTGTAACATTTAACACAATATCATTATATTTATAATGGTTTATGTTTTCTTGATTTTCTCTAATAAAATTATCAAGATCAAATCTTGATAAAAAATGTTTTTTCGGAAGCATTTTTAGAAGCAATAAACTTGCATTAATTGTATGCTAATTTCAACCAAATATGTTTACGTATGAGGTTTGGAACATAACGTATATTTTATTGCAATAAAATACATAATGACATCATCGTACACGTTATTATATTACAGAATAGTTATTGTTTTATTGAAGTAGAAATTTTAAATGTTCATATAGCTATTGATATTTCATAAAATCATTTCTTTATTAATTATTATATTATTAAATATTAATGATAATATAGTTTAAATATTTGATAATTACCATTAGACTCAGTTTTATTACATGCATATAGATATTCACAAATATTTTTTCCTTTAAAATGATTACAAAAAAATTACAAAAAAACTAATTATTAAAAATAAACTTACTTATCTAACCCTCTAAAGGCATCTGCTTCAATCGTAGATACCTTATTTTCGTAAAGAGTTAATATTTCTAATGTGTCCAAACCTTGAAATGCTTTTTTATGAATTACATTAATTTTATTATGATTAATATTTAATATAAGAAGGTGATGCAACGTTTTCAGAGCTGTAGATGGAACAGATATTAATGAATTTTGAGAAATATCCAACTGAGTTAATGCTTTACCTAAAAAAATCCACACATATATATATATATATATATATATAAATAATAATATAGACAATGTAATAAAATGTATATAATACATTTTATAAATATAACCTTATAAAGAAAATAAAACCGAACAAAGATAAAACAATTTTTACATTTTCCAACTATTTTATTCAAAATACACTCTATATAAAGTATATATAAGTATAATTCGTTATCTAAAGTAATATAAGCAATATGGAATGTATGGTGATTTGGTAGTTTTTAACGTACACCATATAAAGGAACTATGATGATTCTTTGAGGTATTTTTTTTTCTCGTAAGGACGATAGCAATAATAGTTTTCTTAAACTGGAAATTAAAAAGTTTTGTTAAATAAAATTTTTTTATAAAATATTTATTATTAGTTAAAATAAATTCTTAAAAAATTATTATTTCAAATATTACCTATGGAAAATTTTCTATTTTTATTTAGGAATATTTTACTAAATATAAATATACCTCGGGCTGAGCGATTTTTAAATGCGTGATGAGGTAAAATAATGTATAGATTATTATTAGAATAGGATTCAAGGATAACATATTTCCACTTATCTTTTCGCTAAACTCATAGTAGACTATTGGCGGATTAATCGTCTATCATTTCGTCACTCGAGTATAAAACGTGTAATTCCGCGAGTGATTTAACTGGAGCGGGCTGAATCACAAAGGTAAAACGAAGAATTTACGCAACGCGTGTTGACTTCTTACTGAATATCGTTCATTTTATGTATCTCGTGATATCGGTTGAACGCGCGAGAACAAAGAGTAGTAGTCGGCGGGCAAAAGCCGCAGGGCGTAAACCCGGCGGGCAAAAAGCATCTTTCTTCGATTGTTCATTATTTTCATAACTTATGGTAATCAATCTATTTTTGAAGAAGGGAATATTATGCAATAACCTCCTACGTGTTACGTCGGTTCACGCGCCAAGGTCAATCCAACGTTTAAAGCAGACTTTCCTCACCGAGAAAAGGATGCCTTGCTCCCTTTTTAGCCTAAGATTTTACTCGTAATAGCTAGGGCTTGAGCTAATATTGCAATGTATTACGAACGCCCAAAGGGGTATAGTTTTATAGAAATTTAAATGGACATATACTGAGTTCACCTACCTTTCGATGATTTGAAGAAGAATTTCAGTGCTTTATGTTGACTTCCTTCCTTCCTTCGTCTCGTTCGGGATGCACGAAACACATCACGGATGGCGCGCAATAGGAAAAGGGATTTCAAGTAAAATTTAAACAATGGCATTCGCGGTTTAAAAAATGATCGTTTATTGTGTAATGATAGTAACATGGGACAAGTACAACTAAACCGGACTCCGAGGGGTTGGTTACAAAAGTGCGGAAAATCGTCGGACCAAGGAGTGAGTTGTGTGGTCAATAGCCTGGTTTATATAGCTGATGGTTTTTAATTTACAGATGCACTTTTTTCGTTTTCCAAACGTTTTTCGTCGCGGGTAATGTTAGAATACGCTCTACTCTCACGTTGAGTCATCGAAAAGAGCGTCATTTTGTATCGAGTAATTTGTGTTCAGCAGTCTTTCTACCATATTTTATACGCTACGAGCGTAGAAAACTCCTTTTATTAATTATTATTCTTAATATTACAGTTTTTATTTAAATATGATTTATAATATGTTTGTCTTTCTTCTCTTCTATGCGAGTAATTTATAACAGTTTCCTTATCTCTAAATTGTAAATCGCATTCCCATTTTTGTATTTCTCTTTCTACTCTTTCTTTTACCTTCTCTAATATTATGGTTAGTTTTAATCATATAGTTATTCTCACTGAATAATCAGATCTTGTTGCGCTAGAAATTGTTTTTCGAATTATTCTTTGAAGTTTTTATCTCGGGAGGAATTGTACGGCGGTCACTCTAAAGAGGGTCATGTGTATTGTGTGATTTGACTCTTTGATAACGTAAGTTTCGCAAAACATACATCGAAAAGGATCAGCTGTCGTAATGCCGACAGAGTACATACCGGCATGATGGGTATTTTGTGAGGCGACGTAACATACGCATCGAAGGTATCAGTGAGATTAATCCTTTTAATCGGCGCTGGTTACAAAGGTAGTATGCCTAATTTTTACATGAAACTTAGTTCATTCAGTATAATTGTAATGTTTTGTTTTTGTAAAATTTCCATGATATAATGTTTTCTTATAAATTATTATTTTTGACACGTGGAATTCGTATATCTGCCCATGTATAACTATTTCTTAGGCGGATACGTAATAGTATAGTGACGTAACACATGTAAAAACTTCATAAATATTGCACTGAAATCTTAAATATATACTGATTGTTAAACTTTCTGAAAGATTCAAAGAAACATTCATAGAGTAATAATTTTTAAATAATATTTTCATGGAAATATAAAAAATTTTCTGTTTAATAATTTTCTGTATTATAATACAGAAATCGAAAATTTTATTTATAATTTAAAAAGTTATTTTTATTGGGGATTTTAAAATATACTAAACTTTTTACTAAGTTTAGTAGGAACAATAATAGGAACAATAATAAATTAATTTATATATTTTTTTAGATGAAATTCTTATGATTGAATCTAAAAAGAAATTTTTTATGTCTTAAATTTATAAAATGTTATAAAATTTTATCAATATTGTATTTTTTATTGTAAAAAAGAGAAAACATATTCCATTGTTTAGTAAAAATTATTTTATTTTGTAATTGTAGAAATATAAAATATAATCATGAATTATTTTTAACACCTATTGTTTGAAATTTCACAAAAGTAAAATAAGTATCTAAATGTAATTTGATAAGTTTAGACAAGAGAAAATATGTAAAAATTGTAAAACGAATTGCACAATTCATTAAATACATGCTGTAAAAGTAATACTTTCTACTTACCAATAGATGATAATGAAGTTTCCTCAATAACTGCAAGACTACTATTATGAATAGTAAGATGATGTATATCTAAACCTAAAAAGACAAATCCTTGAAGCTTTGGCATATTATTATGCCTAAGCTTTAAATAAAATATAATTGTATTTTGTCGTCTTTTGAGTCCGTCCATAGCTTTACTTATATGATTGAAATCAGTAAATTCACAAATAACATCTAATCCATTCTTTTTCACACTGCATGTGCAGGGAGATATTTCAGATCGAGGTGGACATTGATGAATAATTTGAGCTTTAATTATAATCTTCACGAATAATCCACTGAATAACCAAATACAAATATTTCGTAATATAAACATCTTGTATCATCAATAAAATAACATTAGTGCCAAGCGTGCCCATGAAAAGCTGAAATCATATATATTTCATATACTTTAGATTGAGTTTAAAATTATTATCGCAATAAATTTTTTTCTTTGCATAAACATTCTGGAATAGTAATATTTACATCCACATGAATTCATCAAATGATTTACATTAATTAATTACACACTTCGAATAGTATCACGTTAAATATACTCATCCATGTTATCTTTTTATTTAAATATAATGTTACAAATAGACAATACATATATTTTTCATAGCCATTAAATAAAATGATAAATATTATATAATACTATTAAACGTATCTAACAGAATTTGCAAATTCTGATACACTTCGAGACCATTTTATTATTATGAGAATGTACTATCAACGTATGAAATAATATCCCCATGTTAGCCTACCGAGGAGCCTAAATACTAGAAGATGAGTAGAACACGTTCGGACATGTAATGAAATAATGCTTCTGTAAAGATTTTTAATTTAGAAAATTCCGAATTTAATAAAGAATTTTATAATATAATTTAAACAAAAAGTATTATAGTTTGTTGTCATTTCATGATTGTCATATCATTTTTTTAATAATCTTGTAATAATAATCGTAATCATGTAATAATCTTAAAATCTTCTACATCAACAATAAATGATATTCAACATTGCAAGAAATACTTATAAAGACAATATTTGTCAGTTATGTATTATTGAAAAAAAAAATTTTACATAAGGATTTTAGCGTATAATGAAAAGAGTTCAAAGTATTACAAAAACTATAATATTTCATAAACTATTTTTTACAGGTGTGAATATTACAGCATTGATTAGCCTATTCTTTAAGCATAATTTTTATTCATTATTTAAATTTAATTATTCTTAAAAATAATAAAGAAAATTATTCCATGTAATTAATGAACAAAATAATAAACAAGAATTACATATATCCGGAGGATGCAATGTTTTTAAATATAAAAATTATGAATATAGGATTATAGTAACTTTAATAACTTTTTACTTAAAAATAAGATAAATATTTAATTGTTTATTGTTACTTATATACTACGGTACAATTACATTTACGATAATATACTTTTAATGTGTAAATACACGAATATGCATTGGCGGTACGAAATTAAGACTATCCATTTACACATGCATTATGTATTACTTATAATAGAAAGAAAAACAGGGACAAAAAAGAAATAATAATAAGAATTTAAAACTAACTAAAATTTTAAATATTTTAATAAATATTCATACATATAAAATACAAGGGAATTAATATTGCTATTCTTTTTATAACAACAATTTGTTTATTAAAATAAATCAAAATTATAAGTAAATTATTTACAATTTTTTTATAAATAACATTTTATAAAATGCATTGCTATTTATAAATAAAATTTCTGAATTTAAGTTAAAATTATAGAATTGAATTCTAATAAAGAAGCATAAGTTCTTTAAATATAAATAAATAACTATTTTTTAAATAGGTAAAATTCGTATGTTACCCATTCTTTATTTTTAGATATAATAATGAATAGTGTTATATTAATTATTACTATAGTAAAATTTATTAATTTCCTGTTTAATCAATCAAATTTATTATTAATATTAATTATTGAATTATGTGAGGCGTACAGTAAATTAAGCTTCTAAAAAATCATAGAAATACTTTTTTTATATACACAAATCTTGCAAAAATAGTCCAAAGTATATAGGAACTTTGTGAAATTTATACTTCTGAATATGAAATAATCATAATAATTCCATTATGTATCGTTATTATTCACAAGGATTATATATGTATATATATATATATCAATATTTGTATTTTAGAGAATTATGTTTTTTTTATATGAAAACTTCGAGCTAACAGCCAATCAAAATTTATATTAATTATATAGAATAAAATAAAATTATTAAAAAATTTTAAATTGTAATTTTAATCCATAGATGTATTTTCATAAAATCCATAAAATAATTTCGTGAAAAAATTCAATTTGCTTTTTATAACTTTATATTGATAGAATTAATAAAAATTTTAATAATATTCCTAATTTTTGAAATAAAATATTAAAATAAATCATAAATATACTCACTACTTTAAATTTATTTTATCATCTCCAACCGAATATACTAAAAATAGTAATATATATTTTATATAATTCGTTAATATTTATTTAATATTCAAAAAGAACGTGTAATATCATACGTTTATATATTATCATTTTTAATCACAGAATTAAGGCACAATAAAAATTTAATCTACGACTTTATACTGAAAAACATAATTTTATTATTCAATGTGAACAAGCTATGTGTATGTATAGCGCATATTATTAATGTTTTTTACATTTTATGACACGCATCTATAACTTCTTTACGAATACACTACCTATAAATATTATTTTGCACCTGCGCATTGAATGTTGCAATATATTTTTTAATTCATTAATAACTTTTTTAAAATGAACTAATCAGTATTTATTATTGATATTAAGTTCATTGAATTTCATTTTTTACAAATATATTATTCAAATGTATCTTATCAAGAAATTTTAAGTAGGAAATTGTAGTAGGAAGCTTATTATCTGTTATTATCATACTTCCTATGTTGTTCATTCATCCTCGTGTAATTTATATAATATTAAATTTAAAAAGTTATATTGTATTTGATTATCATTTTTTAAATATATTACTCTTAATGTTACATTTGTTTCCTATTGTAATACTGTATTCACATGATATATTTCAGATGATTAAAAATATTCTGTATTCTTTTTTTTTCATTTTTCTCATTTATTTATACATTAACAAAGTATATAGTGAGTATATACGAGCACGTGGTTTTTAACACTACCAGGTGCCTTGCACTCGTCGACTTAATGAGTTGTGCATTTATTTGTCTTTTATATCTATCACAGGATATATATAAGATTTTAAGGATATAACACCACGCTAAGAGAAAATGAACTTCACACTTAGTTCTTTTTTTTAAATAAGTGACTTTATTTTACAATAATTAAGTTATAATTATATCGACTACGAGTGACGATTACCCCATTGTAAACTATGCAAGAGCAAGACTAGTAGTGCCTTCGCCTCGCGAATTCGCTCTATTTATAAACAATTTTTTCCCTAAGTAGGGATTTTTAATCTACGTTTCTATTGGCCCGGAATATTAATATTTTTGAGAAAAAGAAATCACGCGCTCCCGTCCATCTTCCCTTTTGCCCGAAAACCGTTGCGATAAATTTACAGTTAAATTATATTCCGTTGCTACGTTTCCGTTAAGACTAGGTCTTATCAGAGTATATTCTTCAGATTTTTAATAAAAAAGTAAAATAGAATAAAACAAAATAAAAATTTGAATTATATTAAAAGTTTCAAATTTTTCACCGTTTTTATCATTAGATCTCGTATAATTCCATTATAGAAATAGATAATTTTTTAATTAACTGCAAAGTTTCCGACTACTAGGTTTTACGTAATGTTACGTCAGTTTCACGCAATAAGTTATGTATTTTCACTGATACGTTTATTACAAAATACTTCTTACCCGAGGTGAGAATTTTCTAGGTGTTTATTTCGAGCCTGGATTTTACCCAAATAACTGAGAATGAGTAATTCTTAAAAGCATATGTTAAGATAAACAACATAATATATATATATATAATTTGCACTTACCTTGTGGGCTCTGTATACGAATTGAAGATCTACTGTAAACTTCTCCTCTTCGGATATAAGCTTCTGCTTAAGTAAGCGTTTTGTTTAATCTTACTGCGGATTACAGTGAAAGAGTATAAGAGGTTGAAGTTGAAAACTTACACAGTTAGTTTTAATGAAAGAGGTTTATTAAAATGAAATTAAAATTTTAGAAATCAACATTAAATAAAATTTCCGCGGCAATTTTACAATATCAAAAGAAAAAACACCGTGCAAAAATTATTTTTGAAGCACTCTGACGGAATTGCAATTTTTAAATGGAAAACCGAATTGATAATTACCGAATTGAGTGCTAAATTCCGATTGATTTCTAATTACAATAATCAAAAGTAAGTCGACTGGACTATAATTTGTCGACCTTCTTATGAAAAAGGAGATGTATGCATCCTTGATGACGATACACTATTAACTAATTTTCCTGGCGGTAGGAGGGAAATGCATGATAAATGAAAGATCGCATTCTCGCTTATAGCTTATTGCACAATAATTAGTACAAGTGAATGAAACAACGAACGCAAGAAACAAATAATATTGCGTAATACAATTGAAAGTTGAACTTGGTAAAAAAGGCGACTTTTTTCAAGAAATAGGGATAGCAGAGAAACTAGTCTTACTATTTCCGTGGAGAATATAGATAAGGATATTGAAACCTCAAGCGAAATTTGAAAAACTAAGATATGATTAGACACAAGGAAAACCTATCAAAGGAGAAATTCGTAAAGATGCAGTAGACTTTCAAACAACAACGATACCCTAAATACGAGGTTTTGAGAAGTTTAGGTAAACCATATCATTATGAGGGACAAAGTAGAAAAAAACTTCTATGCAGATTGATTGCTCACTTTTTCCAAAGTCTAATCTCTGCCAAGTAGAGCTTACTTTGTAGCTATTTCAAAAGAAAAAAATTGTTGTTTAACATCTCTCGTTCAATTCGTAAGCAAACCAATTTCAATTTCCCAATAATTTCCATCTATTAGCTTAAATTTGTACGGAATTGAATTTGTAACCGAATTATTCTGCAATTTTTTTTGCGTTTGACACGAGTCTTAAACAAATAATGCCTCGGACATGGTGTCATCGGAAAAAATTTCTCTATCGCTACTACGCCGGTCCTCGATATAAAAATCACACTCAGAAAGCGTTGAAACCACTTACAAGACGTTCTTTCACTAAATACAGTGTCACCGTAAGTATTTGAGAGTATTTGATAATCCTCAGTCATAGTTTTCTTTAAATGAAAGCAGAATATCAACACTTCTTGAAAATGACCAGAAATTGGCTCGAAAAATGATATCTTCGATTGAGAATACAGCTTTGATGCAAATATGAATTCACTAATATGGTGCTATCGTTTTGTTGACAGATGTCCGACATTACTGTATGAAACTATTTCAATTGGAACTTACCGCTGCTCAACTGGAGGAAGCAATGTTGCGCACCTAATATTACGTATTATCTTAATATATTCTCAATTTAATACATATTCTTATATCTACATTTGAATGAAATAAACTTATACCAATTCTTTTTTTATGCATATGTAATCTTTATTTAACATTATGTTATCATTAAAGAATATAAAGAAATCATTCTTTTTTTTAACATTTATTATAATTATTTTTTATAATTGAATAATTATAAATTATAAACATACACCAATATTTAAATTACTTTTAAAATATTAAATGTTACAAACACAATGTTTTTATTTCTGAAAATTGAATACTTGAGAGAAATTATAAAATATAACCAGTATTAATATCAGACAAAAATTATTGTTCTATTGTTTTATTGTGAAAACGTCAAGGATAAAATCTATCAATAAGTACATTTTAATATTGATATAGATGATTTTTACAGCGTTATATTTTTAATTTAAAACATATTTACAAGTTGTTTTTTAAATTGCAAAATAATTGCTTTTAAACATTTATTATTAATTTTAATTTTTTTAAGATAATTCAAATCCAGTATTACTTGTAATGGCATAGTGCAATTTTTCTCGAAGAATTCGTTTTTTTTTATAATTTGGCAATTTTAATAAATTAAAACATGTTGATGATGTGGGCAATCGATTTTGTGGATCATTCTTGCGAATTGTAAAAAATCCTCGAATTACACTACCTACAAATAAAAAATATTTATACAAAATTGCAGAAATAGAATCACCGAAAAATTTAATATTTTACCAATTGTGTCTCCAGTATCTTCATCATCGCTAACTTCAACGCATCTAATAGAAAATGGAGGTTCCAAATAACCGAAACCTATTAGTGGTGATTTTGAGCAGCTTGTTACAAACTTTAAAAATTTGTTAAATTTGTTATATTAAGCGAATATGTATATATTTTCTATTTAAATTTATTTTATATTTACTTTCAAAAAAAGTGCTCGTTCATGTTCTGAAAAATCTCTTTCAAGAATATCCCAAAGCCAACAAATAACTCTATGCTTATCATGAAAGCCTCCATAATATTGAGTGTGTCTACGTAAATCTCGCAAATTAATAGGCACATTGTCACCTGAGATGAGCCTTTGCCACTTTATAATTAAAAAAAGAATGATTTTTAAGAATTAGTTTTATGAATTCAACAATATATTTTTGTTACCTCTGGCGTTGAAAATAAAGTCAGCCAACTAGAATTAATTATTGAACGAAATCCTTTCGTAAAAGCACCTATTTGATCTTTTATTTGTACATACATTCTAAATCTAGCCATTAAATGAATATAATTTATTTTGTTTTCATCTGTGACTAATATTGCTTTTCCACCTGGTTTCAACTCATGCGTAATAATTTTTCCTTTAACACGTTCATCATAAGAAAAAGTTAATTCTAATTCACTTACATCTCCTTTATAATGCTTTACCATTGTTAAACTTCGATATAATTCTTCATCGAATGAAGCTAATTCATCAAGCCAACTATATAAAACTCCCCCAGCTTGACCGCAGAATTGAGATACAAAGAAAGATGCAAAAGGTACATCTAATACAATACCCTAAAATTTTAAAAAATCTAATAGTTAATTACTATGAAATTAATTTATAACTAAGAAATTATTGTTTTGTATAATTATAAATAATTACTTCATAAACAGCTTTACCAAGCATTCGACCAATAAATTCAAAAAATAAAAGATGTTTTTCTTGACTTGAAGAACTTGAGGATGGATATAATCTATTTTTGTTTGTTACTTTAAATAAATTCATAGATGGGTTAAAAACTTTTTTTATAGTTTCTTCTAAAAACTCTTTAAATACACCATCCTGATCAATCCCAGCTTCATCCAAACCATATTCGTTAATAAAACGCACTCTTATCACATTTTTTAAAGCTTGTGCAGTTAGTATTGATAATTGTCTGTAACCATCTTCAACAATTTTTGATCTAAATATTAAAAATTAATTTTATTTATCTAAAAAATTTATTTTATGTAAGAATGAATAATATAAAAATAAATAAATTTCATGTACGATCCAAACCAAGAAAATAAACTGTTCTTTTTATATAACAGACTACACAATTTCTATATTAAAAAAAAAAACAAACCAATAATTTTTGAATTATATGAGAAATAAAAAATATTTTAATATTTTATAACTATAAATAAAAAAAAAACTTTAAATGTTTAAATTTACGTGATTGTACGAATCGCATATCTTTAATCCACTTATATGGTTATATGTGGAGATTAAACAAATTATATTCGTGAAAAGTAGCAGTTGGTTTAAGTGTCAATAAAATATTGCTCGTTAATAATTGCTTTCTGAAATGAGGTAGATAAGCACGATGTACAGTACCGAAATTAGTACCGAAATTAGCTGAGTCCACAAGATATTGAGTAACAGCATAACATTCACTACACTCAACTGAAATATTAAATTTTTTATACTACAATGTCTAACACATTAAATACAGTGATTATTAAATACTTTGCAACTCAATAATACGCGGTGAAATTCATACTGATCAAATCACTTATAGTAAGGAAACTGTAAGATTGCGAATCACATATTCCAGCTTAACCATTTCATTAAATATCAATCATGATTAACCATTTGTTTGGAACTAAATATTGAGTTCCAGTTAGATGAAAGAGTCGTATCATATTTATGAATACATTAGACTCGGAAAAGAGTGTAAAAAGAGCTCCATATATCAAAGAGAATTTCTATAAAACTATCCGAACAGACGCAAGCATGAAACTCGGACGCAGCAATATTAAAAATATTACAAGAACTTAAAATATAAAAAATATTTATGTAACATTATTTCTATTTATTTAATCTTTTAATAGCTTTATATTTTATATTGAAATGAAGCATATTTTACCTTTGAACTGCTATTAATGTCGATGAAGTATTGTTACAAGTACTTTCTTTTAAACCCAAAGATTTCTTTTCCTCCAGTATATATTTACGAAATAGCAACACTCTTTCGGAATGCGGAAGGATATGTGGCATTTTTGATAGAAGTAACGTAACACTTGGTTTACCTTTTTCAAGATCTGATAAAAAGCATGAAACTCGAATGTCCTGTATAAAATAAGATTAACAATAAGGTTAAAAATAAATATAAAATTCTTAAAACATTTATCAATAAAATTTTTAAGAATCTTTAAAACAATTTTATAATTGAAGATTTGATTAAAATTTTTAGGTATTCCTGTTTTTTAAGCCATTAATGTAATTTATGTTAATTTACATGTTCATTAAGTTGTTATCACTTTCCTAACAAATGCATTTTTTAAATTTAATTTATCGATTACAAATCGAGTAATTTCCTCTGTCAAAAATATTTTAATATTCTAATTTTCAGCTAGTTTTTAAAATAATAATTACGTTAAAATTGATGATCATACAACTGTTAAAATTTAAAAATAGACTTAACACATTTCCTGTAAGATTATTCAGTCCTAAACAAAAAATTATTCGGTCATAAATGAACCCTAGTAAAATAAGTTATAAGGCTAAGGCAAAAACTACGTTTGAATGAAAATTGCTCTTAGTTTTCAGAAGTTATTATCAATGTTACATTTTAATTTACTATTGTCATCAATGACTGCAACAATGGAAAAATGTAAACATTTATTATCTTATTCATTTATTACTAACAACTATTACTGAATAATACAAAAGATCTTCAAAATGTAAAATCATGATAATTTCAAACTTATTATAACAAAAACTAGAGAAACATAATCTTCTAAATATTAAATTCTAATCATTTTGTCTTCAATCCCTCGCCAAAAAAGAATGATTAAAAAAAAGCTATTAAATTACTAGTTTCATAATAAGATATGATCAATATCTCCGTTATACGCGTTCATATGCATTTTGTACTTTACACATTTTTATTCCTTACAAATAAGCAATTACAAAATACTTGTAATACATATAGTAGCTTTCAGTGTTTTACTCATTATTCTGTTTTTTTTTTAGTTTTAAAACAAATCTCGTGAATTTAATTTTAATTTGTTATTAAAATTGAATGAAATACAAAATTAAATAATTTCAACCATAAAGATCGATTGATATTTAGGAACTCAAAATTCTTCAATTATGAAACAAGTTGATAAGTCTCATTTTTTGTGACATTGAAATATATAATTTATATACTTATATTATATTAATATTATTATGTAGTCATAATATACTTATAATATAGAATGCTCATTACAAATACATATTTTTGAGCAACAATGATAAATAGTAATATTTTAAATCATATAGTAAAAAAAGAATTAAATCCCAATTTCACTATATAAAAAATTAATACATTACAGGAAAACATATTTTATAAGATTCAATAGTAGATAATAAATGTCTGATCCCAAAAATACAATATTTAAATTAATAATAGACATTTAAAGTTAAAAAATATCATTAACGGCATAGGCATCTAATAAATTTCATTTAAAATAATTCATTTGCGAAAAGTAACAAAATCTATGTTTGATAATAGTTTTTAACTATTACCAAATAATTTATAATTAGTAAAATACAAAAAAAAGATTACTATTAAAAAAAAGCTTATACTATTTATTATAGTATCATACTAAAGCTGTGTTTAAATTTACTTATTTGATTTTAGTCGACTATAAATAAAATTGATTTTGATTTTAACAATACCTTACCATGAGCTAAACAAAGGACATAGATAAGGCGATTACAATTGCTTAAAAAGAAAATACAAATAAAATTATGCTTTCTACACCTTATGTTAAGGCTATAAAAAGCTTTAATAAAAGGTGTCCGGGTTCTTTTTTTAAATTTTGGTAATAACATATGCTGGTCAATATTTATAAGTAACTATTTCAAAATCCTTTTTCAGAAAAAATTTTTTAATTTGTTTGTAATGAAAAATACTCATATATCCCTTGGAACAAAGCTTGATGAGATTATAGATCAGAATTTTTTAATCAGATTTTTTTAACCGTATTTAACGCTACAATCATACAGTATATTTTAATACACTAATAAAAAGAATTGTCATCGACTACTTTTATTGCAATACTAGTTTACACTGCTTTTATATTATTTCATTATATATAATTATGCATAGTATAGATATTTAAGATTTCCCCTTTTTTTATTTACATAATTAAGTATTAATGCATCTTTAAATTAAATAAATAACATTACTATTTCTTACAACTTTATAAATTTTCTGAAAATACCAAAACATAAATTTGTTTTATGAAAATTTATTAAATTGATTTAAACTGATAAATTAAAATTATATTTATTCAGATCAATATCAGTGTATAAGACTATAATGAATTTTAATTAAATTTAATGTTTTATTCTTTATCATCTGTAAATGTTATATATTTTTTAAAAGATTTGACTGAAACATTTGTATAGTAAATATATCTATCAATTTATACCCTATTCCATATATTTTCATTTTGTACAATGTTCTAATCGATAAATTGAATTAATTTATCTGAATTTCTTTTTAAAAATTCAGTTAATCGAAAGTCTTGTCTTTTCGTGAATGTAATCTTAAGAATAACATTAATTGATATAATTTATTTAGACGTAAAGTTTTACATTCATGTTAACTCACTTTTATATGTACAGTTATAATTCAATAAAAAGCTCCTATTCTTTATTTTTCAAAAGTAGTTTTGAATATAATAAAATATCTTAAAATAGTCATTTTAGAGTGATAATTATTTTTAAATATTTGTCAAATAAAGATTGACTTCCTTTCTTCTATAAATTTCCTTTTTTTTATTAATTCGAAATTATTGCATTTACTAATTATGTCCATTAATATATAATATTTTTATGATACGGTAATTAAGTAATTGCTTAGTACAGTAAGACTACAAGATAAAAAGAAAGTGTTATGTTTTAGTTAGATCTTAATGGATCGCGTTTAATAGAAACGCGTAGGTCTTAAATTTTCTATGCGATACTTATTAGTACTTTTCTGTTCTCCTTTGCTGAATTGGAAAGTCAGGTCTTCAAATTATCCATCATCAATTCTATCTGAGTTTCTTGTAGTGTCTTAATTTTTCCTTAAACCGCATATTAGTTTATACACAATATACCGTACCACGTATTAATACAGTGAGAACACGTAAGCCTAACGTAACATGACAAGAATATTACTTGAGACCCGAGGTTTTTTAACGCTTCGTGCAAATCGATGGTATACAAATTCAAACGCGTTAAATAATAAATAAATCTTTTCACCAATTTACCCAGTAAATATTACGTTTTATATGTACAGCCTCTCCATCCCATCTTCCGAATTGTTTAAGCTTTTAATAAAATAACTTCTTACTTTTAAAAACTTTAACAAATACTATAAATAAAATATACATATGTATTTTATATTAGGCATTTAAGAAAAATATATACAAAGTTTACTAATGAATTATAAATTGTATTATTTGTTAATATCATATGAATAAGATTTCTAACTAAATCAAGTTAATTTCAAATTAAATATTAATATTGTCGAAGTATATTTATATGCACAGTATTACATAGTAAAATCTATTATAATATATTTAACTTAGCTAGCCAATGATCCACGGGACAAAATTTTTTCTGACAATCTCGACGATAAATTGTTATTAATAATGTGTGAAGAGATGTAAACAGCATATTATCATTAATTGATTTCTCATCTGAAATATTACAAATAAATAAAATTGAATATAATAAAATTTAAATCATAAATCTGAAAATAAATTTTATTAAAAGTTTAAAAAATATTTTAGAATATATTAAAAAATCTGATAATTTGTATTTTATATAAATTAATATAGGTTGAAAATATTTGTAAACACTATTTCTGGAATATAGCATTAATATATTTTGCTTTAAATTTACTTACCAAATAAATGATTTATAACAGCTTTATACAAAAATTGATTTAAAAAATCGGACATTAAAATAAAGTCAGAAATTTTAAACAGATCTTGGTGCTCATACATTTCAATATCATCTAGAATGCTGATAATAAATTATAAATAATGCAAAAAAATTCTTAATTTATTTTACTTACGTTATAAAATGCGTCATACATTCACAAAATAATATCAACATTTTAAATTCTGCAGACATAGATTTAGTATTAACTGCAAAATGATCTAAAAATATTTTAAGACCACAGTTTGGGCCAAGATATCTTAAAAATATCCATAAATTATAAAGTATCATTTTTTCTTGATAACACAAGCCTATCAAAATTTCAAAATAAAATATATAGAATTAAATTTTTTTATTTATATATAAATATACAAATTAAACCTTCAACACTTTTAAAATTTTTTATCTCTTCTTATATACATAATTAACTAATTCTTTTAGTCATACGTGTACATAAAGTTTTATATATACATAATTATTTATATGTACATAAAAAGAAACTTATTTACCAGTAAGAATAATGGATTTTATTTCTTTCAACGTAACTAAAGCAGTTTGATATAATGAACATACTAAAGCAATTTTCATTACTTCTGGACTATCAAATTTATAATATTCAATACTATTCAAAACTTTTTTCATTTTAACTTGTTGCAGTGCTTTATAAAATACATTCGTATTAACAGAATTTCTTTGAGTATTTCGCTGCAGTATATTATCTCTTTCTATAAGTTCTTGTAGTGGTTTACCTATGCTTAAAAAAATTATCAATTATAGTTTATTTAAAATATAGGCAATATAACTTACAGAATAATTGAGTTATAATCTTTCCTGTCCAAAGGTTTGAAAGTTGTTTTTTTACTTTAAAAATTACTTCATGAAAAGCATTATCTTCAGGTTGTTCAAGCCAACCTAGAATTGGATGCCAATAAGTCGTGTTACTTTGTTTTGACATTACGTATTTTTGACAACACTGTAGTAAATTTATTATAGTATACTAAAAAATAAATATATTTTCAATATATATATATATATATATATATATCTATGTATATATAAATATATTTATTTATTTAAACTAAATTCATTTACTTGAGAATTTTAATAAATTACGTACTGTAAAATCTTGACAAAAATTCTCATCACAATTGTTTTTGCATTCTAAGTTGCCTAGTTCTACCAAATTTGCTAATAAATATAGTATACAATTGCCTTCCATAGTAATAAAAGTTGATTTTGTATTCACCTCAGAACTTAAAAATTTTATGCTTTTTAAAAATAAATTATACTGTTTGAATAATAAAATTGCTGAAGATTTATCCTAAAAATAAAAATATGATTTAATTTTATATTCATTAAATTATTTACTCGGATTAAGTTTAGTATATATTTGTTGTATAATAATTTATCATATGTGTTTTGTTTTATTAATTTTCAGAAAAAGAATTAAAATTTATATTTATATCGAATTTGTATGTAAATATATTAAAAGTTACACTGATAAGTAGAAATATATATAATAATTGTACGATTATAGAACATTAATTTAAGCTACTAATTAGATACCTAAAGGTATCAATCATGGTAATATATACTGTTAAGTAAATTAAGATTACATAAAAAATACTGTATAAATTGATTTTTTATTACTTGGTATAGAATAAAAAAAAATAATAGAAAATTATAGTGGGATGATTAATTATGATAAATAAAAACTAATAAATATTATAAAAATGCTTATAAGTGTTTAATAGACTCATATATTACTGATAATAAAATATCTATCTAATTAATAAACGAGAGTAGAAATGTGTGAAATATAATACTATAATGAAATTCTTTTTGCTTAAAATATTAAGTTTTGACAGTGTGACAGGAACCGAAGCTACTACGAATTCCTTGTCCGCACCAGCCAACGTTTATAAGCTCTTCTCCAGCATAGTGGTCGGCACTCACATCATTGTATGACCCACTAATATACGGACCAACAGCGCCACGACACATCCTTTCATTACCAACCCGCGCATACTGCTCCTTGGATATATCGGAGAGATGCAAGAGTGAGGGTAATTGTCTCATTAAACCAGATTCTAATCCCGAGATTGTTTGCACACTCTCATAATGAATCTATCATCGTTCATTTGTTTACATAAAAAAGCATGAATCTAAGATTATGTTGCACGTTCGATTCTGGTAAACGTAAAACGTCCCACATGACCTCCGAATGGAACTATACCAACCACCTGCTTTTGAACTAGCAGCTTTCTCAAGATAAGTCTTGTCTTTAGCAACCCAGAAATGTGGTTAAGCATATAAACAATCATATAGCGAAGAATTGCTATCAATCACAATGTGCCAGGACATTTATGCCAGCACCATAAGAGGATATCGCCATGCTTGCAGGCTGCGATTAACCACTATTTCCCAAACATCTTGTTATAATTAACTATGTCATTGTAATAGTATCGAACCAATCGTAGATTTTCTTTATTATATTAGTCGCGCAACTTTGTTTCTCTTATTTTTCGATATATAGCTGTAGCGATAAGGTCTGGTTGAAATAGGTAGTTCAAAAATTTCATACAGTAAGGTCAGACATCTATCATCATAATTTTCTGCTTTCATTTAAATAAAACTGCGACTGATTCTCATCGAATGCTCTCAAAAACTTACTGTATCACTGTTCTTAGTAAAATAACGTATGTGAGTGGTTTCAACACTTTTTGAACGGTGATTTTTATGTCGAGGATCGACGAGGTAGCGGTAGAGAAATTTTTTTCGATGACTCCATATTGGAGGCATTATTTGCTTAAGACTCATGTCAAACGTAAGAAAATTTAATAGAATTTGGTTACAAATTCAATTCCGTATTAATTGAAGCTAACAGATGTTGAAGATTTTTTTCTTGTGAACAGCTACTTCAAAGACAGAATCAGAAGGGATTTGTACATTGTATTTTAAACGGCGATAAAATATGGGTCCATTACAAAAATTGTAGGGAACACCCAAACATGTCTCTACATCTTAGCCCAAGTTGAATATTTACGGTGCCAAAGTTATGCTCTTCATTTGATAGAACCAGCTCGGTATGGTGTATTATGATCTATTGAAACTATCTATCGAACGCAATTGATGCGTTTGAGTTGAGCATCGAAAGAGAAACAGCCACAGTACCAAAAAAGACGGGATAAATTTATCCTGCAATATGACAATGGTCGGTCAAAACCGATCAAGACATATTTTGAAGCACTAAAATGGGAAGTCTTACCTCACCACCGTACTCTCCAGATATTGCTTCTTCAGACTACCATTTATTCCGATTGGTGGTACATGATCTGGCTGAGCAGCATTTCCACTCTTATGAAGTATCAAAAAATGGATCGATTCGTGGATTGCAGAATTAATTTATTTTATTTTATTATGGTTTTTTCTAAATGATATTTGGCAATTACACATAAGATCGCAAAAAGTAGTGGCTAGTGATGGACAGATTTGAATCATAAATAGGTAATTACTTTTAAAGAATAAGCCGTCAAATTTAGAAAAATATCGACGGAAACAAAGTTGCGGACCTAATTGAAATGTTAATTTTTGTATATAATTAACCAAAAATATTGAAGCAAGTACAATCTTATATATTTTTTATTACACACACACACACACACACACATATATATATATATATATATATATATAAATAATTATAAATAATAAATAATTATATTAATATATTTAATTTTAATAAAATATATTAATATTTCGAATTACTTACCACATAATTTATATCATAAATAAGTGTCGGTACACCAATAATATGCACTAAATATACTGACAATAAATTATCCGACATTTTTGCAAAAAGCAATGGTCTAAGAGTCAATGTTATTATAGCCATTAATGCAATAGGTTGTAAAGTAGTAATTTTTCTACATAAGCCTTTAATCAAAAGATTCTAAAATAAATTTTATTAAGTTAAAAGAACATAAATACAAATACGCATATATGTACAATGGAAATTTAATTTTTTTTTATTTATAGATAATATAAATTTAACAATAAATAAAAACCAAATTTTAAAGTATCATATTTTCATCATATTGTATAATCAAAGAAAATTTTCAAATAAAAAGCATATGTACTTAAATGGTAGATAACAAATATTTCTTATTGTTTGTAATATTTTGTTTCAAATCAAAATAAATTTGTTTATGAAAAGTTGAATAAAAGTTATTTTAGATTTACAGCCAGAAATTTCTTATCTATGTAAATAAGAAAAAAATGTATTTTTCATGAGTTTTTATTTATTATTGTTTTATTGATTACATTCAAATCTTGATTTAATTATGAATTTATTAAAAAAAAATTTTAGAAAGAGATCATACACAATGTTTTAGTTTTTACAAATGACTTGTTACTCGCGTCACCGGGAGAGGATGAGGGAAATCGGATAGGCGGGCGGCGAAATGAAGTCTGTATTCAGTTAAGATCACTTATTATTTATTATCAGTATATATGGCTGATTTCTCAGCAGTGTCACTCCCCGTCCCCTCAGTTGCGGCTGATCCTCTCCTTTCTCTCGCTCAGCTGAGCGTCGCCTGCTCGACGGCGCCGACGACGTCTCCTTTCCCTCTCTTCTCGCCGTTCCGCCGTGCGTCTCGCGTCTACCCTCCAGCGGGTAGCTCGAGCGGGCTTAGCGTGCACGTCAGGGCCGTCTCGCCTTTAAGTCGCGCCCGGTGTCACGTCGAATGCGCGTCGGCTTCGACGACTGTTTGTTGGCGCCCGCCTTGTATCCGTGCGGCCAACCGGGCCGTAGCACCCTTAGGCGTAGCCCCGGTTTCGACTGGCAATTCCAGGCATTTTGCCTGTGTTTAATTTGGCTTTGGTAGTATTTGTGCCCGTTTCAGGGCCGTCGCGCTTCTCCTTGGTCCCTGGTTCGTCTCGAGAGCATGTTCTCAGCTGGTGCGTTCTCCGTTAGCACGTTCCGATGACCTCGTGTCGGGCCTCCTTATGGCCGGAGCCTCTTCCTCGCGGCTTCCCTTTGGTTACTGTTGCTGCCGTGTCAACCCTCTCTGAGTGCAGCTTCCCAGCTGTTACTCTTCTTCCTTCTTGGCCGAGAACTATGTTGTGCGCTCGATCAACCCTCGTTCCTTGGCACTCGCGGTAGGGCTAATAAGAGCTTTTACGTCCACCGCGGCTTGAGATGGCAACGAGTTACACTGATAATTTTTTCGGATTCGCTTTCGTTTTTCGCAGCGCTTTCTTTCGCGTACCTCGTGGCGTAGCAAGTTTTTCTTTCTTTTCTATACTTCTTACTTCCCTTGCTTTGTCCAGAGCTATCACGCGACTCATACTCTCCCCGGCCCGCCTTTTTCACTTTCTCCCTACGCCCGCCGACTCTCTTTTGTTTCTTCGCCCTCCCCCCGTGATTGTTTATTTTTTCTCCTCTATCCCTATATAAAATGCGTATTCCCTCCCTCATTTGCCAGCGTAGTATTCCAACGTCTTTCCCCTCTCCTCCTGCTTATTCACGCCGTTTTATCACCATTGCCTCTTAGTGCGTCGTATCGTCTGTGTCATCTCTCGCAGCTGTAGTATTTGTCGTGGTTGTAGTATCTCTCGTAGTATCGTCCTCGTATATGTCGTATCTCTAGTAGTATCGTCCTCGTATATGTCGTATCTCTAGTAGTGTCGTCCTCGTATATGTCGTATCTCTAGTAGTATCGTCCTCGTATATGTCGTATCTCCCGTAGTATCGTACTCGTCCCTCCCCAGCCCTCTGGTGTTACCTTCGCCGTCGGTAACATGACTATTATTAATCGCAGTAAGGCATAAGAAATCCTTCTTGGCTTAGAAACAGTAAAAAGCCATTTACACACGCATTTTATAATTTGTAAAATAATTTTTTAAACAATACGAAGACAATGATTTCATATCGCGGTCGGGAGAGCTCTTGCAATTCTCATAATTAAACAATGTTGTCCAGTCATGTCATTCGTTATATCATCAATACGCCTCAGACCCATTCACAATCACAGAACTCCCACGGAAACCAGTATTTACCTATTGGGATGCTGCATAGTTCTACACTAAACAATGTCTCTACCACTGCTCGTAACAAAAATTATTTTTCGAAACTGTATTCAATTTACGGATATCAAAAGGGTCGCTTATATTTGTTTCTCTTCGACTTATTTAAAATTGTTGACAAGTCGAAACACTAGAAAAAATTACTAAAGACAATTTTTGCTTTCATCAAATTTTCTGGAGCAAACCTCATACGTTTCCTTTCTTCTACATAGTTTTACAAATATCCCACCCTATTACAGATTTCGGACGGTTCATGCATTGAGCCTTCAGTTATAATACTATATATAATTGTTTATATATGATATATAATACAATAATAGTTTATGTATATATATTATATGTGTATGTATATATATTGTATAGTACTAGGTACTTAATAATAAATGTACATAATACTAGAGAAAAAATTTTTTCTACAAAATTATTTTTACTATCTGCAATATTTGCTAATGAAATCAATAATTTTGTTTATAAGCTATTAATTTGAATATATGTAGTATTATATTATATAAGTGTTATATATAAAAAGAAATAACGATATATAAGAATATAAGAATAACGATAAATAAGAAATAAAAAAAAGAAATAAATAAAATTTAAAAAAAAAAAATATGTATTCAAGTACATATTCAAGTATAATGATAGTGTATATTAAATCAAATTTCTGTATATTACTGCTTTTTATCATTGTTTTGGTTACTTGTTTAATTTAAAGATAAAAACATTTATTCTTTTATTTACCTTCATTATTACATAAAAACCACGATTCACCAAATATCCCATTATATTGGCACAAAGTTGATTCATTCCTGCATTAAGTTTTTGCATTTCTGATAATTTCATAAGAGCCCAACTTGCTGTGGATGTAAAACTTACCAATGTATTCAATCTTAAGAGAATGGATTTATAATCTATCGGTTTTTCGGGGTATAAATTTTCTAATTCTATTAAACAATAAGATAAAATTTTTTTGATCTGACAAATCCAAGAATTATAAGAATATTTTACTAAAGCTAGCCCTATGTATGAAAATACAGGAGATTGAGAATCAAGTGACCACACGAGATATCTGAAATTCAAAATATGAATACATATATGAAATAAAATACTTAATCCATTATTCTTACTTGTATAACTTCTCCATTCGATCTCCATCTCGTTTTTGGTTATATATATTTAAAAACTTTGTAATAATTTCGGAAATTTGTATAATAGGTTTCATTGTTATATTTTCATTCGTCTTAAAATCACAATAAAAGATAGCATCAAATTGTTCTCTATAAAAAAGAAATTGTTTTTTATCTAAAATTTTTTTTCTATACATGGATATGGTTATATGGATTATATATGGTTATAATATAGCATAAAGTTTATTTATAGAATGGTAATACATAAAAAAGGAAGTTACGAAACTCACCTAGTTAAAAAATTATTGATTTTCAAAAGTTGTTCATTTTTTTCTCTATCGTAACAGAATATAACAGAATACTTTTTTTACAAAGAAAATAATTGAAATAAGTTAATTAAAAGAATTCAACATTTTTTATTACTGTCTACTTTTTAAGCTGAGAATATTAAAAGAAGGGAAGGTTCTGTTTATACGCGTGTGATATAAGATGAATAATAATTAAGGAAAAAAGATAAAATCATAATAAATTAATATAAATAAAAATATTATTACAAAGTAAACCATAAATAAAAACAATTATCATATGGTAAATATTTGAAACAGAATTTCATTAACAAAAACAGAATACGTTTAATTTTGTATAATAAATTCCTATATAAACATGTAATTCTTATGTATTTGTTAATAACTATTTTTATTTATGTAATCATATAACTTACAAAACTATATTTGTATATTGTTTTCGACATATCCATGATCTAAAACATTTTTGAATGCTTTGAGCAGCATTTTCTCTATCTTTATTATTAGCACGTTGTTTTCTTGCAATTTTTGTTTGTAACAAAAAATAATTTTTTAATGATTTCTCAGTCACATACATTGTTTATTAATATAAATATATTTTATAAATAGATTTTAATTTCGTAATGAAGGTAGTTTAACAATACTACAATGATCATTTCTAAACAATTAATTTATAAACATGTATTGGTTTTCCATCATAAAAACTTATACAAGTGATTAATATTCTGTAAAAGTAAAATAAATTTTATCAGTTATAACCTCGGTTTATTGATAATTATATTATTTTAAATTATTAAAATACATTTTATTGTATTTAAACAAACTCTTTTGTCTTAATATCCTACATGCTAAATGATATAATTCATATAAAAAAATTAAATTATATTATTTCATTTATGTTCATTAATTCGTTTATTTAAGAAAATTATTATTCTATATCTAAATAAATATCTGCTCTCTTTGACTCGGCCTACGATTAAATTTAATATTAAGTAAAAAAAAATTAAGCAATTAAATAGGAATAAATAATTTGAATTATACAAGCATTATAATAAAATATTAATGAAATTAATATTTGAAAATCATTTCCAATATATTTATTTATCAATTTTTCATTTATACAAAAAAAACTATAGATGATGTACAATTAATAAAAAGCACTATATTTTAAGACATAATATTAAAATCTTAATGCGATTAATAAGAATTGCTTGGAATTAATCAATATAAATTTAAGAAATTTGAATTAATATATTTAGACATTAAATATACAATTATAATCTTTAAGTATCACAGCATCAATTTAATATAAGTATCGTCATTCTAATTTATATTCATATTAATATGGTCTTTTATTTGATTACATTTAATAATATTAATACATTTCATCTGATTTTTTATAGAAAAATATATGTTTATGATGTAAAAACAAATCAATGGCATCTATTTCCAGTTTCGAGTTTTCAAAAATAATATCATGGAACGTCGAGTACTATTGTATAACAAACATTTTCGAATATGATTCCATAATATTGTCTCAAAAGAGAATACGTCTTTATCATATTTATCATAATACGAATTTATCATGTCTTTTGAACTATTTTCGTGTATAAGTTATATCGTATATCATATAGTCTGTTAAGACATTGTAAATTTTTAACGTAATGAACAGTGCATAATTATAGAAATTGCACGATTGTAAAAACAGATTTTAAACCAGTGAAAATTCCAAGTTCTGAATAGGTCGAAATTCAATCTTGAATTCCTAAGACAAAACTAAGGTACTTTTTAAATAACTAATTTTTTTTTATTAATATTGATGTTCGGCAACAATAAAAATAATTATTGTGTTTTAGATACTGTTACGAATAGATTTTTTCATTCATCGCCGTTACATACGTTTTACATCACGTAGTTAAGGCAGTAAATGTAGTAATAATGTTATAGTATAGTAATAAAAAATATAGTGAAAATTGCAGGAAATTTATGAGATATTAGGAATTAAAGTAGTTGCCAACATTTTAGATATTTACTGAATACTATAAATCATTAAGTAGAGTAATAGTAAAATTATAAATAAAATCGAAGGAAGGTATGAATAAAAATAAATGGGAAGCAGGTTTCAAAACATATGTGAATGCTTTAAAAAGCCCGTCGCACGAGAAAAAATTCGGAAATTACTAACCGAAAAGGATTTGGCAACTATACGTGTTAAAATTAATTTTTTTTTTTTAAAGGTACACAGAGCCTCTTAAAAGATGAAAACAAATCGCATGTGTATACATGTTGTATCTGCTTTTCGGAGACTTAAAATAAAGTTCGTAGTATCTGTACTTGTGACATCCGCCTGGAAAAACGTCTTTCAAAACCGCATTTTTCTGATGGAAAAAGTAAGGACGATACCCGGAACTACGTAAAAACGAAGCTATTCGATTTCGAGGCCGTGAAAATATTATTAAAGCTAAGAAAAACTTTGCGAGTAAGGAAGAAAATGAAAACGTGTCCCGCACTTGTAAACATCGTAAAAAATGCAGAGACTAGGCAGGTAGATAATCAATGGAAGGGGAAACCCTTCCAGGTTTTAAAAACAGATTGACTGGTTGAGTTAAACACTTTTTTGCTGCGAGTTTTATTTATCGAATACGCGTACAAGGATGTCACTATAATTTGTAAAATAAAAGAGAAATATAATATACTAAAATCTGACTTTATTTCTTATTCCGTAATCTTCACCAAATGTCATTAACTAGTACAATAACTATTTATGATTGAAAATAATTAATAATTATTTACAAAGAAACTGTTTATTATGCAAAATAATAATTAAAACGTTTATTATAATTTAAAGTATTTATAGTAAATTTTTCTGCTTGAAATTATACTACTAAATTACAATATTGTACAGTAATGAGTCACATATATGTTGTATATGATTAATATTTTAATAAGTAAAATGAAAATACTCACTATCTATAAATAAAAAAAACGGCATTTATTACGGAGATTATGTCGAACTTTTCATAGATGTTAAGTATGAAAGTAATAATTCTTATTCTTAAAGAATTACTATTAGTATAATTATTTCAAACTATCAAACTACATTCAGAAATCTGTAAAAATACTGTAGAAATGTGTCCAAAACATCTCAAATAAAAATTAACCAAATATGGTTCAGATCACAAGATTCATTATCATTCAAATTAAAGACTACTTAATTAAAAAAAAATTAACCTTAACACGATGATTGTTTGAACAAGAGAATAAAAAATATTTATATTTTAACTAAAGAATTTTAGCATTTCATGAATAAGACTTTCTTGACTCAATGATCGCCATATATATTAGAATATTCCCATAAATTCCCATAAATTGTAATAATCGTATGCTTAGGAGTGATATATATATGTCATGTCAAACTCATCTATCCAAAGTGATTTGTTAATCTTTAAAATATTGGGCTACTTAAATAAACATAATTTATATTGTATTTAGTATGCGATAAGGCTAAAAAAATTTCATTTGCTTAATACACAACTCACACGCGTCCGCACACATACACATATAAACTCATTTTAAAAATATAATATCATGCAATGTTCATAATAGTATTATTAATAAAAACAAAAATTATATGTATATAATTTTTTTTTTAAATGCAATTTAATTATCAATTTTATTATTATAAGCATTATAAGAAAAAAAAATACAATATTACTATAATCTTAAAAATTACTCCCATAAAAATTAGAGCTTTATTTATATTATATTTAGCATTGAAAAAATATTTTATATTCAATAATTTTGATATAATTAAAAATTTAATAAATTATTTAAACAATAAATACAATATTACTGTCAATAAATATTACATAAACAACTATGTATTTAAAAAGAAATTCAATTTAAAATTTTTGGAAGAGTATTTAGTTTTTCAACTTATTTACACAGATGCTTGAATAATTGCATCGCTCAAATGTTTTATCAGATTTACTGTAAATATTATAATAATCGTTTCAAAAACATACCAAGGAAAATAAATTTAAACTCATTGTATAAAATCACTTTACACAACAAATAAATATTTTCATTAAAAATATACGACTTATACATTTTTCATTTTTTAAAAAGTATAATTTGCTTTATTTAATTGTATTTGAATAACTTGATTTCTAATAAAAAATTAAGTTTGTACTTAAATTTATTTTATTTTTCTAGTATATACACGAAGGAAAAAGCACTTAGTTTTATACTAAAAAAAGTATTTCTAAAAAACACATTGGTCACTAAATACTAATAATATTTTTGATCCTCCCACTTTGCACATGTATTGTGCAGTACATGTGAGTACTAATTAATGGTTATTTTAGTAGATTTAATACTCGCAATACAGTCACAAATTATTTAATCAATACCTTTGAAAAAAGTTCATAAATTTTATATTAAAATTTCTATTGCATTTCTATTAAAATTTTATTTAAAATTTGTATATTAAAATAAAACCTAATTGTGTGTTCTGAATATATTATGTTATTATTTTTCCAATATTAAGAATTCAATTTTTTTTTTTATATAATTTAGACAAGTAATTTCATTTTTAATTTTAATATATTCTTTAATTAAATTATTGTGGACTTTGAAAATGGTTGAAGATAAATGACAATTATAATTTGGTAAAGTTGGCCTATACTGTAGACCAATTAAATTAAGAATTTCTTGATAATTTTCATTTTCTATATTATAAAATGTATCATCAAATTTTAATACTTTACTATTTAATAAAGTTTTTGATTTCATTTTCCACAATGTTTTAGAAAAAGCATCAAGTTCCCAAGTATTTTCATCGCAATGAACATGCAATGGAGTAAAATATTTCTTTTTTACTGAATAGTGTATATTAGATACTTCAGTTTCAGTGGCAAATGGATAAAACTTATTCTTATTTTTTACTAAAGTGGTTGTAGATTTTTCAAAATGTACTTGAACAATATCTTTCATTCTATACAAATTAATTTGTAAAGAATCATATAAATCATTATACTCTATAGAGGTATTTAATTCTGATTTGTTCATGAATGTATCTCTAATTTTATATTCTGAATTATCCACATCTTTTGATTTTTTTAGAAAACAATATTCAATTGGTTCTAAATACCCACTAAAAAATTCTAACAAAGATGTCATGATAGTTTCCACTGTATTCATTGATGGTCTTAGTTTTGGTATTTTATTCCAACACATAATTATAAGATCTTCTACTGGTTGAGGACAATTATCTAATAGAGGAGGTCTATGTCCTACATGAACAGCCCACATAATTCTGTATGCTGAACCTCCAATATCATCAAATGGTTTCTGTCGAGATAATACTTCCCATAAAATAATGCCCCAACTAAATACGTCACATTTTTCTGTATATGTCGATCCTTCAAAAACTTCTGGAGCCATCCAAGGTGCTGAACCTTTATTATTTGTCATATAAGTATTTAAATTGCATGCAGTGCCAAAATCACAAATTTTAAGTATCTGACCACCCAGTATTAATAAAAGATTAGGAGGTTTTAAGTCTCTATGAATAAGAGGCATGGGTTTCATATTATGAAGATAAGCAACACCTTTAGCACATTGAAGTGCCCAACTTATTGCATGACCAACTGTATAAGCTGGTTGTAAATTGGAATGCAATACATTATACAAAGATCCCCCTTCAGCAAATTCCATAATTAAACAAACTGGATTTTTCATACATGCTCCATACAATTTAACAATATTAGGATGAATAACTCTTGATAATTGATGTATTTCTACAATAAATGCATTTTTTTCAACTTCCGTATTAATGTACTTTACAGCAACACATTGCCCTTTCCACTTTGCTTTCCATACAACTCCAAATGAACCTTTACCAACTATTTCTTCAGATTTAATATCATCATAATTAATTTCATTGATAAATTCTTTATTCAAACACTTATATTCTTTTGACATCATCATATAATTATATAATTAAAGGTTAAACTCATTGCTTTCATTATATATTATGAATATTCTTCTTATCATTAATTAAATGTTTTTGTAAATAATCTGATATGATTGTTAAAAACAAAAACTTGGTAATCTATATTCTAATCAATAAATGAGTTGAAAATCTATTACTATATGTCATTTTGACTACTAATGATTTATGATCCTAAAAAAAAAAATATATCCTTATTTCATAAACTTTCATTGTTTGTTAAAAATTGACTCCAAATTTATCAAATATATGATATATTAATATAATTGTAAAAATCAGAATTGACAGGTAATTCTATGGAAAAAATATATAATTAGAATAATGCAATAAGCTTTATTGTAAAACTGTATGAAAAAAAATTTTAAATAATTATTACAAAATACAAGTAATGGAAAATCAACTAAACAAATTTTTATAAAAAAAAATTCTTCAATAATAGAAAATTATACTATATGTAAAATCTAATAATTTAATAAAGTACATTTAAACTTAGAAACATATATTAATAGAAATATCTCATCTACTTAGCTGCATTAAATAATGTTATTAAATAAAAATTATCCATTTGAATGTAATATTAGTTAATTTAGTATAATAATTAGTTAAGTTAGAAAATTTTTTTTTACAAAATTTAATATTTATTATTTAATATTTCAAATTTGCTTAACATAAAAATAGAAAATGTTATTTAAATAAATTCTTGACTTGCAAAAATCTAATTAGGTACAAATATTACATAAGAACATTTATCAGTCACACATATGTATTATTTAAAACAATTAATAGAGCAATATATTACAACTACTTTTTGAAAAAAATAAATCACAGAATGTTATTATTAATAAATTCACAATAAGAGCAAAAAAATTACTAAGCAACAAATATTTCTTAAAACTTAAAATTTTATAAAATAAAATATAAAAATTTATAGATTGAATAAAAATAATAAAATATATCAATTAAATATTTATTGCATAAATATAATTTAATATATTTAATTAAATAATTTTAATTATTTCATAAATAAAAATAGAAAATTTATATTTTTTTATTATTTATAGCTTAGCATTACTTACAGTTCGCTTAAAAATTTGGATTTATTAGCATATGAAAAATTTTTATACAGCATGATTCTAAAGCATCCTACTTCAATGTGAAAAAGATTAACAATATTTAAAATCAGAATGCATGTGTCAACTAAAAAAGGCTAATTACATGACTCAGTAACATGGAACAAAATAAAAAGTTTTTTCTTTTAAGTATTAAACATATATTTTAATATAGTTTGTACAATAAAAAATGTCAAAAATTAGGTTAAAACTTAAGAACGTATAAAGAACTAATGAATAGAATGTAAATTATTTAATAGTAGTAAAGTATCATGATATAAATTTTAAACATAATATCGATAAACATATACAAATATTTAACAAAATAAAAAATGATTTTCTAAAACTAATATATTAATTTAATATAAATTTAATAAATAATGTATAGATTTTTACTTTTAATAATAAGTATTTTTGACTTTTTTTTAAATTATTTAAAACTATAATTAAATCATATCAACTTTATATTAATTATTATTATTTAGATTCTTATTTAATTATCAATTAATATATAACCAAGTCTAAGTTCACTTTTAATTTAAAAATACGCTATGTTTATATATTGTATATTAAACTTATAAAAAAAATATTGTACTCACTATCATAATTTTTTAATTCCAATTTATATTTTATAATTTTTAGTATATATATTTTTAACAAGAAAAATTACATAAAATATATTCTTTTATGGCTAACCAACAAAATAAATTCTTTGTCACTAATAAGAAAAATGTACTGGATCATTTCTCGTATAGATATTGATCATTTTAGTTATTCGCCATTTATGAAAGGTTATATATACTTCAAGAATTTTATGAAGCATTTCATAATTATAAAATATTAAAGTGCTTATCTAACATAACATTATTTTAAAAAATTAACTTTTTTAAAAAAAACTTACTGTTACTTTAATAATGATGTCAACATATATATGAGTACTTTTAAACACATGCGTAATAAATTTTAATTATTGTTACAAACTATAATATACATTCGTCATTTATATCTCCTAAACATTCATTATTAAAAAAGTCATATTTTAATTATAAAATTATATTATACACAAACGTTATATATAATTTATCAGAAAAATAGGTAGTATCTGTAAAAGGTGTCAAATTTTATTAAAATGAAAAGTTTTTATTTAAAATAAAGAATTAAATTCAAAAGAGTGTAGGATATCAGACGCTGCAGAGCACCCTTCCTTGAACTATTCAAGTGTATATCTTATTTTACCAAAACTAACCGATAATATATGGCACCCTATCCGTAGTGAGATTACCTGAGGTATTAATATTTTCCTTAAATGGTAAAAAAAAAAAATTTCAAGTTATGGCTTTATATCCTTTGCTTCTTGAAAACCTAAGAAGTTCGCATCTAATAAAATAGAGCCTCTGTTTTAAGGATTTTTGTTAAAATTCAAATACGATATATAATAAAGAATTAACATTTAAAGAATTAAAAATTTTTTATATTTATGTTATAAAATACACTGTCATCAATAAGAATTTATCAGCTACTCATACAATCAAAGTCTTTGTCTTAAGAAGCAAAACTGTTATTTTTAAATTATGAATGCGAAAGAGTCATCATTTTTAATAGAGTCTCATATTTATAAGTTAAAACAAAGGATAATTTAAAAGTTATTAAAATATTTAAAAGTTAATTTGAATCTTTTTTTATATTAAAATGAACTCCTAAGTAATGAAATATTATCGATGAAAAAAAACTCGTGTTATCTAATTAATAAAAGATTTTAAAATCAATATTTCAATGATTTTTCCGATTCAATATGTCAGTTAGATCATATCTAATTTATAACTAAAATTTTTTTATTCATTGTAGTCAAATATAACTGTTATTTGCGATGTATCAGGAGCTGATAGAGGAAGTAGACGAGGCGGGAGGCGAGATTGAAATAAACACTTTCCACCTTTTTTTTTTTTTATTTAATCGGATGTATCCACCATTAGAGTCCCTTCCCGTCACCTCAGTTGAGGCCGAATTGTTTTCACCTTAGTCGGTCAGCTGAACGCTGTGCAAATGACAGCGCCGCCACTGCTTACAATATGGCTTGATATTCGGCTGTCCGTCGTCGCGTCGATGCTCCGGTGCTGTGCTCCGTACATGCGCCCCGGTTGCCACTATAAACGTTTGGGTCCCTCTGCTCAGCACGTTTCTGGATAGATGGGGGTGTTACTGGCGTCCCCGCAAGCGTCGCTTCCTCGTGCTCGTACGCGTCAGCTTGTAGCCGATTTGGATTTTGGCGTCCTCGTTTGTGTTGCGGCTACTTCACACTTTGATGCGTGGCACTACGCATCCACAGCTCGTCGTGTTCTTGGCTTGAGAATCCCCACATGGTAGTCTCTCAACCCTTGCTCACTCGCGGCACGCGATGTTGGGTGGATAGAGCGTTACGATTCGTCCACAGGAGATATTGACGGCTGGAGATCGCGCTGCTACGCTTGGGATCGGTTCGTGTAACCTTTGGCGTCTCGGATTTCTCTTCGTGCTCTCGTTCGTGTTCCTTTTTTTTCAAAAGAATTTTGCGACTGTTTTCTCGCCTCTCTTGCGTTCAAGCGACGCTTTCCCTACTCTATCGGTCCTCTCGCCGCATTTTCGGTCCTCCTCCTAGACCTTTGGGTTTTTCCTAATCCCTTCTTTTATATTCAGTTGTACTGGAGGCCTTTCCGTCCCCCTTCGTATGCGTAGAGGACCACCGCGTCTGTCTCCCTTTTAATCCTACTTCTCGTTCATCCTCCCCACCACCCCAGTCTTATTCGTCTCGTAGCTCGTCGTATCGTCTGCGTGCCGTTGTCTTTGTAGTATCGTTCATTTGTAGTATCGTCAGCTGTAGTATCATCTTGTAGTACGTTCATCGTAGTATCGTCTCGTAGTATCGTTCATTGTAGTATCGTCTCGTAGTATCATTCATTGTAGTATCGTTCATCGTAGTATCGTCTAGTAGTATCGTTCATTGTAGTATCGTCTCGTAGTATCGTTCATTGTAGTATCGTCTTGTAGTATCATTCATTGTAGTATCGTCTCGTAGAATCATTCGCCTTCATTTCCCCTCAGCTTCCGAGTACTCCCGTAGCCATCGGTAACAATAACATAAACTTCATTGGGTTAAAATAAGTGATATATAAGTACACAAATCTATAATTTAAGTAATTTAAATATTGGAATAAGATGAATTCTCAATCTTATTGATACTTTCGAAGATTCGTTAATATTCCAGAACTTTATTACTTTCTACATAAATAATAAGACTTTTATTTTTATGTGCTTTAATTGTTGCGAACGCAGTCACACAAGGGGCGTGCCGTAAATGCGATGGGTAACACCATGAAACACTACACAACCCGAAATGGGACAAAGTGACGCGACGACCGGGACAAGGTATACAAGACACGCGCCCGAGGAAAAAACAAGTCGCCCCAAGAAAGCCGCGCAGGGAAGGCAGGGGAATGACTGGAGAGGGAAGAGCCGAGGGGACTACGTTCGACCTGCACAAAAGTCAATCGTACTGCGTTCGCAACGGGAGATGCAAAACTAAATTCGCATGGGGGAGGATGTTGCGGACGCAGTCACACAATGGGAGCGACGACGGGGGAGGGGGGAGATATGACTGGAGTCGTGCAGGCATTGACCCCTGGGCCCTAGTGCTGATTCGTCCCGCGGGTCGCCCACGGGACATGAACTAACTACCCTCGCGGGTCTCCCGCGAGATGCCAACTGATTAGTCCCGCGGGTAGCCCGCGGGGCAGGATCCGGACTACCCGCGCGAGGTGACAGCTGTTTTCGTCCCGTGGGCAGTGCGCGGAGCAGGTTCCTGACTACCCTCGCGAGGTGCCAACTGAGTCTGTCCCGCGGAACGCCCGGAGGACGCGGGTAGGTCACGTCTTCCGGGTTGACTGCAGGACAAGGTCGAACGCCGACGGCCGCGAACGATGGCAGCTTATGCCTCGAGCGGAGAGCTAGGGCCCAAGGTTGTAGACACCCAATCCATCGCACGATCGTGGGGAATCTGTGGCAGTGGCGGGACGCGAAGGGAGAGGGATGAGAAGTTCGGGAAGGGAAAGTCAGACGAACGTAAGGAAAGGGAGAAGGGTACGTCGGTCCAAAATGCCTTGTTGAAGTAAGTGACGACGGTGATGGGTGGAGGGAAGGAGGAAAGGAGGAAACTCGAGACGACAAGGAGGGAGGGAAAGAGAAAGTTTCCCAAGAGCGGCGGGAAGGACGGGAAAACTGCGTGGGTGGCAGTTTTTGAGCTGACGCCGACTGAACATCAGCACGTCCTTCCGAGTCTCATCTCAAATCCACAGAATCGTTACGTCCACCTAATCAAATCGAACGGAGAGGAACGGCGTCGAGGCTCACCTGTAGACGGGGGAGCACAGCCACGAAACAACGAGACACGAACATCGAGAGTTCAAGCCGTTCTCCAACCGTTGCATCGGGCTTGGCGTCGTCCAGCCACGCCGACGAGACAGCAACAAGAGTCGGGACGACACAACGACGAATAGAGTGAGTGACTTCACGCCCCCACCTAGGACGCAGAGTTGTAGTGACGCTCCCCACCCAGAGTGCTGCACTCACTCCCACCCCCACCGCCCTACACCGAGAACGCTGCGAGGGAAGCACACTAGGAGAGCACAGCTGCGCGAAGGAACGAGAGAGAGAGAGAGAGAGAGAGGGAAAGCGGACTTCCAACCCCACCAGGCAGCTGGGCGCGACGCCCCACCACCGCGGAAAAGTGCATCGGCCGACGGCGTAGAGAGACGCACGGCTACCCCACTCCGGAAACCAACACTCCCCGCACCCGCCTCGCTGACACCACCATCCACGTCTGCGTCCCGACGAACACAACCCACGAGCTCTCGTACGCAAGTACGCAGCTACTCACTGAGTGCTCCCATCCGTCTGCCTAGTGACGTGGCCACCCACACCATCGAGCCAAAGATGCGTGCGAAACATCACGGATACTACGACGACATCCTCACCACAGAGACCAGCGCTACACACACGCACACAGCCACCTACACCGACACCTGTGAACGAACACAGACGACGACTTCGCACAGACGAGGGCGGCTACAGCTGACCAACTAGCCGCCAGCATTCAAGGAAGGTGCCACGTGATCGACGGGGTGAAATACCCAACTAAGTGTAAAAATTAAATCGGAGAAAGAAATAAAGAACGTTAAAGAAAAAACAGACCACATACTCAATCACCCTCCCACTAATCCCACACGCCGATTGTCCCGTCCGACCCGGTCGAGAACATTAATATTTAAAAGAGTGAACAAAGATGCTACCAAAAAATTAGAAAGAATCTATATAGTGCATGTTTTTATTATTAAAATAATAGTAAAGTAATTTAAATATTGTAAACAAATGCGAGGGGGGATTGAGAACGGAAAGGCCAGAGACGCGGGAGCTGATGACGGCTAGATAGAGAAGAGACAGCGGAACAGGAGAGGCACCGGGGGGAGGGGAGCTGGGGCTGCTAACTGCACCCGCGGTCACTCCTGGATGGGGGAGGCATCGCGGGGCGGGGTGCACGCTTCCCTACCCAAGGAAGCATCGAGAGAAAGAAACGGAGAAGGGCGCTGCGGCTGCTATCTGTGCCCGCGGCCCGTGACGAAGAGGGCGGCGCGGGGCGGTGTGTACGCGTCCTCATCCAACAGCAAGGAGGAATCGAGGGAAGGCAGCGGAGAGGGAAGCGCGGGGTGATGTGCACGCCGGCCGAGCCAACACTAGGAAGAAGCAGGAAGGAAACGCGCCAATCACCGGGGGGAGGAGGACACCAGCGCGGGAATTAATTAGAGCCACAGGAGGGGAGGGTCGCTTGAGTCGGAGAAGAAAAACCGCGGGAGGATTGGGACAAAGGAAACAAGCGAAGGATATTATCAGCGGAGAAAGTAGGTCGAAGGAGAGAGAGGCAGTATCGTTTGAACTTTCGCAAGGAAGAGAGGACGAGCACTACCGGAAAAGAAGCTGAGAGCAAAAAAAAAGATCGAGCAGATTCGAGAAGAGTAAGTAAAAAGACAAGGAGTGAGAGCATCGAAGAACGGAGGGCACGAGCCACAACCCGCAAGTGCACGAACCACTGGCACGTTTTCAAAAGGTCCGCAAAACAACATCGCAGCTAACGCCAGCCTGAAGGGAAGGTGGGAGCGCACACGCACACAGCGCAAGGGACCAGGCCTCCGCCACGCCGGCGGAGATTGGCGCCAAATTAAGTTGCAACGCGGACACGTGGCGGCGTCGGTAAATACGAAACCGGACGTACCATCAAAGCTTGCGGGAGGCTTGAAACAGTGAAAGCAAGTGTGGCAAGTGTCGAGCAACGTAAACGGAGAACAAGGGAAAGCGACGAGACGCAGGATCGTGAACAATAAATAATTTAAGCGACAAACGGCGTAATTATTTCTACCTGAACCTCCCACCCCATCCCAATGTTTAACAAATATGAACAAAAAAAAGTAAAAAACAAATTGGGTTAAAAGACGCATTTTTATTTATTTTAAAACTAAATAGTGTTTCAGATACTAAATGTTACAAGCGTTTAAATCAGCTGTTTTTATTACGACTGCCATAAATTTTAGCTCTCTACATTTTCTGAATGTATCTATCATAAGAAATGCATGTATTAATTAAACACAACTCTGCTTATACATTTGATTGCTTAATCGCACGGAGATGCTCATAAATCATTACATAAAATCTTATATTAAGACAATCAATTTTGAAGAAGTTTTTCAATAATAAACAAATTTAAATATATAATATGTCTTTATTTACATCACTCTTTACAATATTTATATTTATGATTGGAGAAATATATGAATAAATATACTAACTACTATAAAATATCTATTATGTTATATTAACTTCTGAGAATTAGTTCAACAGTACATTGAATTATTGTAAAATTTTTGCTATTTCGTCATTGCTTCCATAAACTCTACAACATACCATAAATTTTCTTGTTTTCAATTGACTTTAAGTATAATATTCAATTAATTTTTAAATTAATAGTTAATTGTAATAATTTATAAAAAATAAAAGCATTTATTACATATCATTATCAATTAGATGCAATGTAAAAATATTATATAAATTAATGTAATATATTTTATATACAAATAAATACTTTATATCATTTTTCAAGTTAATTTTATTATATATAGAAATAGTTTGTTTATTAGTACCATCAAAGTCTAATGTTCCTGAGCCATCTGCATCTATTTCATCAATCATCATATCCAGCTCTTCAGATGTTAAATTATCATCTAGTTCATGTAAAATATCTCTAAATACTTCTGTTGTTATATAACCATTTCCTTCTTTATCATACAGTCGAAAAGCTTCTCTTAATTCTGCTTGTATCGCTTCAGTATCAGCATCATCCTCTAAGAACCTTGCTGCTAAATTACAAAACGTATCAAATCGTATTTCTTTCCTTCCTAAAATAAAATAAATATTATAATATACATATAATTATTCATTACATCAGATTTATATTTAGACGAAAATTAATTTTATTTAATACATAGGACTTTTCAAAATATTAAATGTCATAGTCCTCATTTAAATTCAGCCTACATGTAAACATATATTATTCGATATATTATTAGAGCGGTTAATTTTACAGTCCTGTGATATAAATTAACCTGACGTATTCGTATATTTATTTATTATATCTTTATACGTATTGTACGTCTTATCAATTTCCAAAATGAATTTAATAATTTAAAAAATATTTTATAAAATAATTGTAAACTGCTTTTATAATTATAAATTTTCATTGAATTTTTTTCAATTTAATAATATTATATAAATTATATTTTTAAACTATATTTATTTGATAAACTATATTATACAAACCGTGTGGATCAAATTCTGCTACAACTTCTGATAATACACTACTTCTTATTTCATGACCTAACATACCAAGCATTGTTCCAATCATATCCGTACTAACAATGCCCTTTTTTTGATGATCGAAAGCATCGAATGCCATTTGAAGTTCTGTAAATAAAAGTTATTTTTTATTTTAAAATCAAAATATTTATAATTAGAATTATACTGTAATGTTTCAACTACTAAAAAAAACAAACATTTACAAGTTTAATTTTAATACTAAATTTCTCTGAAAACTATATTAAAAATTCTGTACTTCAGACTTGAAATATGATATTGACGCATGCGGATCCACGTTTTAATGCCGTTATGCCACCCATGATAGTGTCCATTCAAAAAAGCTCATTAGTTAAAAAAGAAAAGTTATTAGAAAATAAAAAAAGAGGAAATCAATAATGAGACTACGTGGGGGGGAGAGTCCTCCACTGATTGGCCAATGCGGGTGGCATCCGGAGTGTGCTCGTGGGCGGAAGGGTCTGAGCAGATACGCTAAAAGCTCCGAGTAAACAATAGAAGGACTCTGATAACCATCGCCTCGACACGCACTTGCAAAAAACTATACCACTAAAATCAAACCACAGACCCAATGCGATATTGTCGCAGCTCTTCTCGTAATACCGTCTGTAACAATTTTCTACTATAAAACAAAATTATCTTTTTTTATCTAGCGTATGACAAATTTAATTAAAACTTTTATATATTTGCAAAATAAACATTTTCAAAAATACAGTAATACTGAACGTCCTACTATCTTTTTATTGACTAATGGTATATATATTATGAATAAATAAGCTACCATATTTTGAATATATTAATAATATAATAAATAGAATTTAAAATTGAGTAACAACTTTACCTTGCACTATTACTTTTAATTTCCATTCTAAACTACTGATATGAAGATTTTATATTTCATTATATTACGTTTTTCTTTGACATGCTTTGATACTAAATTTTTATAATATACTACAATTTATTATTTATTTTAGTTATGATGTAGACAACGAAAAGCTGAAGTGAATAACTTCACAGAACTTAGTTTAAAAAATCTATTTTGTAAATAGTGAATATTATCTTAATATTAAATCATTAATTGTATGTAACAGGAAAATGATATAATTATTTATTCTTATTTTAAAACACATACATATTGTTAACGCATGAACGTAATATCAATAAGATTTGGTATAATACCCGTACAGATTGAGAATTGTGATTCGAATACCCGTTGATACTAAACTTGACACAACAATATATATTTATAATTGTTTATACCAGCTTATAAAATGTTTTTAATATTCACTAATTTCTAAAAAAAAATAAAAAAAAAAAATTTCTCAGTATACAATAAACTAATTTGAGATAAGCTAGTTCAAACTTCTAGAGTAGGCACAAGTATATTATTAGACTTTACTGCACCAAGAAAATGAAAACTCTGATATGTAATCATAAGCTGAATACGATCAGGGAAAATTAGTCTGCATATTAAGAACGGCTCTAGGATATTCTGAAAAAAAAAAAATTTAAATTAAAGACAGAAAAATAGGCGTGTGATAATCGAATATTATAATACTTTTTAAGATAATATTTTATGTAATAAGATTATTTATTTAATATTAAATTTTATTTTGTATTAATCGACACTTTGACTTATCTTTTTCTTAAAATTTATCTACGGCCTCTGTGCCTATTCTGTTTGGGGTTAAGCAGGACTGCTCATTGAGACCAATAGTCTTTAATCTTATCCTAGAGCCACTAGTACGAACTATTCACTCTGCAAGTCGGGTTTAAGGGCTGCCGACTTAGGCGTTTAATACTCGTGAACACCGACAATGCAGCACTGTTGTCTGACTGTGGTGGGGATAGAGATTCTTCTATTAACGGCAAAAACAACTGCCTTTTCTGTCGGTCGTCGCTAAAATGCTAATGTACTACATTGTGAATTAGACATGGAGGGCTGGAGAGGTGAGTCTTGCCAATGAGATTCTATCTCCAGGTACAGGAGTTTTATACCTTACCGAGGATGAGCCTTACAAACATTTACATATCCCCAGACATTTCTGCGTGAAGTAAATGCTTGTAAAGGATATCAACAATTAGCGAACCAACGTAATCGATTGGTCCTTGTTGGCCTCCTGGTAGAAACTCGTTTGCGTGAAAGATTTTGAGACCTTTACGTAGATTTTTTCTTCAGCGTGTATATGTAGCAAAATTCACGTTAGCAGTCATAGGCAGAGAACTTAAAAAGACGATGAAATGTTGGATTGCGTTGTCCCAGAGAACCAGGGTCGAAACAATGTTCTTACGTTCAACGATAAGGAGTGTGGAGTATTCTAGCTCGTAAATGTGAAATGCATACCTACCATCGCAAATGTCTTCAAGACTTTGTCTTCGATGGACGGTTCGATGGGTATTAAGCAATCTCGTATGGTCATCTCTGGAAACTACAATTTCCTTTTACTTTTACTAAGATTATTTACTAAGATCTTGCAAGATATTTGTAAGGAAGTGGGAGGATTTCTCTCTCAACTTTATCAGAATTCCAAGTCACTGTCGTTGAGAGCTCGTGGCGCAAATGTTCTACAAGCAAATATAATTTTGATAAAAATGGATTTTGGGGCATAACGAAATGGCCATATAGTGTGAGCAAACTATGGTACCATCGTTGTATTGTTTATGATTCCATCACAGCTCAGTGAGCAGCTAATAATCGCGATAGTGAAGGCCTACACGAAAGCTTACAGGCTAAGTCCGATTTAGGCAAGATCTTCGAGTTAACTTAGGAAAGTAAATTTAGTAATTACTTTCTGCCACAATTTAGAGTTGGCCTCAAGACCCTCCTTCATATAATTAGTACTGTCATCCTGAATCCGCCGAAAGGCAAAGTTGAAAAAATGACGTGGTTGCTTATTTGATCAATACATCTCACGTAAACGGTACTGTGAATGTGAACCAGTATATTCCGATGTCCGAAAGAGAAAATGTTTCTCTTCGGTAGAAATAGGTAACACGTTACACAGATAAAGACGTTAATGAGAGCAATTATGTAAAATGGTCGTGTGATATTAATGTAGAACATACCTCGGTATGTAAATATGGTACTTATTTGTACTATAAAAAATATAAAGGTACAATTTACTCTTACTGTTTTTCTACACGAAGCCAATGCCACCGCTGCTGTCTCCTCTAATGTGTCATCTTCAGCTCTCATAACTCACTTCGAAGAACGACGCCCAGTCGCAGCCCAGTAACTGCATCGCCACCACTGTCCTCGAGTCGAAGTCAAAGTCTTGCTTCCAATACCATCATCATACAATTAAAAGCAAAGTAGTTGTGGCTCCATATAGCCGAAAACCGATGCCAAAGTTTCTTTCAAACGAAGCGCAGTGTAGATGCTACCTCTGGTACCATAGTAGCCAATTATTTATAACTATCATCGTCACGCTACTGCAGCTTCCCGTAGCCTGTTGCTACAGCGGTGCCTTATATCTCATATGGACTCTCCACCTTAACGCATTTATACTGAGGGATCTCTCTCTTCAGGCCCACTTATCAAAATATCTTGAAATGTTTTATTGCATGAATGTGTACATTGATTAATTACAACGTAGGGCGTCGACTCCCACCTCCCTCACTTCACCGGACTCATGAACGCAAGGAGGAATCGAAGAAGCGAGAGTGGGACTATACAGCTGCTACCCGCCTACCACCCTGCACCGAACCTATCAGTGACAAGGTGGAAGCGAGTCACAATAGTCAGCGAGGAGGGGGAACGTAGCAAGCGGTAACAGACGATGCAGCAGAGAGAACCACTGCCACCGAACGCAAGACGTGAGAGATGGGGACGTAACGACGGCGCAAGGCACCTGACCCAGCAGCATCGACCTAGCAAAAAGTAAAAGGACAGGGAGACAACGGACCCCGACTACACCTCGAGTCCCGCACTAACTCAGGACGCTACTACCTGTTCGCAGAGGGACGGAGGAGGGCTGACGTTACGTGTATGAGTGTCAAAGGAAATAAACTCTCTAGCTAAAAGACAGAGTGTGAAGCCGGCGGTGTGTGGATTATAATAATTTAAAAGAATTACGTAAATAAACGAAACGAACCATCGGAGCTATTATGAGTTGCTAAATATTTGTCACCCTTCTGTCACACATCTAACCCCGATCTAACCGTTACAGTATGTTTATCAAGAAGGAAAATTGTCAATGAATACAGCTCAATGTCTTAAAAATATAATGGAATACTTTAATTTTTTTTATAATTCGTCTTTTAATAATCTAAAATATAAGCTAGCATCATTTAAAGAAAGATAAAAATCTAATTTTTTAATAATACAGCATTCATTTCAAATCAATAAGAAAGGTACTGTAAAATTAATTAAGAAATCTTATAAGATAATAATTGTTAACTTTTTAAGTAGCATTCAATTATCTACTTATTGAAAAGGAGTAACTCTTCAAATAAATTTGTAATTACAATCATTAGGATGAATACTACTATTAGATTGTTTTCAACGAATATAAAAGATGGTGATTGTTAGCAATGATGACGAAAGTCTCTATTAATGATCAACAACGATCAAAGATTAAAATTGTTAGCAATAGTGTTTATGTGAAGTCGTAAGTACATTAACTTAATGAACTTAAAAATAATATGAATAAAGTTTTAAAAAAATATTTTTTCTAACTCAAATACAATAAAAATACATCTAGATAAAATAATATAGATAAAAATTACAATATACAAGAATCTTAATGAAGATATTTTACATACATGTCAAACCAAATAAATTTGTGTGACAAAGATAAATAAGATATGCAAATATTTAAAAAGTATTTAGAATATAAAAAAAATATAAGAATTGAGAATGGTAACTCAACATTCACAATATTTATAGATTTATCACAAAAAAACACGAATCCTAAATAATTTGATATAAATTGTAAATTTTAATACTTTGTTAAATGCAAGTTGAAAAATAAAATATTAGAATAAATAAAAAAATATCAATAAATCTTACTTTTTAAGAAATAACTGTATTGCCTCATGTTGTTGCTTATGTTACATGACCTTTTTTTCCTTTCTTCCTTCCATATCTTTTCACTTTATCTTCCTACAACTCTCTATGTATAATTGTTTCTTTCAAATACTAAGTATATAATGAGTTAATGTATTTTTTATATATATATTATTTGATCTTAATGACCACTTTCCTACTCTAGAAGAATGAACTATTTTTTTAAAAACTAGATGAAAAATAAGCGCTTTCATAAACAATCATCTTTAATATATAGTATTTTTCTATCAAAATTTAACTTACGTTGAATCTGTTCCTTTGACAAGTCCTCCTAAAAATTGTTTAAATTATTTTTATTAAAAAAAAATGTTTTTAAAATCTATTTATATAAAATATTTTTTATACTGTACTTAATAAATACTACATTTAGAAACGGCACCTTTGTGACTATATATAATTGTTATGTACACGTGAATTAATCTATAACTCTGTACAGTATATTAGTAAATCGGGTATAGTTTATATAAGTTTATATAAGTTCATTTAAGCATAACTTTAAGATTTTTTATTTTAAATGATACACATAATTATAAAATAAAAATATAAATGCAAAAAAATTGAGTACATAATATGCAAGTATGTAATTTTTAATTAAATGATTATGATTTGCCTTTTTCATATCGTTAAACTTACAGCCTTTTCTTTAATAATTAGTGCACCACTATTATGGCCATTTATTTCAAGTTTATTATATCATTAAGAAAAAAAAAAGAAATTCAATTAAATTTTTAATTAAAATTTAAAAACTGTTGTTTCTTATACTATTGATAAACAATTATTAATGCTATTATAAAAATTTTTTAATACGTTAATAAAACCTTCAAAATATTGACATACTTATTGTAATAATAAACATAAACTTAATGTGATACTGTAATTTTGAAATTTTCTACAATTATTTTAGATAGATATCACAAAAGATACTTGAAAAAAAGAATAATGTTTTATGAAATCCAATAAATTTTTTTTTTAAATTTATTAATCTATATTATATATAAAATTATCAGTCTTAAAATTTTAAATCAGCATTATTAAACAAAAATATAATAAAATAGTAATTTGACATACTATTAATATAGAGAATTTCTTGAAAAATATTTGCTTACATTAGTGATTAAAAAATTCGGACATATAAGTTTACACCAGAAGAAGAATGATACATGTTAAAACATATATCTTATAATATATAATATATACTAATATATATCTTATGAAATAAGATATAAAATAATAAATCTATAGATAAAATTGTATTGGATGTATGAAGAAAAAAAAATAAAAATTAATAATTAAGATCTAACAAGTTCTAACTATTGATAACGATTAACCGTAAATATTATTCCATCGATTCGTAAGCCTATTATAAAAGTGGATATGAAAACAAAATGACTAATTAATTTAAATTAAGCAACTATATTTCTATTGATTATAAAAAGATGAAATGCATCTGGTTGATGAACAATTTACTATAAACTCTAAAAAATAATATTACAATCTCTTAAACACGAGTTCAGTAGTTGTTGAAAGCACTGATAATATTATCTAAAAATAATTCAATGTGAGTTGAATGATTCAACAAGTTATTTTTGTATCTGTGATGATATAAGATTTTATGAAGAGCCCTGTATATTCTTACCTACGGTTTTTATGGATACATTACATTGACGTATTTTTGTAAATTATTATAATGCACTAAATGGCCTAAGACTTTCAATATATTAATTACGATGTTTTAGTTTCCACGTAAGATTTTTTTAATTCCCTCGGACTTTTTAAACTACGTGTTTGATTTTCATGTTTTCTTCTTTAGAGCTGGCGGTAACTCTATGCTAACTCTATAATTTTTTGCATGCGGTTTGCTCATCAAATCATTTTCAGCCCAGTGCTATAACTAATGGGAGAATTATATTAATTTCTAATAGGCTGATTAATATTAAATTATTAATGACTGAAATAATAATATTGTTGATAAAAACATTTTTATTGCTGTAATATTGTGTTCACTGAATCACGTGAATGTATCACGTTTAATAACATTGCGTCTTACTCGTATCATTAAACTAATTTTGAAAATTCATGTTTATTTACTTGGTGGTGATATACTTTGCAATATTTTCATGTAAATCAAGTTAACAATTTTATGCGTAACCAATAAGGAACGTAGGACTTTTACTTAATACGCAAATTATATCGAAGGTCAATAATATATTAGATTTGAAGGGTGAAATTTCTTTCGATGTACAAACCAGTAATTCTAGAACCTTCACTTCCTATTTTCTATTTAATTAATCATAAATGTATTTAAGCATAATAATATTTTTAGTATATTTTGTTACAAATATGAAACAATCACTTTTGTAACCAGTAAAATAATTAGATTTTTTTATGAATTAATGAAATTACATTAATGAAAATAAAAAATAAACTAATTTTAAAGACTAAGACTAAGACTTTCAGAAATTAATTATAAAATAAGAACATATTATTTAAACATAAAAATTTAATTTTTTGTAATCTTTATCATTAATTACTAAAGATAAGACACCAAATACTTTTTTGAATGTACATTGTCTATTTCATATTTTATTTGTTAATTTTTAATTTATTGACGAATGTATGCGTATAAATTACAAAATATAAATTTATTAAAATTTTTTTATTATAAATATTATAATATAAATTATTATTATATTTTTCAACATTATATAAACGTTATTTATGTTTGAATGTAATTTTTATAAAATAATATGTTCACGTAAGGTATTTTCAACGATATAACTAATTATTTAAATATTTTATATATTACTTTGATAAATTTATATTTTGCAACTAATTTTTTAATTTTTATAATAAAATTTATTATTTCTTATACCATTACTAATTGTGTTTAAATTGACGAATTTGATGAAAATATATAATTAATATTACTTTTAGAATAATATATTAACGATAAAAATTACTTAAAATAATAAGTACGTGAGACCCTACTACTTATAATAAATTGTCTATGTCAATTTAATAGTTTCAATTTAAAATACTATAATTTAGTTTAAGAATAAAAATTGTATTACAACTAATTTTTAACACTATTTTAATAGCACAGTCTCTAATTAAATATAAGTTTAACGTATAATATCAGAAGTTGGTTGTTTTTTTTATTTACAAATTTCTTATATTTATTATTTTCGATCTTAATAAATTTTAAATGTAATAGATCTATGTAGAACAATTCAAAAAAAAAGAAAAATTAAAAAAAAACATTATTTTCTACGCCAGAATAATTAAAATGTGTAATTTATTTAATGAAATATCTTTAGCTGTAATAGAAATACATATTACATTACTATAGATTTTTATCTATTTATATACTATGTAGTTTATTTTTAGATCAATACAATGCTTTACAATAGACTGTAAAGCCTAACAAGTTTTAAGATTTACAAAATTCGTACTTTATTTTAAGATTTTATATCAATATATATCATTACAAAATTATATAACAATAAAAAGTCGTATATTTTATTATCTACATAAAAAGCTTTAAATTTTATTAAACTTTGTGCACAATATAAAAATATAATTAAATTTTTAAAAAATCATGTTTAAATTTTTTTTTACAATTGTTTCTTATATCACTGTTTTAAATTTAAAATTTTAAAATACTAATATATTTATATTATTATTTTTGTAGATAAAAATTAATATGATAACAAAATTAAATGAATATAAATAATGAATTTCAATTAATTGAATTTTAATGCTTACAATATGTATGGTATTGTCATGGTATTATCATTATAAAATTTATTAATTTTTATTGTATTTTATATGAACAAATAGAAATAATATGAAAAGGAAAAGTAATTAGTGCAATGAAATAATTTTAAAAACTGTAAATGCTAATATTGTATAATTAGAAATGTTCTAAAAAAAAATAATTTAATGGCATAAAAATAATTATTAAGTATAGTAAAACAAATGATAATAATGACGATCATGAAATTATTAAATAAAATAATAATAATCGTTTTAAGAAGAGTTTGCTTGTATGTTTTGACAATATAATAAAAGGAAAAATAGGAAAGTATAATACTTAATAGATGTATCACAATCACCATTATTATTATTATCAGTGAATTACGGTCAGTATTAATAATTATCAATAGTTAATATTAAATAATATACTTTCTGTGTAAGTATATTATATTATTTTTTGTAACGGGTTTCGAAATATACTTATATTACGCGGCGTTTTTTTTTTTTATGTTAACACTTTTTCGCATTCATTTTTGTTATTTATGGATTTAGATAAAGAAATAAGTTGCATTTTAAAAACTTGAAAATCTTGCATAACATTGCTACTTTTTTTTTTACATGTTAAATTTCGCTACATGATTAAGATGTGTAATGATCAACCGGAACGGATTTTTGCGCAAAGTACAAATTTCAGCTTTTTCTGCGGTACCTTTATTTTTTCCTTAAATTCCCTTTACTAGCTACATCCTAATATGAATACAGACATAACTATCACAGTTTTTAACAAATAAATATAAAGAAAAGTGTAGAAGATGAGTAAAGAAATGACCCTTAATAGGATAGATTCAAACATTTGTAACTACAATAAGAATAATTGTATATTAATATAGTCATGAATTACGCTAAATAAAGAATATAATGAAGTAATAAGGAAGTCATACATTATTAAAGAGATTCTCATATTGAGTATATAATTCTTTGATATTGATATATTACTTGACGTCATTATTTGTGTGACTTCCGCTATCTTATTTATGATTTCAAAGAGAAACCTATTTGCTTCTAGTATTGGATTTATCTCGACCTAATATTTCCTGTTATTAACTACTAGGTATTATGCCACTAAGTAGTTTCAATTGAGATTATTTTAATTATTATTTTTATTTCTCATTAATATTTAGCCATTTTTATATTTTTTATATTTTACATGGTTTTATTAATATAGAAAATTTAGGCTACTTAAAAAAAATTTCTGAAACATTTTTTGGACTACTCAGATCGATTAATAAGTATTTATGATTCTTGATTATTTAATGATTATTTATTAATATAGTATTTCTAAACTATTCTGATGATATTTCCGTTAATACTTGCTTTTTGCACGATCATCCTTTTTGTTGAATTGCATGGTCTACTAAAATATATAATGTATGTATTCAATATTAATGGATAATGTATAATAGATACAGGTAATACTGAAGGTCAAGGCTCAACTACACGGGATTTAATATAACCTACTTCTTGAATTAAATTATCAATTCATTCAAAATCAATTCCCTCTCTAACGGATTATCTTTGTTTACATTCAATTTTATAGATTTAGTTGGTATTTCCGCGTATTCGTGGTGCGAGGTTTAAAATTTTTAGTTGCTGTATTGATACGGCAATAACCCGTAAAAATATGTGATATTTAAACAGGCAGTTTTTTTATTGTTAAAAATGGTTTTTAATTTATTATTAAATGAAAATTTCATGAATACTAATAATTTCTCGTTTATGATAAATTAACGAAAGAAAAGTACGATTCATTATTTTAAAATTAGAAAATCCATTACGAATATGTCCATACGAATGTATGGAGAATATATTATTTTAAAGTCAAAAATATAATTATATAATATAAAGATAATGAGTAAAAGTAAGTCTCTTTATTCAAATACTTATATTAACATGAATAAAATATAAAATTTATATATGTGCACTTTAGAGCAGAAACATTTGTATACGCATGTAAATTAATATTTGTATATTATGAATTATCACAATACGGACATGTAAATATAGTTTTGTATTATGTTTTTTTAGGAAATTATATTTTTTTATACTTCTATTTTGTTAATTATGAAATAAATAATTCAATAACAAGTTATAACTATTGATTTAAATATTAGAAATATTAAAACTGTACGTATTAAAATTTTATACCACTCACGCCAATATATGGTCACAAATATGTAAGATTTTAGAAGTCAATATTTAATAATCTTAATTTGTATATTTGCAATTTAACACAATTGGTATTTATTATGAATTCCTATAATAAATCGACATCTTTATATATTTTACTTTTCTAAACATAATCCGTTACTAGAAAGATTAAGATCATTCTGTTATGCTTTTCTTTTAGATGGTATAAAGCGTTTTTTTTTTCTGATCTATATCTATCAAGCAATATTTACAATATATGATAAATGACAATTATATTTACGTTTTCTTTTTTAATATAATCTGTATTCCAGTATATCTAATTTTAGTATTTTATATAAGTATTTTCTTAATTAATATGTAAATTAATTATAATTTCATTTTTTTAGTTGTATTTTTCATAGAAATAATCTTACACATAAATTATAGTTTGATATCAATAAGTAGCTCGCAACTATGTATCTCAAAAAAAATTTTCTTATAAAAACAATTACATTCTATTCAGTATTTGTAAAATAAAGCTTAAAAATTTCGAAATGTAGAAGACTCCTAATGACTAGCAGATAGAGCATTTTTTTCTAATATTAGAAGTCCACTCCGAATCCGTTTTCCCATTGCTTCGGAGATTTATCTGAAATAAAAATATTTAAACCATTTTATTATCCTTAAAAATATATACATTTAAATATAACTATAAGAGTTTTTAAAATTCTAAATAATATAATAATTGGTATATAACAGATATAAAAACAATTTGAAATATAACTTATTTTGTATGAAAACTTAATAAATAAAATGAAACGTTTATTAAAAACTTAAAAAACAAAAAAATTATTCCTAAGCAAGTTATAAAAAACATTTTTAAAATATTAAAAAATGAATTTTTTTTCAACGTCAAACTTTTATGAAATTAATAAAATTTGTATATACATATTAATCATAGAAGACGAAAAAATTTAATTTGTATAAGTTTATATTACATAATTTAGATAGTTTATAGATATATTAATATAACTGCAAAAGAAATCATTATATCTACATGTTAAATAAAATTTAAAATATTTGTAATTTATGTTAAAAAATTAATAAATTTTATTATTTTAAAAATTCAGTAATTCAATTATTATTACTTATTTTTCATCTTTCATCGTATTTCGACTTCATTGTCAAATTGAGTTACTTAAATTTGTTCATATATAATTATCCATAAATCACTTCAATAAAATATACTTTAGCAATTCTTGTAAAAAAAACAAAGATTAAATTAATAATTGTATAAAATTATTAAAAATATTATGTACTATAAGTATGTATATATATATCTCTTCATCGATGTGAATACATGTCAGTATAAAATGAAATCATACACAAAATTGTAAATGCTATATTTTTAATCAGTTGTTTTATCAATTGAAAGAACAATTTTTAATTCTTATGCATGCAAATTTATACGTAAATGAATTTAGTTACAAAAGACTTGTAAACAAAAATTTGTTTTTATTAGATTTATTTACGTATATTTGAATAAAAAATTTGTTTATATTATAAGTATTTTAATATACATCATGTATGAAGAAATTAAAATTTATATTGTAAAAAATATACCTCCATAAGGTGTTGAATACTGTCCCGATAAAATAGGGTAGCCAAGTCCAACATGAGTATGATGATGTGTATGGACATGTCTTTGTGGCGGTGGTGATCTACTATCTTTACTTAAGGAATTAGCATTTGCATCATTACAAGTAAGATGTTGATGTTGTTGACTCATATTTTGACCTTGTTTACTACTTGCAGAATGAGACTGAGATGATGAACAAGACCTCAAAATATTGTTAGTTGTATCAGTTGGTGATCTTACTGAACCTGATTGTATAGTTGTTAATGAATTAGATCCTGGTACTGAAACTGATGTTTTAGGAACAGGCGATTTAATAGCTCTTTCTTGTAATTCATGAATCTTATGATTTGAATAATATTGATTCGCATGATGTTGTAACAAATCAAGAGCTTTGGCACCTGGTGACCTACTTAGATCTTCTGGTGCATGATATCTTGGTATTTGGTGTAAATAAGGAGTACTTGTATAAGTACCGGGGACAATCATTGGAGCCAAATTTCTATACATGTGTCCTGAATCAAAGGACATACTACTATAATGATGTGAAGGGATATATCCTGGATGGATAAAGGCATATTGAGACGTTGGAGGAGGTGGCGGACCTTGAGTTTCCATAGTTGGTTTTACACCTTCTTGTTTAATTTTTGTTTCATCATTTTTATGATTATCATGTAATTTATTCTGTTTCGACATATGCGTTGGACTTAATGATACGGATTTTTGCGTTGCAACATGTTTATTTGAATCTTCTTTACGACGTTGTTCGCCCGAATAAATGTAATATCTTCGATCATCTGAAATAATACCCGTTGTTGGCAATGGTCGCTGAGCTTCCGTATGTTGGTATAATTGATAAGGATTCATTTGGGGTTTTATTTCTATACTTTCTTTATGTATTTGATGGTTATCAAGTAATTTTTCTTTAAATTTATTTGATTGAGATTCTGATTTAGATTTATGTTTTTCATCGACAAAATTAACTTCTGGTAAATGGTTTAAGTTTTGAGAATTTATAGATTGAGTTTGAAATGGATAAGTTGGAGAAATATAAGTATTATAATTGGAATTATAGTATTGTGATTCTATAACTTCTTGTGAAGATGAGCACTCTTTTTTATCTATATTTACATTCTGTAAATTACTTAAAGTAGGTACAGATACTACATTCAGTGATGTTAAATCATTTTTTATTGATACATCATGTATTTTATATTCATTGGCAGTTTTATTTTGAATATTTTGTATTAGATAAGATGATTGACTGTAATATGGATACATACTAAAAGATGTAGATAAATGAGATGGAGAACTTTCTTTGACGTCTTTATTTAAATTCTGCTTTAATAATTTATCATCACTATTGATTTCAGAAGTGGGCAATGCATCATCTGAAATATCAGAATATGCTGGACTTTGAACATCATCTCTGTTGGTGTTAATAACAGAATCTAATGAGGATATCTGTGGAATATTCATTGGTGATTTTCTCATTTTTTTTTTTAAATTAGCGGTTTTTAATATTTTTAGGTCTTTTTGTTTGTCTTGTTCTGGCATTAATGCAGATGTAGGTTTTACTTTAAATTGGGAATTTTTGGTTTGTATTTCTGAATTTGAAAATGATGAAAAATGCGTTGAAATATTACTTACAGAAATTATACTGGCAGAAATTGTTGTATGAGTTTCTGTTGGTATCTGACTTGATATGTTTTGTAATAAACCATCTTGATTAACATTAGCAAGATTAGGTATTTGATGCTTCTTAATCTGAGTATTTATGGATTCATTTTGCGAATTTATTTGTATTTTATGAGCAGGATGTATCGGAAGATTAGATGATTGTGAAGAAATAGAATCTGTTAATATTTGTTCATCTTGTAAATGTGAATGCGGTTGGTATATAGAGTTTTTAATTTCAGACTGCAGTTGTGAAGAAATAATTGCATTTGATGAATTATATAATTGCGTTGAATTAGTACTTAATGGAGAAGGTGATTTGTTTGTTATAGAAGAATGATTTAAGCTTGGACTTTCAGTATTATATAACGCTGTTTTTAATTGAGAATGTGTTTCAGATTTTTCTATTGAAGAAATTGAATCTAGCGGTACTGTACAATCATTATTTGTATATCTTGCAATTGGTGATTGAATATTATTTACTGATTCTAAAGATTGAATTTCTATATCTGGTAATGTTATATGGAGCGTTAACGAGGAGTCAACTGATAAAGGTTCCAGCAAATTCATAGAAGAGCTATTATTTTTTCTGTCACTTACAATTTCTATTTTTTCTGTAGGAGATTTTTCAGATATTATAGGACTAAGTGATTCAATATTACTTTCATCATTTTCAGACATACAAGTAATTATTTCTTTAATATCATCATCATCAATGGATCCATGTGCATGACTTTGATGATATTTTAATGCATCAATATTTTTAAATTTTTTGCAGCAATTTGGCTCTCGACATTCTAACAATACAGGACTTAATGGTGGCGAAGTACTTGGAGGAAGATTTTTTTGTTTAATTTTATCATCTTCTTCTGGAAGACGATTTCTTCTTTTACCTGTAATATCTGCACGAGGAGATATAAATGCTGCTGAACTTGGACTAACTACTGGTGATGCATGTCCAACTCTACGACCTTTATTACCTCCGTTTCTTAATTTACTATGGACAGAGCTTCTTGTTTCAGTAAAATTACTTAGATCCGTAGATTGTATTGTATTTGGGGCAGCTCGACCACGTTTAGCTCTTCCTTTTGTTGATCTAGTATCTAAATCACTAGTTGGTGAATCACAAAACCTTGGAGGAGCCCAGTCATGACGGGTGCAATCTAATAATGTTCCAACATATGTTTTACCTCTCCAAGTAATATTTACTACTAGAACTCCTAAAAAAATATGGTCAGTTATTTATCTAAATATATAAATATAAAATATTGATATTAAAATTGAAAAAATTTAATTATTTATTTATTATTTAATGAGGAGGGATTAAAATACCGGGCACTGTAATTCATTTAACAAAGATCAGACTTTTAATATAAAATAACATTTCAAAGTTTAACAGAATAACAGATTTTCTAAGCGAAACATGTACCAAAGTAAATACATTTTGAAATATATTAATATTGAAATATATTTTAAGATATTTATATATTTTAGAAATACTTTATTTAGAAATAAATACATTTTTTATTTAAAATGTTTTATAATAGTTACTCCCTTATTGGTATAATAAGAAAATTATTCTAGGTTATAAGTATATTATATGTCAATATGATATATATCAATTCTAGTAAATATATCATATGTAAGTTTTATTTAAAATACTTAAATGTAAATGTATTTTAAATGTATATAAATTTTGATAAATCTTTACTTATTATTAAAGAATTTTTTTTTCTAATAAATATGAAAGTAAAATAAACTTTATTTACTATAAACAAATTGTCAAAATACTTAGAAGTCGTTCCTCTACCATTAACTTATTTCATATACATTTGTAAATGTATCTAAAATAATATTAAATTTATTTTAAGCAAAAGTAAGAAATTTAATTAAATGCTTATATGATAATATGTAACTATATTTTATAATATTATACATTTAATATTTCTTTCATTTTCTTTTTTCAGTTTTTATAATATCAACTAATCTTTTTGGAATAAATGTCATTTTTGACATCCTCACTTCACTATACTTATCTTCCACGTCAATGAACTGGTCAATGAAATCGTCAAACAAGAGATAAAAGGATACAATTATAATCCTATAAATCAGTTAATAATATACATATCTTAATATAAAGTCCTTATAAGAATCGAAGTGTAGTTTTGAAATATATATATAAAAAAAAAATCAAATTCTATTACAAGACATTTTAAAAAAAGATCAAGATGAATCTATGAATGAAGAAAATTAAAACTTATAATATATTTTATATATACATACATATATCCTATAAATGGAAAAATGAAACAAAACCGAATAAAGATAAGATTATGTATATTTTATAAACTATTTATGTTTCTGAATTTTTTTTAACTCTAGTTTTGTTTCTTATTATAACAAATTCAATATTCCATTAAAATTTAAATATATATATTTATCTAATGATTTTTTCGTTTATATCAGTCTTCTAAACTTTAAATATTAAATAAATATTTTAATTTTTAATGAAATCGCACTTTCAACTACCACATGGTACAAACTACAAATTTTCTTTCCTGTTACATTTAACATTGATCAAAGACACAATTTGCCCATTCCGTGGACTGCTGTCAACAACCTAAATCATCTCTTAAGCTTTAACCACATTCCCAAACCACAATATCCACCGTGTACTTAATGCTCGACTTATAAGCTCATACAACAGATAGATTCTATTTTTATGATCAATCAATTAATTACACATATACTTGCACTTTATGACATCCTCTGAAAATCTGATTAAAAAAATAAATACTATGTAATACCTCTAATCGTGTATAAAGCATTTCAGTTTCAAGAATATGAATCTAGAATAATTAACAATAAAAAAAAACTTCGACTTTTTATTTTAATTAGCATCTATCGCCAGATAATTAAAAATATTTTCTCGCTTGAACCATGGTCTGACCATCAAATATTCAGACGCGAGTTCCCCTGTTACAATATTATAAAAAAAAGTATTTGATAGTGCAAAGTTTTTATGTAATATCCGACCTCCTTCTGTTTCATGCCAAACGATTCCTTCCAATGTAACAGATGTACCAGGCTCACAAGGACCTAGGCAATCTGGTTCTGTAACAGTCCCAATACTAGTTCCTACGCATATGTCCGACATTTCCTACAACAAATTTAAAAAGTTAACAATAATAATATTAATATTTACATTTTATTCATATATTTAAAAATAAGTATGTGTTAAAATTAACTTCGATTATTTACTATTTAATAAATTTATTATGCAGTATTAAATTAAAACAAGCTTTTTATTAAAGAAGATATTTTTAATTAATTTTGACTAAATAATTAATCTTAAGTAAAATGATTATGATAAAAGTTTATTCAATTTTTATAATATAAAATTTCTTATAATTAATTCTTTTTTCTACAAAAATTGATAATATATAACATAGTACATAATAAATAATAAAAGTTCTCAATGGTAAAATTTTTTCCCTTTAAATTATATAAATTTTACATTTATCTTTTTAGTGAGTTGTGCGTTTAACTTTATTTATGGTTTCATTATACATTTTGGTTAGATAAAAATTATTATTAAATATTATTAAATCTTAAATATACTCATCAAAATAATATATTTTGTTTACAAATTAAAATGACTACAACATGTAATTAGTCGTACTAGATAAATAGAAATTTAAAACAAATTTAGATACTTGATTAATAAGTAACACCGTGTCATTTGTGGTCGGTTGATGTTACTAGCGTAGCCATTCCATGAGAAGACCGTTCCACTCCAATTGCGCAATTTTTTTTACAATGCTTAGCTGCGCAAATTACAAAAACCCCGTTTCCTGCACCAGCCCAGGGACTAGACTACTCCGTCAAAACACAGTCTTTCGCCATCAAACTACTCGCAAGAAACAACAAGGAACCGAGATAATCTTCTCATTTAACAAAGATATCAGAAAACCTTCCTGCCGGTTGGTAAGCTACAAAAATCCTGCCAACCGCAAAATAGAAGTAAAGCAGATGCCTCTCTTCTGATTACTGACGTTATTGGAACCGTTAGCCCCACGTAGTCCCCATCACTTAAAAGATACAATGACCTATCATAAATCCTCATACACCCACGAGACTATTATAGCCGTAAGAACTATAAGCCGTAGTACAAAATCCTATAACCGTAATGTATATTGTAATATTTATATTTATAATGAATGTAAACTGTCTTGAGTACAGCTTCATTATAGGGCATCAAACTTTTTTTGGAAAAGCCATTCACGCCTAAGGTGCCCATCACGTATAAAATAATAGTTAATCGCTTTTTTCAATACCAGAATTAGTTGTTTTATTTAGTTGATTCTTTTAAAATTGCGTGTTATGTTATAATTATATCATTGTTACATATTAAGATAACAGATCAATCTGTTATAATGATCTTATTGTTACACATGGAAGGTAACAAAAATCAAAACAGGGTAATAAAGACAATATAAATGCAGATATTAGATATAATTTTTATTATTAAGTCTAATAAAAATTAGCACTATATATTCAATAAAAGAAATTTTTGAGTGAAAACCCTAATAAGAGTAAAAAAACTCTGATAAACTTATTTACAAATAAAATAATTTGTGAAACCTTTGGAATCTGAATAATTTGCCAAAATTTCTAATTCATAATAAATAAAAAGTTAAAATATATTAAAATTTGTTTGAAATGTTATCAAATAATACAGAAAAATAATTTCATAGAAGATAACGTAGAATAGCAATTTAAAAATATTCATAAATATTTTTTAAAAATTAATTTAATTATCGTAATTTATATTTTATTTTGAATGCCTTAGGTAATTATAATCAAATCTGATCAACTCATAAAATAATAATCTCTTTACTGTTTTAAAATGTATCGTGAATATTTAGAATAGATATCAATTTAAATTATTTTATAATTTCATTTATTCCGTATTATAATTACAAAAAAAAAAATTTTTGTTTGTAATAAATATAGCACAATCATTGCACTATCAAGTAATGTATAAAAAACCTTTATGAAAATTATTAAATTGTATTTAGTCGTAAAGAAAGTTAGAATATTTATTCTATTCTTTATTCTTTTGTGGATATACAATACAAAATTTTAATAAAAAGAAATATGTAAAATAATATTTTATAATACATTAACATTAGAAGAAAATGAGGTTAAAAGCAATTATACCATCACAAACCAACATAATTATTACTATTACAAATATTATAGTTTACCTTTAATTCCATTTCTGTGAAAGACTTTGATTTTTTAGCTGGAGGAGACTCGATTGATGTATCTACAGTATTATTTGCATTTGTAGAATGAATATTTCCATTCGTTGCGGAACACTTGATTTCTTCTGTATCATTCATAGAAACTGATGTATTAGGTGAATAAGTTAGAATATTATTTGACGTATTACTTGAAGATATATTACTTTGAGTAACGTTAAATAAAGCTTTTGAACATAAATGTGAGTTTTGAATTTGCATTGTGGATGATTTAGACGAAAATCCTGTATGTTGATCGATATTATTTCCAAAATTAGTCATCGGTGAAGACAAAATAGGTACAGTACAGGATGAATTACTGTATGCAGTGGAAGGAATATTTTGATCATTTGCAGATGAAATTTTAATATTTGATGAAGTTATATTCAAATTTGATAATGAAGTCACATTAGACATTTCTCCGATTGATGAATTTTGAATATTATTTTGAATAATCTGCTTTGGAGAACTATTTAACTCTATTTTAGATAAGTGAGAAATTTCTTTATTTAGCATTTTTTCATGTTTATCGCGTCCTTTTTCACGACGATGATTACTAGATGTTCTTTTGGAAGTATTAAATAATGTTGAATTAGTTGCAGTTGGTATTGAGGTTTGTAAATTAAAAAATGTTGATGAAGATAAACATGTACTTTCAACAGTAGTATGTGCATATTGAGAAGTTGAAGCCGATAATGAGCTAGTCGACAATGGACATTGACTATCTTGATTAGATAAAGAACCATTAAGTTCATTAGACTTTACTATTTCATGTTTCACTTCACTTGATTTTGTTCCTGGTTTTGTCCGTTTAATTTTCATTTTTAAACCTTTATCTACAGTAGATGAATGCTCTATTGCCATTTTACTGCAAAGGCTTGTTCCAGATATACTACAAGTAGGACTTGTTTTGCAAGTACTAATTGTTAGTTCTAAAGAATTATTAGTATTATTGTTTAAGCTGTGACTTTGTTTATTAATATTGAGTGTTACTGTTGGAGAAAGTGTCGATGGGGGTCCTGAATTAGAAAGTTGACAATCATTCGTCTCAATGCAAGAAGAATTGAGGTTATCAGAAGTTTGAATCTGATGACTTAAAGAAGGCGTAGAAGACGTAGAAGCCATACCGATTTCTAAATGTATTTTTTCGTCTTGTGTTTTTTCTATATCTGCATCTAAATTTATAATAAGATTACCGATTCCAACATCCCATTCATTATCATCGTACTCAAAATTACTTGTTTCGTTCGCCACGACAACGTCGAGTTCACTACCGTTTGTAGCCACGGTGCTTCGATTATATTCTTTTATATATTTTTTACTGCTTAATAATTGGCAGTACTTACGTATGAATCCATTTCGAATTAGTATATTAAATAAATACTTCTTGGAATTCGACTGAGGACTAAGATATTTAAAATTATTTTTTATTTTATATATATTAAAAAACGAACATTTATTATTATAATCTGAGAGGCCAAATTTTAATGGCATAGACGCCATAACCTTAAGAACAGTTCTTTTATTTTTGCAAATCTAATAAGGAATACTTTCTTCTTCAACTTGGAGATTAAATAACACCGAAATGTTCTTGCATTATTATGATTACGACCTCCACAGGAGACAAATGCTCTAAATTTTGAACACATTACTTGTTATTCAAAATTAAACGATATATTTTTATTTTTGTCTATACCAAGTTTAATGTATTGCATTCAAGAATGAATTGTAGTAAAAAACATTTCAATACAAAATATTAATATATTTCAATAATATTAATAAAATGAGATCTAGATTTTTGCAATAAAAAAAGTTTTTCTAAAAATCTTCTGGAAATAGTTTTAAGTCTATTAATTTTGTAACGACTCAAAATAATATTTTTTATTATTACATCATCAGTTATATTTTTCTTATTATTAATTATAGATAATGTAATATAAATCTTCCAAAAAAAGCCTGTAAAAAATTTAAAAAGTTCAAATATTATTTATGTACTGTAAATCTTTTATTTATACTATTTTTTATAATAAATAAAAAGTAATTAAAAAATCTTATAGCATTATTTTATTAGTATGTATTAATAAAAATATATAATAATAACAATTTAAGGATTTCAATGATTCTAATAAAATATATTATTTCTTTTGTATTATAAATTGTAAAATTATGATTAATACCACTATAATTTATAAAATGTGTATAACATAATAATTATATTTTGTCACAGATTTTTAAAATTAAACTTAGAAAACAAAACAAATATAAAAATAATTCTCAGCCAACTAGAATATAACAAATTAATAATGAATATCTGCTTAATGATTAATTTTATTGAATTTGAAAATTTAAATGTACTAACTTACAAATAACACTCAGAATTAATTTTGTCAAATATAAATAACGAAAAAAAAATTTTTAATTTAGATTATAAATCTATAATTATTTTTCAATTCAGTTGTGTATAACTAAAAATTCATTTAATTCAAATGATAGAATATTAAATTATAATATATGATATATAATATTATGAATAATAAATGAACATTAAAAATGAATGCTAATATATGAAGGAAAACAATGCTAAAAATATATGAAATGAAATTTGTTTTACAAAAACTTTTTCAGATAAAGGTAAATATTACTTATAGAAAAAAATTTATTAAATAATCTTGAAGACAAGTTTTAAATTACTGTACATTTTTATTTTTATTAATTTATATTCGTAATAAAAAAAATTTCAAATAGTTATATAAAATGAAAAAGTAAAAATTATTATTTATAATTTATAATTCATTTCTACTTAATATTTTGATCAAATAATTTGTTATTTTCTGCAATAATATGAATGGATTTTTATTGATAGAAGATTGTTTCCTATTAAAGTAAGAATAAAATTTACTTCTAATTATTTTGACAGTATTTACATTGTTTTTTTTACAGAAATATATTATGCAAATAAATTTTTATTTTATAGATATGATTGAGATTTAGATTATTCCTTTAATGGTTTTTGTCTAAAAATGAATCCCTAAAAATTGAATATTCTTAAAACTACTTGATGATAAACATAACTGAAAATAGTATAAAATAGCAACATTTAACAAATTTAATTCGAATATAATTTTAAGTAATTACAAAATATTATTTTTCATTTAAATATTTTCACTTAAAGATTTTTCGTGAATGTTAAAAAATTAGGAGATAAACTTAAATTTTTATGTCTCTGAGTGTTTATCATAATTGATATTTATAAGTAGATTTAATTAAATTGTTATTTTGGATTTAATTACAATTGTATATTTAAAAATCTAATTTTTATATAAATAACTGAAATGATAATAAACTTCTGATTTTAAACAAACAATAAGCCTATATAATTCAAATTGCATTAAAATACATTTTTTTAATGTAATATAATGTTATTTTTCTATGACATTCATTCAATATTTGTATTCTTTATAAATATAAACAAAATTATATTTGGAAAATAATTTTAAAAAAAAATAAATAAAGGATAATTAATTAAAAATTTATGAGGTACATCTGCAAACATAAATTGAATATAAGAAACTTATATGAATTAAAGAAATGTTGTAACAATTAATATTTAAATATTATTTATTTCAAAAAAGTTCGAGAAAACTAATTAAATTCAAATTATAAAAACTATAAAATTATTTTAAAAATATTATATTATTTTTAAGCTTCTATTTGGTTGTACGATATAATCTAATATCTATTATTCTTGAGTAATTTTTTTAAAATTTTCGTTGAAATATTTATAATATTAATAATATATTTTAAATAACAAACTTATGTGAATACATACCATTTCCTATATGCATATTATATTTTCACTGTGAGGTCAAATATGATTATACATATATTGTAGATTTTAGAGCAACTAAACAAATTTTTAAATCAGTTTTATTCTGTCAACACTAATAAAATAGTAATCATTAATATTTTTCAGCAAATTTCAGAAAACTTGAATTTGTTAATATTTGTATATCAAACTAATATCATTTAAAAATTGATTTAAAACATAATATTAAACATAGAATTTTTCTAAAGATATTTAACATTTGTTAAATATTTTATTACATCTATCACCATTATTTGAATTTAAAATTAAAAGTAAACCCCATAAAAAAATTTGCTTTTGATCATTTATTTTAGTATATATAAAAATATAGTTAATAAATATTCACAATTCACTTTGTTATATTTTACTAATTTATTTTTTTATATAGAAAATTTATAACAGTACAAATATTGCGGTATAAAATATTTTAACCATTATTACAATTAATTTATATATTAATAATTTTATAAATCGCTCAAATAATGTTCTGGATTGATTTTATTATATTATTATTCAAAAAATTTTATTAAGATATAAAGAATCTTTTACACGCACAAAAATATTATACCCTCATCATTTATTTTTCTTTAAAATTGGATTTCAGCAGCATCCATTGCTTTGCTGTGTGTATACATAATTTCACCTCCTTCCAACTATATCGACCAATAAGAAAATTTAACATTTCAAAGTTAAAAAATTTCATTTTGTATTTTAAAAATGTATTGTAATATTATTATATCAAATATAATTATATAAAAAAAGGAAGTACAAAATTTATTACATATTTAAAATTTAAAAATTTGTAGAAATTAAATTAAGAAATTAAAAATTAATTTTTAATTATTAAAAATTAATTTTTAAAAATTAATTTAATAACTAAAAAATTTAATATCCATTCCGTTTGAAGTTTTAGTTTAAAAATAATTATTTAAATCATGGACATGCGCATAATAAATATTTATTTTAAAGTTATGTTCAATTGTTATTTATTAATGAAAAAAAATTACTTTTTTATATAACTTTTAATTGACACGGAAATATTTATTTTATAAATTACAGACTTTAAAAACATAAAAGTACTATACTATTTAGATATAAAAAGAAATAATCAGCATAAATATGTATCCGGCAATATTTTGCAAATCCTTTCATGCATAGTACGGTGTAATAATTTTAAATTATATTATCAAACATTATAATTAATAAAATAAATATATTCATAGGTATTATAAAATTATTTTCAATAATGTATTTTCATTTTATGCATTACTTAAATTAAATTATAAATAATTAAATATACTCATAAAAATTATGTTCAAAATGCAGAAAAAAAATTAGTGTTCGAATTTAAATAGTTCAATTATGTCTTTCTATTGTCAATTATTACCTGAAATATTTTATAATTATAGGCACATATATATTTATTTCAATAATAAAAAACTAAAGTATAATCAATGGTTAGATTTAAAATTTTGAAGATATTTTGTCGTATAAAGTAATTGTCAAAATATAGAGGTTTGTATCTAAAAGGATTAAGTTTAGAGGAATGCTTTCCTAAAAATATCTGAATAGTTTTTAAAAATATAAATTTGGCTTTTAATAATTCAATTAGTATCCATAACGGCCTAAATTTTTACTTTAAAATAAAACAGAGCATTGTATAGACAATTACTTTAGTATACAAAAATGTATAGAAGCAAAAAATATAATATTAATTATAATATAATATCTTAATGCTTTATCTTAATATTTTATCTCTATCTTAACTTGACCTATTAAATTTGAAATATATAGATCGTAATTATAGATCCCATTAATTTTATCGCTGTATAATAATGATTCATTAATAATATATATTTTTACATAAATAGCATAAAAAAATCATACGTTTTATATTAATAACCTATACTTTGAAATTCATTACACAAACACAAAAGTACGCACACGCATAATATATATAACATATTTATATTTACATAAATGTATATAAATAAGCTTAGTTAGAGTTTTTATTTTCTCTTTATTAAATTAATTTCACTAAAATATACATATAAGCACAAGAATATAAATAAAAGCTCATACTAGAAAGTATGAATTTCTCGTCAAAAGTAGAATAATTTTTAATTATTCATCTCCTCCAGTCATAACTTCCATAAATTCTGAAAATTTAATATTACAATCCTTAAATAAACATTTAAAAAATAATTATATTACATCATATAAATAGATTAATATTAATACTTTATTATTTGTTAAATATATATAAAAATTATATTTATAATCTGCATGATTCTAATTTAATTGTATACAATATTTTTTAATATCATAAATTTATTTCCAATCAAAAAAATATATAATTTTTGTTTTTTATTTTTTTAAATATTATTACTATTACTATTAAAATATGTTACTAAATATACAATGGTCTTTAATTACTGATTTTAATTATATTAATATTTATGTACGTATGGATATTTTATAAACTTGAATACTAAAATATGTATTATCAATTAATATTAAACTTCTCATGATTTGTTATTCACGTTTATAGAGGCGAGTTCATTATACCTAATTCAATGGTGAATGGAAGGAAAAGTGGAGGAGAAGAATAGACATGGTGTTTTAGTTTCAATAAGTTTTTTATTATTAATCGCTGCAAGATATTAAAATACATCTTTTGCCTTGAAGGAGAAAAAAAGTAACGAACGCACGCGTTATACCGTTTGTTTTAATTATAAGTGCGAACAATTATTTCATATCGCGATAGGAAAAGTTGCGATTACGTAATAACTAAAAATTTCCGTGCGGGGATGTCACTTATTATTGTGCCGGTACGTTTCGAAGCTATATAATTATTGGCATTCAATTGATCCTTCAATGTTGCCGTGAACACCCAGCCGTCCACAACATCTCACAGACTACCATGGGCCGCGAGGTGATCATCATCGTGATCTACATCCGGAAGATCACAGAACTCCAAGTAAAACCACAATGTTTACCCCAGGGGACACTATTTAGTTCATACACTAGACAACATCCCTATTACTGCAAGCACTAATACATTATTTTTTTGCAATCCGTATTCAATACAATATGAATCTCAAAAAGATGGCTTGCACCTACTTTTTTTCGACACTTAAAGCGACTCACTAATCTAAGCATTCGGAAAGACGATCGGAAACTACTTTCATAAGCACAAATTGTCTGGAATAAATTCCTTAATTTCTTTTTTCCTACCTACTTTTATTGTTATTCTATAGCACTTCGAACGTCGGGCGATCATGCGTAAAGCTCTTAAGATCGCCAATAAAAACAAATATTATAAAAAAAAAATTTATTTATTCAGATATGTAAACTAAATATTTATGCATATACTGTATATCAAAAACTAAAAATATGTTTAAATTAAAGTAATAAAATTTGTAACAAAAAAAACTTTATACGGCTTCTCATATTATTTTATATATTATATATCTTACATTATATTATTATTATTATTTTAATTCATTTATTGTTACTATTATTGTTTTTGGTATATATTTTAATTTAATATAATGTATTTATATTGAATTAAAATAATAATGATAATAATATAATATAATATAAATAAAAACAATTGCATTGAATTTTATAATAATAGAAAAATTATCAAACCATCAAAATCTAAAGTTCCTGATCCATCAGCATCAATTTCCTCTATCATTAAATCTAATTCTTCGGGCGATAATTTATCATCAAGTTCATGTAAAATATCTCGAAAAACATCTGTTGTAATATATCCATTTCCTTCTTTATCATATAAACGGAAAGCTTCTCTTAATTCTTGTTGCATAGCTTCAGAATCTTCTTCTACTAAAAATCTAGCAGACAATGTACAAAATTCTTCAAATTCCAGCTCTCCCGATCCTATATCATAATACAAATACATTAAAAATAAATTATTAATACTATTAATAAATTATTAATATTAATAATAGTTAGAATATACGGTTAAGCATCTGTATTCATACAAATATGCTTTTAATTGAATAAAATATTTGATTAAATAATAATAATAATAACAATAACAATAACATCAATAACAATTAGAAGTATTAATTAAAAGCTGTATATATAACAAAATTATAATAAGTTTATGTTTATTGTTCGATCAACATTTAACTAGTAATATTATAAATAATTCATGCCACTTATGTGATTTGTAAAGAATATATTCTTTCGCATGCTCAGAAATAAAGGCTTATAAAGTTCAAATTATAACCAAAAAAACAGATAGTTATATATATATATATATATATATATATATATATATATATTTCTTTTATTATTGATTATAACATATTCTTTTATATTATTTTATTTTGTCACATATTTTACATTATTTTACATTCTTTATATAATTTAATATGATCATAAATAGTATAAGATTTAGTTTATCAAGATTAAGTTTGCTTTGACACTACTGATTCGTTGAACTTATAATTATAAATATATTTGTGATTATTTTTTTCTTTTTACTAAAGGGAAAAATTGTATATTATTCTATTTATAGATACTTAATTTTCCAGAATCAAAATACTTTATTGAATAAATTAAAGAAATATTATAGAACTATTAAAAGTTATAGAGTTAAACAAAGAAATTAGAACACAAGGTCAAATTACCATACTTTTAGTAAAAAAATAAGTAATACGTTTTTATGGAAGTTGACAAATTATTTTCATAAAAAGATACCATTGTTAAAATTGAATTAAATCAACAGTTAACAACTAGTTGAACTTATCATAAAATATTACTTTTATACTGAATTAAGTCTCATATTATTGGACTTGTTACTTGGAATAAGAAGCGAGCAGGAATCCATCGGATTTCAGGGATGGAATTAATAATTCGAATTTTCACTTATTTAATCCTTTATTGAGAGGTTGTAACAGTCGTCGTTGTGTCGGACGTTTCAAGACAAAAAGGCGTCGTTGATCCTCTGCGCTGTCCTTTTAACGCCTCCAGGTCATCAGGTCGTCGCCTACCCGGCCCCATTCCTAGCCTCGGTTGTTTATTTGTTCTTCTTCGTTAAGGAATCGGCGACAGCCACGTGCTGACAACCTTGCGTGGCTTCAGCCTGGATCCTAGGCTCCTTCGCTCGTTTTCCCAGGCTATAGCCCCTGGTGGCTTGGTCAGGCTATAGCCCCATGTGGCTTGGTCAGGCTATAGCCCCTGAAGGCGGGCACAAGCTAGAGTCCCTGGCGACTTGGTCGGGCTATAGCCCCCGATAGCTCGCACAGGCTACAGCCCCTGGCGGCTCGACTGGATCGTAGCTTGATTGTTATTCTTGTAGTCGCGCGCGGTCTTACATTACGCGCGGCGATTTCTCGTAACCTATTCCGCGGTTAGAACAAGGAAACATTGTTCTATCAGTTCCGCACCCCCCGTGGAGGAATCATTTGTTTATAACTCTACTTATATTCCGTGGGCTGTAACAGGACTCTTCCGTATTGTCATCTTATTCTTGATTAATTATATAAAGATGTATTCACGGAACATTAGTTCTTAAAAATAACAATTATTATTTCTGAAATCTAGAAAGATTTTACAATATATTTTATGTGCATCTCGCTTATAAAATTTTTGTATTATAATATATACGTATTATATCTGCTATATACGTATCTCATATAAATAAGATGGCTCTATCACTAATGTAAGAAAGTAATAACAGAAAATATTTTTCATAAATTCTAAATTAATAATTTATAATGCATTAATATTAGCATGAAATATATGTGACAATAGTTATTTTTAGAACCTGCGAATGAATATATTCTAAGTATTTTTCATACAAAAGTCAAACAGGTTCAATCTACTAGTCTAATTCCATTACTGGTGCGTAACTAACAAAAATATTTCAATAGAAGGGTAAAAAAATAATAAATTATATGAAGAAAATATTACAAAAGATTCCCTTCATAAAAAAAAGACAAACCATTTATTCTTACGCAAAATTATGATTACATTGAAAATCTATTCAATAAAATAAATTTATTTTAGTAGAAAGTAAGAATTAAATTATACTTTCATTTAAAATTAAATAACAAGATTCTTTCTTTCACTCCCTTGTGAAGGAAAAAACTGTATAATGCAAGTACAACACGTACTCGATAAATTCACAAACGTAGTAAATATGTTCGATTTTCTATATTATTTATAATTTCAGGTTACCTTAAATATGTTTCGCATGGTCAAGAGCTGAGTGGTTCCGGTCAAAATTGTCCACATGGACCAGAGCGGTAGCTGAGAGAATAGAATGTTACGCACGGGCTTCCGTAATGCTGTTTGAATGTTATACATGCTTTTTGTCACATACACAAGAACATTATTTCTTAACAAATACCATAGTAGCAGTAGCCGATACACGGCATTTACGGTAAACTTTTTTCTACCGTGTTATGTAAATCATAATATTCTAAGTAAGATATTGCAAGCGACAACGGTAGTACATAAATGAATCTATCTGAAACGCTACGTCAGAGAAAAACGAATCATTTTTTTCCTTTGTTACCGAGAATTGAGAATTGTTTTCTATTTTTTTCAATGAAACTCTTGCCCTTGGTCTTGTTATTTTAATTTAATCATATGTGTAAGTAGTAATATATTGTAGCCGATATCTGCGATAAAAAATAACGTAGTAAGAAATAACAATTGGTAACTAAGAGTACTAATTTAAACATGTAAAAACCCTATGTCTTTTGCCGTTCTGTATAATGGTACAGGATGCAGGCTACTGATGGTATCTATATAGAGGAGCCGGTAGAATAAATATACCTTAACGAGTTGCATAAGAGACAACCTCTGCTCCTCGAGATAGAAGCCCATCAGTCGATTAAAGAAACATATGGAAAACCGAAAGATAAGGTGATGGTTTCAAAATTATATATATTGTTGCGGATGCAGCAACATGGAAGGGGACGACGACAGAGGAGAGCGCAAATCGAGACTACGAAGGCGGCGATTCTCCGGGGCTAACCACTGATTTCGTTTCGCGAGTCTCCCGGGAGACGCAGACGGACTGCACCTCTCGGGTCGGCCGCGGGGTAGGATCAAATGCCGATGCCCGCGAGCAGCCCGCAGGCGTTGGCGGATGATGACGTCCTGCGCCACGAGCGCAGAACTAGAGCCCCGGAGATGTGAAAACCTACTCCACCGCACGACCGTAGGGAGACGACGGGAAGGGACGAAACTCGTAAAGAGGGAAGGATGAAGAGCTCGGAGATGGAAGGTCGGGCGAACGGAAAGGGAAAGGAAAATGGTACGCCCGGTTCGAAATATCCCGTTAACGTGACAGACGAGGGAAATGGATGAAGGGAAGGAGGAAAGGAAGAAACCCGGAACAACGAAGTGGAGAGGGAAAGAGAAAGTTTCCCAGGGGCTGGTGAGAGGGACCGGAAGGACGATATGAGTTTTCAGTTTTTAGGCCGACGCTGATCGAATCGTATCAGCACTAGGGAAACGAAAAACGCTTCTTCCTAAACACAATCGCTGTTGACCGGACCACCGCATTCGCCAACCTGGAAAGAAGGCAACCGGGACCTCAAACGAAGGACAGCCACGTCGAGCCTTTACCCATAGACGGGGGAGCAAAGGCACGAAGCCGACGAGACGCGATCGTCGACACAAGACGCCGCATTTCGATCTCTGCCCAAGGCTTTGCGTCGCCTGCCCACACCGACGTAACACCATCGAGAGGCGAAGCCCGCTAACACCAACAACGACGAGGACAGCGGAGAAGAGGCGACAGCAACCGACGATGATGCCGACCACGAGTGACGTCACACCCCCGCCGCTGATCGAGAGCCACGGCGACGTCCCTCAGTCGGAGTGCTACGCCCCGTCCCCCACCGCCACCAACCTCACCAACGAGCGCTACGCGGGAGCGAGCACAATAAGGAGACCACGTTAACTCGAGAGGGAGAGAGAGAGAGCGAACGGACTACCGATCCCCTCCCGACGGCCTGGCGAAATCACTCACACCACCATAAGACGAACTCAGTGACTGTGGGCGCTAAGAGAGCCACAGTGACGCCCACCCTCACGGCCACCGCCGACGCCACCACCGACGACTGCACACCGACAAGTGAACCACGCAGCAACGACGACGCAAGACAACAGGCTCCAATACCTCCACCCGCAGGCCTACTAACGTCATCGCCACCACCACCAACGCCGCCGGGCGCGACTGCATGCGAACGACTGCACTACACTGACGACGACATCTCCACAGCTGACCGACTACCCCTCCCGCCCGAGAACACCGACAACACCGGCGTCTGCTGAGCGCCGTGATCGTACGTGCGACGACACAGGATAGCAGAATAGACAATGTGCAAAACTGTAACTCGAATAAAGTAATAAAGGGAATTACGGAAACACAAACCTTGCATTCAATTACCCCTCCCACTCATCCTACACGTCGATAGTCCCGTCCGACCCGGTCGATTACATATATATAACAAAAATAACAACAAAAATAACAGCAAAAATAATAATATAAAATAATAAAAAATTGATTTTTATTTTACATTATTTACATTTTTGTTTATATTATATTACGATACTGTAATATATTGAATTGTACTTACCATCTTCATCAACTTCTGCAATAATTTCTTGTAAAGTAGATTCTGTTAGATCATATCCTAACATACTTAATATTGTTCCAACCATATCTGTACCAATACACCCTTTTTTTTCGTGATCGAACGCATCAAAAGCCTTTTTTAATACTAAAATAAACATTTTTTTTTATATTTAATTTTCAGAAATTAAATTTTTTAAATTATATAAAGCTTTAAATAATTTAATTATGGTATTTACAATATACACTTTATAATATTTTATATTTACTTTATATTCTTAAGAAAGAAAAAAAAATTAAAATATAACAAAAATTCTTATATTATGAAATCTGATATCTTTAACCACTTACAACTTTCTATTGTAAATTAAATAATAACCTTAATTATACTTTATATAACTAATCTTTACAATATTAGAACTATTAATTAGTATTAGTATAACTTGAAATATTAATTGTCTTCGATACTCAAAATATTAGTTTTTAGTTACTTGCACTATTGCAAAAGGTTTTACCAAAGATTATCTTTGATAATGCAATTGTGTTACTTTATGTATCCATTTACTTTTTCAAAATGAGTTATTTTATATTTTACTTTCTTTAATTTGTAGTTAACAATTCAATGTGTTGAAAAGAGGGTGAAAAGAGATGTAGCATCAGGAAAAGTTATCAATAAATTAAGGAAAAATTGATAGTTATAGTTAGTCCTAGGAATAATTATGACCCGAAATTGAAATGACTTTCCATTAAAATTAAATTTTTAAATATTAAATATTTTTAAATCCCTAAAAATACGGATAAAAATAGTGTATATAAAAAAAAATAATAAAATTTTATACAATTATTTATTGTTTAATTAATGTCGGCTAAAGAACAGAACAAAGAGTAATAGTTCACTGAAAATCTATGAAAATACCGTTCTTGAAGATCAATAGATCTAATTATTCCCGTTGAACTGATAACTTCTCGCCACAACAATTTCGATTTGCTTTGATAAATTCTAAACTTATATATAATCATTTTAGACAACTATTATCAATTAATAAATTAATGCATTAAAAAATACATATATTTTTATAATTTTTGTTTTATTTAAGATAAGCTTAAAAAAATAAAATAAATTATCTTATAAGTATTTAAATCAAATTATTATGAGTACCTTTAACATTTATATTCCTTTCAAAAGACTAAAGATTTTTTAGGAATTAATAATATGTTAATATCAAAGAAAATTATTAATCTTATCAAATCAAAGATGAAAAAAATACTATTCAATGCAAAAAAATAAAAAATATTTTATTTGTAAAGGAGACAAAAAATATATTATTATATGAAACTAATAAATTTTTATAAACATAGATAAAACAAAACATTTATACTAATAAAATTAACGGATCATAAATTTTCAGCATTACTTGTATTCATTAAAATATGTTATGAAATAATTATTATAAAGTCTATAATTTAACTTGTATTATAAGTTTTACCTGATTAAGTTTGTATCTGAAAACATTTCTCTAATTTTTGTTTTATGATTATAATGAAGATTCAAAATTAACATATAATTGCGATAATGTGTATATATAATTTATTGTAAAAAATGTTGTGTAATATATCATTCTGAGCAATGTTTTGACTAATAGATTATTACTAATTTTCAGATAGAAATTTATGTATATTTAAATACACACTTTTACAATGTACAAAATGTTAAATTTAAAAAAATATAGAGGAGTAATTTTTTATTTAAAAGTGCCAGATTACATACCGCCAAATGTCTTTCTAATATATTATGCACTACGTAACAGATTTCCAAAAATAGTACTAGAAAATTGTATTTTTATATTACTGAAATATAATAAGCGCTAACAATAATATTACGTAATAGATGTTCATTAGCTGAAATTACGATAATAACAAAAACATTTTAATAAAATCACATTTCAAAATTGTAAATTCTTGTATTAAAATGTATAATGCTCATAATCATAATCAGCATATACTAAACAATAAATTTAATTTGAGGTAAATATATTTTAATAACAAAATTATTCAGTTTAATCCATAACTCTTTACATTTTATTTTATATATTATCTTTTTATTCGCAAATAGTACTTACATGCTATTTGATCTTTTGTGAGATCATCCTGTAATACATGAAAATATTACTATATTAATTACATATATAAAAGATATTGAAACATTTATATTAAACATAAAAATTCATATATATTTATCTTAATATATTAATACATCAAACCAAAAGTTACGCTGTTATTTCACTACAAAAAATAAATGTATAAATAACTGATACTTTGTTATAAAACATACAAATTCCGAAAATCGTTGTTAGCGTTGTTTCTGAATGATAGATATAGGACAAGAAAATATGTATAATGGTACTGAATATCAAAAAAAATTTTATAAAAAAAATTGTATAAAAAAATTAAAAAAAAAAAAAATATATAGATGTAATGTGTTGTTTATTATAGAGGAACTAAAAATTATTTTTAAAACAATAAAATTATGAGTATAGAATGATGCATAATTGCTTTGTTTAAATTTAAAATATGAATTTTGATTTGACATAATCCTTTAAAATCATTGAAATTTTAAAGTATTTTAATTAACAAAGCCTCACCAATAAACGTATATTTCAAAAATTGTTGACAAAAATTTTATATGTGTACGTACAAATTTTATTTTCAAAATAAATTTAAGAATTTAATATTTCCTTCTTTGAAATTGATTTTGAAATAAAGTTAATAAATTTCAAATCTATTATTATTAACATAATATTTATTATGTTTAATTATATTAAGATTAAATAACACTTATTACTTTTGTAAACATTTATCATTTGTTAATTATATCCATTAATAATAACAAACTATTTTTTGAAATACGTAATGTTTTTATTGGAGTTTGAAGTATCAAAAAAAAAAATTAATTTCACAAAAACTTACCATTTTGTAGGAGAATGCTTCAAATTTTTAGTTGAATAATCAGAAATTAAACTAAAAACATATATAAACTGCAAATGGACGAATAGTGCATTGGAAAATGCTTGTATTCCAATTTTTAGTATAAATAGATAGGAATTAATAAAATCTAGTAGCTTTTAAGTTATATACAGTGGCTTATAAATGTATTTTATAAAAAAAATAACTATAATTGGAATGAAATATACGATATGATAGTACATTTTTTAAAAATATGTCATACTTTAATTAATTTTGTTTAAAAAAAATAAGTTACTTTAAATTTAAAAATCATTTTAAGAAATATATTTCAAAATTTACGTTGTGATTTTGTGAAAACATGTATAAATTTAATGTTACAATTGACATGGGAACGCAAATAAAATATATTAAAATATTATTTTAAATAACATTGATAAAATTTTTTTATAGGTATAATTACATTTTATTTTAATCGGTATGACCACGAGTAAATAAAAATGTAATGAAAATTAAATTATTATACAATTTATTATAGCTCGAAACCTATAGGCAGAAGAGAGAGAGATTAAGAGAATACATATTTTTTAGTAGCATAGCAATTGCAGTAGAAAAATAATATAGAACAAAATATATTGGACTAAGACTGAAAAACAGTAGCCATGCAGATTAAAATTTCCATCATGGAGAACTATTGATTTTCCGCCAAACACAGGGTCGGTCCTTAGACTAAAACTGTTTTTAATACCGTTATTATATTTTTATTAATAAATAAGTGTAAAAACCAAATATTAATGAAATAAAGAAATCTGAAAAATTAAAAGAAAACAATTGAGAATCAACTTGGGTTACGTCCCGTTATTAATATGTACATGAGCCAAAAATGATAAATATCGTTAAAATTTATTATTATTAAAGCAAGCAGTATAAAACTGGAATATTTAATTACAAAATTATCAGTTTCGGGACTTAAAAAATTCATCATTAAGCTGAAATATTTCAAAATTAATAAATAAGTGTAATTCAAATAAATAAGTGCAAGAACCAAATATTTATGAAATAAAGAAATCTGAAAAATTAAAAGAAAACAATTGAGAATCAACTTGGATTACGTCCCGTTATTAATATGTACATGAGCCAAAAATGATAAATATCGTTAAAATTTATTATTATTAAAGCAAGCAGTATAAAACTGGAATATTTAATTACAAAATTATCAGTTTCGGGACTTAAAAAATTCATCATTAAGCTAAAATATTTCAAAATTAATAAATAAGTGTAATTCAAATAAATAAGTGCAAGAACCAAATATTTATGAAATAAAGAAAACTGAAAAATTAGAAGAAAACAATTGAGAATCAACTTGAGTTACGTCCCGTTATTAATATGTACATGAGCCAAAAATGATAAATATCGTTAAAATTTATTATCATTAAAGCAAGCAGTATAAAACTGGAATATTTAATTACAAAATTATCAGTTTCGGGACTTAAAAAATTAATCATTAAGCTGAAATATTTCGTATAATCCACTGATCAGCATTAAGAGAAATTTTCTCACACTTTCTGGTCAATACTATCATCAAGTGATAAGTAAATTCTCGAATGTTTTTTCTTGCCAACTCTTAAGTTGAGATTATTATAGTTCATCATATCCGAATTATATAAATCATTATCAATATGAAATAAGAATAACTTCCATAAAGAAAAATTAAAAGGATTTTCATGATTTATTGACGGTGATTTAAATTTCATCGATAATACTAAAAAAATCTCTTGGAAATATCTTGAAATAATACAAAATTATTCAATAAAACATAAGAATAATACTGGGATAACAAAAGACATTGAAAGCAATTTCGAAGATTTATATTTTATTGAAATCTATTTGAATTTTATTGACAGGATTTTAGTACTCGCAAAAACGGTAAATCACACTTTGATCACAAATTGCAACGATTTGTAGGACGAATCAAACTGAAAATTTGGAACGGAGAGTTCGATAAGTGGTTAGAATTTTATGATTTTTGTAAAAATATCCACAAAAATGTCGATTTACCGGATATGAAAAAAAAATTAGTTTTTACGCTCGTGTTTAAAAGACGAAGCCACTTCAGTAATCCGATTCATTAAAAGTTTTGTTGAAAACTATCGAAAATCGTTGCGTTGTATAATATAATTCAATAATGCAGTTACTAATACATTTAAATAAAACCGCGAACAAATTAAAAAAATTAATAAACAATAATAAAGTTTATTTAAGAACTCTAAAAACTTTCAATATTAAGGTTGACTCGTGAGATTTGAATAATATTTCGATTTCTCTGAAATCAGATAGCATTATCTGTATCAAATAGGATAAATTTTTTAAGCCGAGAAAATAAAATATAATTTAAGTAGAAATATATAAATATGTTAACGCAGAAAATATTTTTTAACTTTTTAAATGAAAATACTATATAAATAATCATTCGATGATAATGATACTTCGTATAAGGCCAAATGATATTATCAGCAAAAATCGAATTAACAAATAGCAATTGAAAAAATGTTAAACCGTCAGATTTATCTTTATAAAATCAACGTGCCAGTAGAAGAATTTACTTAAAGAAAATAAAAATTAAACGTATCAATATACGCAATGATTCAATCAGGATGTTAAAACTACAAAGTTAAATTAGATTTTATTTTATTCAATACATATGTAATTTTTTTCCGTTGAAATTTATAAATAAACATAATTTAAATATGCCACGCAATAAAGTTTTATCGGATTAGCTAATAGCGTATAAATTAATAATCACTAATAACGAAAATAATAAGACATAACTTTTATATGAACGACTTTTTAACAGCCATGGATATTTTTTCAAAAGCTACAAAAATTAACAAATGATGTAAAAATTGCATAGATGGTCGTTTTATTTCTCAAAAATAGTAGTAAATTGCGGAACATGTTTGTGGAGATAATTGAGAAAAAAATTGTGGTAGATACAATTTGGGATAAAACATACGACACGCTAAATTAATAAAAATTAATTCTAACAAATCAGGCAGCTTTTCAAACCGATAAGACTAGTAGCTGCAGTAATCGTATGTGCGAAAATAATGTCAAAATTATAACAATAGCACTTTGGCTAAATTGATTCTTTGTTGTAAAAAAAAGATGATAACTTTTCTAATATATTTCATAATCTGTAATCAATTGGAATCTCGTATATATCGAATAAAAATCTTCAGATCACTTTTACTACATACAGGGCGTTAAAACGTTCTCTTATTAAACCAAATATTGAATTAACCTTTTGGCATAGCTACATACTGGCGGAATTATTACCAAAATAGCAATGTATCGCCATAATAATAATTTGATTAGATATTCTTATCACTAAACTTTTTAAGTGTATAAGTGTGAACTGTAAACTTATAATATAACCTGTTAACTTATAAACTCATTTTAAGTGTGCAAAAGCTTTTTTTCTAGTTTACAGACTTTTGTTTTCAGTTAATGGGGTTTTTTGGCTCACTTATTATAAGATATACAAAATTCTGATTTGAATTGGTATATTCATTGAAATCAAATCTTGTTTTGAAATTCGTACTTGAACCTTCACAATTGAATAATGTAACATTATATATTCAAAATGAGTGTATTAGATAATTAAACAATTATTTAATAAATAAAGCATAATTATTATATTTAAATTTTAAGTATAATATAGTGATATTCATAATTGTATTACAGGATTAGAAAAAAAGGTTTAGAAAATTTTATGAATAGTTTAAAAAAATTTTTTATATATATTAAATATATAAAATTTTTGTATATAGGTAATATTTTTGTTATAATTATAAATAGAGATTTAAGAAAAGGTATATAAAAAATTGATAAAAATAAGACACTTATGTATTATAAAGTGTAAGTAAGAAAATTTATCTAAGTCTTGTTATCTTTACACTGAAATTTTTAGACTAATGTTTCCATAAGTCAAATTATTAGTATCAAATAAAAAAAACTTAAAGTCCTAAATTCCTTATATTTTTTTTAAAATTGACTTTAAGGCCTACTTAAAACAATATTTATTTATATTTATTTATTTATAGAATCAAATCCTTATTGAATATTTATTTTTTTTTTATAAAATAGTATAGACCTTTAAGTAATAATGCTACAAACTAGTTACACTGGAAATCAGGATTTTTTAATCGATTACTTCCTATTTAACTTCATTTCAATTTCAAATTTAAAATAAATTTGTACAAAGATAAAAAATTAAAAATAACTATATATATATCACTTATAACGAACTGTATACGTTGAACATGTTATAGCAAACATGTTGAATACAAAAGATCTTGATTAGACACGTATTATATACGCTCTCAATATTATCATTTTATTTTTACATATTTTGAAACCTGCTGTAATATATAATATAATAAAGTTTAAAATAATAATTTAATAATATAATAAATTTAATATTAATTCACTTTTTATAAATTATTCTAAATCATTTTTATGTTATATATATATATACAGCATTTCGATATAGATAGATAAAAATGAATAATACGATATATGTGACTTAAAATAAATAATTAAAACAATTTTTAAGAATTTAAAGCAATCTTTATTAAAAAATATTCTCAAACATCTGTAGAACTTACAATCGCTTAAGCGTTCTCTTTTTATCCTTTAGTAACTTTTTTTTTTCTGCCGATAGTTTCTTATTGTCAAGATGTTTTTTCGATAAAGAACTTTCAAAAATTGATGTATTACGGGTATCCATGTTACTATTTATTGTTTCGGATATTTTCTAAGCAGAAAAATTATTATCAAATATAACAAAAATATAATAAATTTAACAAATAATATTTACTATATATTGAATTTAATAATTATTACTACAACTTTCTATAGTCTTTCGAATACTTAAAAATCAATTGAAGGGTCAATTAAAGAGTTTTACTGGAACAATATGATAGAAATTATAATAAAGTTCAAAAATTCATAGTATATCTATAAATCTAAATTCAATGAATACACTTACTGGGCTCATACCATCCAGTGTTCCAAGAATACCAAAACAATTGGTTGTAATTTGAATTATAGGTCTAAACCCAGTTATTACTATACCAAACAAAAGATAAAGTACATAAAATTATTAGTACATAATAAAGATTTCAGTGTTTAATATATATTTAAAAAATTTAATCCGGATTTAATATTATTAAAAATCTCTAAGTTTTATATTCTCGAAACATTTGTTAAATTTTTTATTCTATTATACTTTTTCATTTTTATTTTATTATAAATAATGACAATCTTAGTTTTATGTAATTATCTTATAAAAGTTGACAGTAAAAATATTTATTCTTTCTTTAAAATGAAACTAATCTATAAGTCTGAAAGTTATAAAATTCATTACTTGATTCAATGAAATTTAATTCTTTTGCTTGTTTTTTTATATTGCAAAAAATAAGATTTTGACCTTTAAACAAATTTAAAGAATAAATGCTTGAGGTGGTATTTTATAAAATATTAACAAAAACTTTAAAAATAATATTATAACAGCACTCTCATTGCCGTCAAAAAGACCAGTTTACTAGTCATAAGAGATTGATAAAATCATGTCTTCCTCCAATTAGTTCCCACCGCACTCATTATGGCCGTTACGCATACTAGCTTATGAGTATTTAAAAAACTTACACTCCTTTAAAAAATTCAAGTCGACACGAAGGATGAGACCATAACACAAGAAATCTTTATACAAGTTTTTGTATTTTGTAAGCTGCAAAGATACCTTCGCACTTACATATACATACGCATAACCTGAAAATAAGTAACCTATAAAACCGGTGTACATATCGCGACGGATGAGCACCCAGCAATAAAATATGCAAATAAAAAAATAACAAAGTGAACTAGCGCATATATCGGGCAGTATCTGATTTATATGTAAATTACTATCACCGAATAAAGATTAAGTGTTGTTAAATCCAATTTCTATTTGTCATTCTCCATCATCTTTCTCCTCTTCTTTTTTCTCTAAAAACTTTCTTTAACGTATTCTATAGGAAACAAAAACGTTACAATTTAAATATTCAAACGATTTTCTCTTACGTTTTCTCAGTTTAGGTCAAGCGCGTTTTTTATTTAAGGAGTAATAAATAAAACATTTTCTTACTTTGATTTGAATTTATTCATATCTAAGGACAATACAAATCACGGTACTATTTGGGGAAGTTTTCAATTTTTTATTTGAATTATTTATACAATGGATACCATATGTTTAATACTAAAGAAGTGGATCGATGCTAACCCTAGGTCTTACAGATTGATATATATATAGCAAATTTTTTTTTTTTAATGTAATCTTAAAAGTATTACATAGACTGTTGTCGAGAAAGACTCTAATATCCTTATCTGGAAAATAGCTTAGATCAAGTTGAATATACGAAGCATTAATTGTTCATTCCACTTTAGGTATAAATTTCAACTGAAGCTGAGGATTTCTACAAATTAAGAATTTCTTCAAATCGCTGTTTTGCTTTTACGTTAATTAGTTTTTACGGAATTTGCCAGTTCTAAGGTCGGTTCGAATAAAAATAAAAATAAAACATAGGTGATACTTTATTTCGTACGCTATTGTCCTTTTCACTCAGCACAATTCAACGGTAGTCGTATATTATTATTATTATTATTCTTATTTCAAACTGTTATATGGCACTTAAAATGGAAAAATATAAAGTAGGACACTAGAACTGATCCAAATAGAAAATAAAATCACTTGCTTAAACAACATAATATTTGTAATTTTGCTAAAACAATCTTAAACTTTTATAGTAATACAGTAAATTATAGTATATTTTGTTTTGAGATTATAATAATTATACAAGCAAGATATTTCAATGCTTTAGATCGTGTATTAATATTAAAATTTAAAAATAAATAATTTAAAATAGTTTAAATAATAAAATAAAAACGAATAAAATTTATTTCAATTAAAATCTGTTTATTTACAGTATTTTAAATTAAATTAAGCTTACAAATTTGAGAATTATACGAAAGATTATTTTGGTTCATTAAAAATTATTTATAAAATTTCGATGAAGAAATACAAGATTAATAAGAGACAATAAATAAACACCCCCGCACGCACGCCTCATAAACATACACACATTTATGAATGAATTTTTTAAAAGTATTATATTACTATAAAATATAGAATAAATTTATGGAAACATCAACATAATTCAAAATATATCCAACAACATTATTATACATTATTTTATTTCACCTTCCAAAAATTAATGTTACGTAAAATTATTTACGTATATTAAAATAAGATTGAGAATTATTTACGTAACATTAAAATAAGATTTCAGAGATAAAAAACAAATAAATAATATTAGTACTTCAATTCTCTTTTTTTAAGTGAAAATTGATAATTTATAAAATTATATAAAAATCTGTGTAAAAGAAAAATGGTACATTCAATTCTTATTCATTATCCTATTATAATTTAATGCATGAAAATATTTTGCTATGTTACTTAATATGATTTACAAAATATAAATGATGTTAATAGTGTATATTTTATATTCTATTCATTATTTATATTTTCTTACTTTCACTAAGTTCTTATAATTTAAAATAAATAAGTAAATCGCAAAAAACTTTTAAATCATTAATATTCGTAGTAACTTAGTTTAATTTAATTTAATTGATTATTGAATTAAATTTTTTTTATACTTAAATTAATCATTAATATATTATATTAGCTAAATAATGTATTTGGCCTCAAAGATTATATAAAAAAAAATTTATAAAGAATAAAATTTTTATTTTTATAAATAAAGTTAATATTTAGGAAACGTAATTAATAAAACGTTTTTTACAATTTTTTTATTTATTATTAAAATTTATTCAATTCATTTATTACTTATAAGATTGAATTCTTTATTTTAATTTAATTTAATTTAATGTCATTAGGATATTTCTTTATTTACCAAAATAAAAAAAAAAAATTGTATATTTATATATTTAATTGTACATCTATAATGACGAATGATTTGATTAAACAATTCTCAAATATGTTATTACAGAAAGTGATTTAAATTTTATTATGTAAGTAACTATTCCAAAATAAGTAAAAAATGTTAAGAAAATAATATAATTCGTGTATATAGTACATACATAAATATAAAAAATTAATATTTGAAAATAATATAATTATTTTCTGTACATATTATAAACTTTTTGAATTATTTTTTAATAATATGAAGAAACTAACCTGTGCATGTATTTCAGTCATCATTTTAGCTCGTTCAGAGTAATCGTCATACCGTTCTAATAGCAATTTCCCAGCTTCTTCATTTAATGCGGACTCTGCATTCGGCATTATCAGAAGACATTTAACTGTCTAAAATATTGAAAATATGTTCCATAAAATTGAAATAATTTTAATAATCTAATAACTCATTATTAATGTTAACCACTAGTTGTATAATTTATACTCGTTTTCCATTTACTTTTTCGAGGTTTGATTGGAAGATGACTACGGGTAAATAAAGAGATTAAGAATTTAGTGAAAATAAATAAAGAAAAACATATAAGATTTATGAACTCGTATATCATAAGAAAAACTGAATGGAAGCGAAACATCATAAAGATATGTATATAAATTAGAAATAATTGCTAATTTAATATAAAAGATATATTTTGTATTAAATATATTTCATATTTCAGCTTTTCTAAAAAAAATTTTTAATACAGAAAACATTGTTTAAAATAATAAATAAAAATAGCTAAAAATTATAATAAATTAAAAACTAAAATCTATATTTGTCAACTTACAAAGAATCTAATAATTATAAAAAGTTTTCGTAGAATTTGTGTTATAATAACTTTCATAATAGATTAATAAATATTATTATACAAATTCTGTCGTAACTTATGGTATTTGTGAATCACTAGAACATATAAAAAAATATTTCCATTTAATAAAGAGCATTAATGTTTGATTTTTTTTTAATAAATTAAATATGGATCAAAAACAATTAATTTTAATACTTATAATTAAAGAATTTGAATGTTTTTTGTACAATAGACAGTAAAAGTTTAGGGCTATAAAAAGTTTATATAATAAAAAAATCGTATATAGAGTCCAAATACTTCCAAATTGTGTTTTAACTATATTTATCTATGATTTTAAATAAGCAATTAGAATACACTATTACTGTTCCGTTATATCAAATTTATATACATAGATGTACATTGTGAAGGTATTTAAATCTACTATAGGGTATAAAGGTGCAGAACAATAAAACAATAAACAATCACATTTTCTTTAGAAGAAACTTTTAGTACGTATAGTATTATATTAATTGAACTGTTTAATATATTGCAAAATAAATACTATACGATCACTCAAAAAAACGTTTTTATTGCGAACTATTGTAGTTTAATTATTACATAACTATTTAGACGTTTTGGAACATTATACTTTGGGCATATTATATAACTATCATTATATCATTATATATGTAATATATAATGTTTAATTGCATTTACTTGTTATTTTATCTTATTTAATTTCATTTTTCACTGCAAAAACAAACTGTAAAAACAGAGAAAAATATTTAAAGACCGAGCATTGATCAATCAAGGATAAGAAAGAATAAGTATTACTAAATTTCACGGAGTTATCAAGTCAAATTTATAGAATTGAAAATATAAAAATCAAATGAAACTAACAAATCTAACAAATGGATCAATCCATCGAAATAATAGCTTTCATATATACATATATATATATTTAAATCAATTTAATAATATACAGAAATTTAACAAAATGAAATAAAAGTAATTGTGTTCAAATCACTTTTTACTATTCTTAACGCAGTTTATCAATAATCTACATTAATGTTTCCCTCTGATAATAATTAAAATAATTTTCGAAACATTAAATTACCTATTACTATTTAATATAAATATTTTAATTTATAAATGCTTATAATTCTTTTGTTAATAGTTTTATTTTATATTTAATAATATTTTAACAAAGCTTCTTAAAAAAGAAGTGGCAAATATAAATATCGTGTAATGCTTATACTTAATAAAGTATTTTTGTATTGATAAGACGAAAAATTTCTATTAATTAGTATTCAATCGAAAAAATAGTTCTTTAATTGATCTATTATTAAAAACAGCATTACATACAAAATTCGTTTATATAATTATACGTTCTTTACATCCATATACAACCTATTATTGTAAATTACGTGTGATACAAACCTACCAATAAAATATGCTTTATTCCAAGATCAGAACTCCAGTCCTTTTTAAGCGTGTTAACGCATATTTCACCATTTTTTGCCACGTTTGGATGAAAAATTCTTGTTAAAAAAAATGCTTTTGGAGGACTTTGTGGATAATCTTTACCAAGAGTTAATTTTATTTTAAAAGAACCGCTAGAATATGGTGTCCCCGCTACAATAGAATAATGTACCAATAAATAAATGACTAAAATAATTATAATATAAAAAAATATTTACAAATATTAAAAAAAATTTATTTTAAAGAAATATTTTAAAATATCTTACATGATTAGATAGTATCTTATACATTAATAAGTATATCAAAGAGTAAGTGGGATAAAAAAAATAATATACATTTAATATTTGTAAAATTTAAAATCAAAATAAAGACGTTATAGACCTACTTTATTGTTCTTACTGCATAATTAGTATATTATTGTTTTTCAAAAACATTGAGTAATCCCAGAGATATTTGTTACATTATTATTTTATGTATGCGCTATTATTTTTATTTAAAGATCGTAAAATTATCAGTTCAAAGGCATTTTTTTATTGCATCTAAATGGCATTATATTTACATTTCAAGTTTAAAGTTTTAAGATACAAATTATATATATATGAATAAATATCACGAGAAGAAAATGTAGTATGAATATATTAATTATTATAACAATTTATATATTTTGTTTTTATATATTGAACAATTTAAAAATAATCAACTTCAATTTGTGATGATAAATATCACATTAAATTATATAAACGTGCACACAATAACTCATTCATTTTCTTTGAAGCATGTAATAAAAAATTATAGTTATATAATTTTTAAAATGAATATAAACTAAAATTAAGAAAATTAAACGAATAAAGAAAGTCTAAATAAAGTTCAATGTATTTATTGATCAGTTCTTAAAAATATAATTGGTAATCAAAAGGGAAGTATTAAATGTATTTTAACTTTAATTTTAAAGTCGTAGCTAAACTGCTTCTGCTTATTTTTCTTTTCAAAAAATATAATTGTACATTAAATATTTTTCATAATTAACTTTATACTTAATCTTACTTATTCTTAAAAATATTTTTAAATAAATAATTAATCTTGTATTTATACTTTTTAAATAAATCATTCAAAAAATCATAATCTTGCGACACAATCTATTGCAAATTATCTTGTTTTGTATTATAATAAACAGCAACTTAAAACATTATACATATAAAACTACACTCACTTTACATTTAATGTACATACAATCTTTATATTTTCTAAAAACATAAAGACTTTTTTTATATTTTAATGATTCTTAATTTAGAATAAATGTTAATCATACAGTATTATTTAAAGATAATTTTTAAAAGTTTTTCGTTAAAAAATATTTTTATATTTTTAAATTGTTTTAAATAAAAAATAACATTTTAAAAATTATTTTAATAAACGATAAATATTGTTTTTGTTATTGTTGATAAACCATTGTTTTTTTTATTACATAATAAAAATAGATTTATTGGTATTTTTATAAATTAATATTTTAAAAAGTAATATTACTATTATTAACTATAAGAAAGGGGTTCATGCTCAACGGTGCTGGGGTCCGAAGCCGAGGCTGGACTCGCACGATATTTGTAGGGAGTCTGAGGGGAGCCCACGAGAGAGACTGAGAGGGCGCAAAGAACTCGCGGGGAAGCCCGCGAGCTATCATCTGAATCATCACGAGGAGGAAGGTGGGGATGCAACCGGCACTCACAAGCTCTCCCATCTGGCGATGCTCGGGTTCTGTTACCGACGGTGAGGGTAACACCAGAGGGCTGGGGAGGGACGAGGACGATACTACGAGAGATACGACATATACGAGGACGATACTACGAAAGATACGACACATACGAGGACGATACTACGAGATAGGACACATACGAGGACGATACTACGAGAGATACGACATATACGAATGATACTACGAGAGATACTACAACTACGAGAGATACTACAGCTACGCGAGATACTACAACTACGAGAGATACTGCAACCACGACAGATACTACAACTACGAGAGATAACACAATGACAAAGACACACAGACGATACGACGCACTAAGAGGCAATGGTTATAAAACGGCAGGAAGAAGCAGGAGAAGTAGGAGGAGAGGGGAAAGACGTTGGAATACTACGCGGGCAAATGAGGGAGGGAATACGCATTTTACATAGGGATGGAGGAGAAAGAATAAACAATCACGGGGGGATGGCGAAGGAACAAAAGAGAGTCAGCGGGCGAGTGGAGAAAGAAAAAAGGCAGACAGGGGAGCGAGTTAGTCGCGTGATAGCTCGGTACAAAGAAAGTGAGTAATAAGAAAACACAAAAAACTTGTTACGCCACAAGGTATGCGAAAGAAAACGCTGCGAAAACCTAAAGAAAATCCGAAAAATATCAGTGCAACTCGTTGCCATCACAAGCCGCGGTGGACACAAAAAAGCTCTTAATCGCCCTACCACGAGTACCAAAGGAACGAGGGTAGAACGAGCGCAGAACATAGTTCCCGGCCGAGAAGGAAGACCAATAACGGCTGGGAAGCTGCACTCATTGAGGGTTGACGCGGCAGCAACAATACCGAGGACGACCGAGCCAAGTCCGGCTGTCAGACCAAAGGGAAGCCGCGAGGAAGAGGCTCCGGCCACAAGGAGGTCCCGACACGAGGTCATCGGGACGTGCTAACGGGGAACGTGCCAGCTGAGAACGTGCTAACGTGTTGAACCAGGGACCAAGGAGAAGCGCGACGGCCCTGAAACGGGCATAAATACTACCAAAGCCAAATTAAACACAGGCACAATGAGCCAGTGAATTGCCAGTCGAATCCGGAGCTACGCCTAAGGGTGCTACGGCCCGGTTGGCCGCACGGATACAAGGCGGGCGCCAACAGACAGTCGTCGAAGCCGACGCTCATTCGAAATCACGCCGGGCGCGATTTAAAGGTGAGACGGCCCTGACGTTCACGCTAAGCCCGCCCGAGTTACTCTCTGGAGTGCAGACACGAGATGCACGGCAGAACGGCTAGAAGAGAAGGGGGAGGAGGCGTCGCCGGCGCCGTCGAGCACGCGACGATCAGCTGAGCGAACAAAAGCAGACGACCAGCCGCAACTGAGGGGACGGGGAGTGACGCTGCCGCGAACGCAGCCATATAGATTAATAATAAATATAAAGTGAACTGAACAAACTACAGACTTCATTTCGCCGCCCGAATATCCAATTTCCCTCATCCTCTCCCGGCGACGCGAGTAACAGGTTCGAAATCGAGTAGCGCTCGCAGGGAGGGCATACGCGGGGCGGGAAGTACGGTTCCTAAACCAATGCCTGAGGCCAGCAAGAGCGAAACACGCCGAGCACCGTGGGGAGGGAAGGCGAGAAAGAAAGGGGAGAGTACGAGAAGGATGTGAAAGGACGACGAGATAAAGGGAGACATAACAGGACACACACACAGGCGGAAGGAAACTGGGACCAGGGCGTGAGAGAACGGACGTCAGCTCTACCTAAGAACGCTTTTTCGGAAAATCTCTAAAGTAGCGAAGATACCTATTTGCAAAAGACAAAAATCCGCAAGACCGAACAGAAAATTGTAAAACCCGGTAGCGATAGGACAGCGAGAGCTAAAGAAGGAAAAGAAAAATAATAAAGTGAGAGTGCTACCACGTGCCTTACCCGCATCTGCGCGACTGGTCGATAGTTTCACCACATCGACGAAAAGACGACAAAATCACCGACGTTGCCAAAAGCCGACGAAGGAGCAACACGACATACGGACGCGAGCAACTGCGACTTGCAGGGAGGCAACACCGCGGCGGTGACAGGTGAGAGAAACATAGACTCGGGAGCGTGGGGACGTCGCCTTGACGACGCTAACATCCGAAGCGACGCCATAGTGGCCATCTTGCCGCGCCTGACGTCAGCGGTGACGTCACACACAAATCGAAGCACTACTATCCCGATCAATAACGGTCTGCGTCATAGTGGTGACATCAACATCGAACTCGATAAGTGACTGCTAGAATCAATACACTGACAAGACGGATTAAGCACCATGACGGAGGAGAAACAGCGTCATACTGAATCCTGAACAACCTCGGAGCTCAAACCTCACCGAGAGACGTCCGGAAAAGGGCGCCAGTTTCAAATTCGAAATCATCGAGAGAGTGCGGACACCGACTAGAGACTCCGAGAAAAAGGCGACGAACTCAAAACTTGAATCTCTCGGCAATGCGGGCCTCGCCGAGAGTCCTTAAGGGAAGACGTAGGAAATTCAAATTTCAAATTCAACGAGGCACGAGAAATTCGAAATCCAAATTCGAACAAGCTGAACCTCGCCAGACACCCTGAAAAAACAGTGCGACCAAAGACTAAGACCGTTCATAAGGAAACTACACCCCAATCGCCACAGCTGTGTTAATCGCGAGTGGGTGAAGGCAAGTGCGTGGTAATAGTGGTGATAACTAAAAAAAAAACACCGAGTGTGAATAACATTGTTTTTCACTCGCGGATTTTAAATAGACTCGGAACGTTATTAATAAAACGTTATAAACAAATTAAAACTGTAAGTGAATTATTGACAATCTTATACCGTACTGTCGTCGATCAAGAAAGGAATTATTCCGTGACTCAGATCCTCACCCTACTCACCTCCCTTCGAACCACCTAATTAACCCTCGCCTCAGTGATGAACAATTACAATTAATATTCATATATTTAATAACATACCTGGTCCATCAATAATAGCTTGTATATCTGTAATATCCTCTTCATTTAATATGATTTGTATTCCTTCAGGCGGATATGTACGTAATTCATTAATTTCGCGAGATACTTGGCGTAAAATTTGAGGTGGAAGATTTTCAACATTCGATATCTAAACATATGTGAAAAATCAATTATCTAAATATAGAAATTAGATATAATTTTTTATAAAACTGTTAAGATATAAATAAATATAAAACAATAGTTAAGATTTTCAGATAATTTGAAAAAAAATTAAAAATAACTTAGTTAATTAAATAAATAAGATCATGTTTTAATAAGTTTCAAAAAGATTAGATACAATTTTTTTATGGTCGTGGATTGTGAAGAGTAAATGATTAATAGTTTAATTGATCAATATTGTAAATTTTTTATTTAAAATAATAATTTATTTAATTCTTTCTATAAATTTATATAATTATTTATATTTTTTACTATTTATCCTATTTAAATATTATTTATAAATTTATATAATTATTCAAACAATACTAGACGCAACGCATAGTCAAACGCATAGGAACAATTATTCGTTTCAAATCAGTTCTTCCATGCTTATAATGATTGATACTTTTTTAAAGAATTTTATCATGTTAACCCTAGAGCATTAAAACATCAATAAAAAACTAATAACAATTCCTGAAGCTCACCTATTCGCTGCTAGTTAGTGTTATTAATAATTGTATTCGAAATCTCTTCAAAATGTACATAAAAATAAAAGAATTAAATAATAAAGTGATTAATATTATAAAATTTAATAAAGTGACATTCTCTGCTATTAATATCATTTTAACTATAATTTTAACTATCCTATGTACTTGTACATTTTAGTCAATCGAATACAAATGCTTTCTTTAGTACTATTTCTTGAGCTCCATTTTAGAAATAATTTTTAAAAGAATATTATGGAAAAACGATTTGGAACTTTATGTACTTATGTATGAATACTATGTGTACCTATACTATTTTTTAATTGTAAAATTAACTAATAATGTTATATTTAATAAAAAAAGTGAAAGTAAAATTATAATCTAATTATAAAAATAACTATATACTTATTAAACAAAAATACCTTGTACTCTGTAAATTGGAAAATTTTTTCACATATAATTGTCTTAAAAATAATTCCAAAAAGAAACTTATTATTTTAAAGTAATAATGCTCAAATATAAATTCTTTTTTAGTAGGTATGTAATGGCACGAAATAACATCGAAAATAAATTATATTCCAATAAAAATAAGTAAATAATTAATTGAAAATTTTATGTAAGTAATTATTTTTAAATCATTTTGATATCAATAAATTTATTTGTGTTATTCTAAACTCTGACACAATAAATAAGTTTAGTAAATTTAATTTTACATTACAATGTACTTATAAAATATAATACAAAATTACACCTTATTTTCTTGCAAAATATTAACTACATTCAATTTCAATATACTCGACTTGGATTATAATTTTTATTTAAATATAGATAAGTTATCATATATACTTTATCATATGTATTACCATACATCTAACATATATATTAACTTAATTAAAGTCAACATAATATTAAAATACTGTTTAAAATATTTAGTAAATTAGAAAGTATTATACGGCTACATCAATTATTCTTCTACATTTTATAATATTTACAATTTAATAATAAATAATTTTTTCTTAAAATATTTGAAAATTTTTTAAAGATTACATACAATTAATTTGTAAAAATAAATAGAAAATCAGATACTGTTAACAGATTAAAATATTTTTAAAATACAAATGAAATTTATTAATAAATAAATACATTATATTCTTGATATATTAATAACCAAAAATTTATAATTTTATACTAGCAAATGTTATAGACTGTAATTTTTTTTTATTGTCATGTAAATTGACATTTAAATATTTAAATATTTCTATTAACCAAAGCCATAATAATCATTATAATTATTTAATTACATATAATATGTATTTTATTTAATAATATATATTATTGAACAAAGGAACAAAATATTTTGAATAAAATATCGTTTAAAAATATTAAATACTTTATTGCTTTATTTACTTTTAATTATTTAAGTAATTTAAATTAAAAAATTTATTTTGAAATAAGTATATTTAAAAAAATTGACGTTCTAAAAATTTCTGTTTATATTTATATAAATGTTTTTATAATAGAATATAGTGTAGCTCTAATAATAAAATGTTGAATAGATATATTAATGGCAAATTTAATGTTTTATATCAAAATAATTCTATTTATAAATTCCTCTTTTCGTATATGACTCAACTTCATTTTTATGATATAACATTTATAAAGACTATTTATAAATAGAAAACAATAATTACAAAGCTTACATTAAATTGATTTAAAATCATAAATTGATTTGTTGTACATTTATTTGCTATAACAATATTTTAAATTCAAATGACTACTTACAGAATTTGCCACTGCCATCATTAATAAATAAATAAGTACTAAATAATTTTAATAAACTATAACTAAATCACTTGTAACAATAAGTATTTCATGGAATATATTAGGTTAATACCATATTTTGACTTATATTAAAGTCAACAAAAAAATAATCTTAGAACTATTTACTACTTTTCAAACCTTACGTTTATCGAAGTCAAAGAATTTTTTTTCTTATATTAAAATAAATGCTTGACAAAAAACACAATTATCAACGAAATCAGATTTCAATCAGAAAGCTAACGGAAATGTTAATGCTATGAAAGAGAGTTTAGTTTACGTGGATTTAAGCAAAAAATAATTTTTTTTTTAATTAATTCAAATTATTAAATAATGACAAAATAATTGAAAGGGTAGAAAAAAATCATGTATCTTTTAATTTTTATTTTATATTTAAGAAATAAAATTTAAAAACCAAAAGTAATTACAAATATCTAATAAATATAAATAAATTAAGTGGTAAAAGAACTTTGTAAATTATAAAAAAAAATTCTTCAATTCAAATTTCATAGTTTTTCTAATACACTGAAAATTGTAAGTTGTACATTCTTAGTTTATATTAATTTTAATACTTTTGAGACGTTACAAACTTTTTATTCTGTACATTTTCAAATTCTGTTCATTTAGTTCCATTACGTACAATAACGAAGGTTTCATGACTTGAAACATACTAATTTATTTTAAGAAATAATAGAACAGAGAAGAGATTCAAACCTACAATAATATAATTATTTATATAGTAATTAAAATTAATCTTTTATAATATTTAGATGTACTACAATATATATTCTTTTTATTAAGATAACCAAATAATTTTAAATAAAGATAAAATAAATTTTGAGTGACTACAGTGAACGTCTCAACAGTAAAATTACTTATACGTACTAAATCGACGCGAACAATCGCTGGAAGCGAGCTGTTATGTATTCTTCCTTTATAGCTATATTTAGGCAATGATTATCACATCTCTGTTTTATCGGGTGTTGGAATATATAATTATTTACATTAAGTTTGAAGCAATAAATGTATGAACAAAGTATATTTTAATTGAATCAATATATAAGTATCACAAAGGAAGATAGATATTCGTCCATCAGACCATTATTACCAAAAATACGTTCTCTTCTGGTTTATTAATTATTATAATAGTATGTAACGTCTCAATATTTCATAGACCATCACAATATAATAAATTCTAATATTGAAAATAAAAAGTAATATTTAAAATTTATTATATTTGTAAAGGTTACGTGCAAAATAGAATTTGTTCGGGCGTATAGTTGTAGGCTAGACGCGTTGTACAAGGTTGGCGTTAGCAAACCTTGATATTTATTAATTAATGTTGTTTTTCTGATAAGCACAAGAGAATAGAAGAAAACTGTGTAGTGATTAGAATTTATTTATTGTAGAATTTTGAGTACAATGTGAAGAGAGTAGACTTGGTTGTTATCACACTAGCTAATTATGAGCTTAGTAGTAGTCTTGTTGAAGGACGGGAGTGTACTGCTTGTATGCGTTCTTGAAAACTAGTTATTTGGGCGACATACCGATCGCGGGGTAAGCGGCGCCTAATTTCGCAGACTGAAAACATTATACTCTAAGGATACGATTAGTGACCTTGCCTCGCAGGTTGTAACTTAGCCAAGACGACAAGGAGGTCACTTTGACGATTTTGTTTACAAGCGATTTGCGCCGTAACAGAATTATATATTATTATAAAAGTATAACTTAATGTATAAATAAGTATTGTCAAAACAATGCTCTAAGATTTGTAATTTAATAAAATAAAAAATAAATATTGCCGATTAATCCAAAAATACATAATTTTAAAAACTGCTATATATATATATATAATATAAATTTGAAGTATTACAAACGGTATTAAAGTACTGATAGTGATACAGAAAAAACAGTATAAACTTTAATGAAAAATATAATCATGAAAGCTGAAGAGATGCAGTATAAAATGAAAATGAAAACCTAAATAAGCGCTGTCTATGCCTACACTCGAGTATATTCTCGTGCCAAAAAACTTACAACAATAATTGTAGAAGAAAATTGCCGCCAGTTTCCCACGCTCACTCAGTCCTGTACCGAAAGCGCATCTCGAAAACTTGAGCTAGGCGAATAATAAAATAAAAGGTTACCATATGTGCAAAGAAAGCGTTTTTCCCATCGCACGTACCTCGAGTTATGAATGAGTTTAGGATCAATGGCAATAACCACGCCTGTCATGATGCTCGGAAAACGGCGCGAGCCTCTCCCCTCCACCTTCGCCCTGCTTCTGATTTTTTGAACCAATAAGGATCAGTAAAGAAACTCTGAGAGTAAGATAAAATGATAATGAGTAAGAAAGAACCAGAAAAATCCTTCAAAGCCTGAAAGAGGTTCTCATCTTTAAAATTTTTGTAAACTCACAAACCATTGTTATAAAATAACATAAAATAAAATAGTACGAAAAGAGAATAATTTCTTTTTTCTTTATTAATCGCGCTTTTAAAATTAAGAATAAACGTCAAACATTAACAAAAAATTAAAAATTCAATAATGCATTTTCTTTCAGATAAAAACTGTCACAATTTATAGTCATAAATAAATGATAAATGGGTTAAATAAACATGCAAAGTTTCAGAGTATAATATAAATATATTCTTTTAAAATATAATAAAAAACAATTTGTAATAAAAATATCATACTTCTATGCAAGAATATAGTTAGAAAAAATATTTATTTAAATCCAATATCATTGTTACGCACTGAGACGGGATGTAAGGGACGTGTAGGATGAGGGAGCGGCTGTCCATTGTATCTGTCCAATGGAGCACTTATTATAATATACAGAGTACGTGTCCAATGGTCATATAAATATCCTTAAGCTTACGCGGCGGCGAAACAGTGCCGCCGGTGACTATTTGGGAACCCGAAAGCCGTCGAGCTCACAAATATCTTTTTATGTCTAATTCCTACAAGTCGTTGCCACTTTCGCACAATTTCAAATTTCGCGCGCGACGCCAGCAAGCCTCGATAACCAACTCCAATAGCTCGATTTTAAATATCCCGCACTTTTCTCCAGGCAAATTCGAAATTCAAATTTGGCGCCCTTTGGAGACGGCTCAGCGCGGTCCGCGCTCTCCGCAATTCGAATACGCGCGCCTTTTGATCAGATGGCGCGTCGGTCGAGTTAGCTTCTCCTCGATGCCGTGACGGCGCTCCTGTCGCTGTACGTCGTGGTCCTCAGTTGCGCTGCGTCGCTCGGGACGTGTACGTCGGTGTTGTGACGTTGGCCGCCCTTATCGAGGTGGCGCTGCGTCTGATGGATGCTCACATCACTGCTGATGTCAGGTATCACCAAGATGGTGGTCGACGCGTCCTTTATGATAGCGTCGCTACGGCGACGCTCCATTTTCTCCCTTTCACTCCACCTTACGATGCGGCGTTGCCTCGCGAGTTCTCCCGGTTGCTCGCAGCCGCGCTATGATCCGGATCCCTACCGGGCTGTGGCAACGTCGTCCAAGGTGCGGGCTACTGGATCGGGAGGCGCACTCGCGCGTATGTGGCCAGGGCTCGCAGTCTTGCGCTCGGAGCACGCTACTCCTCACACTACACTCGCCCTTTTGCTCGTCGACCTTCATAGATTTAATTTAATTCGAAGAGGTGTGCGTGTTTATCAATTCAGCGAACGCGCTAATCTACGGTGTGGGTGGGCCTTCCCTCTCTTCCGGGTCTCACTCGCTTCCTGCCTTATCCTGCTCCCCTCCCCCCAGTGCTTGGCGCGCTTCGTTCTCTCTGGCCCCGTGCATTGGGTAGGGAAGCGTGCTCGTCACCCCGCGCATCCCCTCCCCACGTGGGAGAGTCCGCAGGTGTGGGTAGCATCTTCAACTCCCCTGCCCCGCTGCTTATCACGTTGCTCTCGCTGGTCCTCAACATTGGGTCGGGAAGCATGCTCGCCGCCCCGCGCATCTCCTCCCCACGCGGGATAGTCCGCTGGTGCGGATGAAAATCTCAACTTCCCTCCCCCCGCAAACGGTTCTAGACTCACAGGCTTCCCCGGGCACTGGGTCGAGAAGCATGCTCGCCGGCTCCGCGCATGAGAGCCCGCGGGTGCGGGTAGCAATCCTAACTTCCCTCCTCGTTGTCTTCTCCTCTCCCTCTAATCTTCCTTCAGAATGGCACGAGACTAGCTCCTTCTCCACCCGCCAGCACCGTTGGGTACGCCCCCCCCCTCCTGCAGTTGGTTACAATCATATGACATATTTTTCCGATAAAAATCGGGAATAAATGAAACAATCCACTTTTTATACTAAGTTTTTTGCTTTTATTATTCTGTTTAATATCTGTATAAATTTTTTACCTAGAACAACTAACATTTCTAACAATTTTAAGTCAAATTGCAATCTAATTCCATTGCTTTTTTGAAGCAACGATTGCCGAATCTCACAAGCTTCATAACAAATATATATAATTTAAAAATATTCCTTATAGTCTATAATTAAATAAATATATTACAATATCAATATTTTTATTTTTAATTTAATATTTAAGTACTAACTATATTTAAAAAAATTTTAAATGTTGATCTATATAATGTGAAATCTGATTATCGCTGATGATCGCTGCAAATAAGTTTTAGTGCTCCCGTTTTACGGTTTTTCGATAGATAGTATATTATTTCTACCTTAAATCACAATTACTATTTTATTTGTTGCAAAATTCACTTTACAAAAAATAGAAAAAGGAAAACTCACAAAAAGCTTTGAGCTTTAACTAAAGTTATTATTTTAGCAATTTAGTTTGATGTCCGAGCACGGCACTCTCGTGTTTTTTTTTTTTTGTTTAGAAGAGTTGTAGAGTCACGAAATGATTACACTCGTCAGCTATCCTTCCCTTGCGTTTATTAAAAGTAGCTTTTATTTCACGGTACAAATACAATTGGCCGACAATTCCTCTTCCCAGCCGGGGGTGTCGAGATGTCGGGAAATGCTACGCGCGCGTCCTCGCGCTGCTGAGGTGGCTGCCCCAGGTCGTGTTTCCCGTGTAGAAGGCCTGAAGTCAAATATCCTCCCCTGGGCACTCTCTTTCCCCGTGGAGGTGAAACTGGGTGCGAATTCGGACCGGATGTTGTCGTGGGGATCGCGCGGGAAGAACGGGTACGGGAACGCGGCTCTGGCTTGCCCTGGATCCGTTGTGTGGGGCGTTTTTCTCCTGACTGCCGCCCACGCTGTCCTCAGGTGGCACGATGCCTCGGGACGCCGAGTCCCGGGAAAAACCCAGGGCCGGCCAATCCGGCCCTTGAGCGTCGGCATCGCATCGGGTGGGTGGAAGGAAGGAATGGGGTATTTTGGGACGCGCGTGGCGTCGGAGTGGAAGTGCGCGTCCCGTCAAGTGGCGGCGCGCGTCAAGTTTTTATTTTGTCTTAAAAATTTTGGGAAATAGTGTTGTTTCTTTTTAACAGTTTTCGATGTTGTTCACAATTCGAATTTCTGTCGATTACAAAGGCGAGTTTTAAATTGAGCGTATATTTCATAGTGTTCGGATTTAAATTTTAAAGGTCTCTATTATTCAATTAGTACAGATATTTCTGGAGTTTCTTCGAGTTAGCATCCTTAGAATATTAAAATATAGTTCATAATTGTAATCTTCTTCGAAAGTCATATTTTAGAGTATTTTGAATGATTATAAGAAAAGAAGACCTTAGCTAATAAAATAGAATACATCTAAATCTTATTTTTAAAAGTATAATTTTTGAAATAGATAAAGTATCGGTAAATTAGATTCCGTGTTAATCATGTTTTTGTTACAGATTTTTTAGGTTAATTAAATTCATGATATTATCAGACTTTCATATAAAACACTTTTTAAGTTTACAAAGGATATCCAAATTTAAAAGTAATTACGATTCAATTCATATAAATAAAAAAATAAAAAAATTATTCACCGTGAAGTACAGTGTTAGTATCAATACTAACTAATAAATGAGGTACATTTACAATAGATAGTATTTATTTTTATTTGGCATGAAATAAAATATTCACTGAATCTTTGATTGATTGTATATAAAGTTTATGAAAGTACAAGAAATATTAATTTGTGTGAAATATTATTTACTTAAACGAATATGTAATCAATTTTAAATATAACATCTTTTTTAAATTCATAATTGAAGATGTAATAAAACGAATTTGTATTTTTCAAGCCTTGAAAAAAATGAATGACAATATGTATACTGATCAAGTGATTTTTGCCACTGGAGGTTATGATCACACCATTAAAATATGGGAAGCTCATACTGGAAATTGTCAACGTACTTTGCAACATAATGATTCTGTATCCTTTTATATGGTTATTTTAATATTTGTAGAAATAAAAAAAAATTAAACATATAAGAATTAATATACAATGTTAAATGAAGCAAGTTAATGCTTTAGCAATTACACCTAATAAAAATATCATTGCTGCAGCTGGTTATCAACATATTCGTATGTATGATTTAAACTCAAACAATTTAAATCCAATAATTAATTTTGAAGGTGTCTCTAAAAATGTGACAGGTCTGGGTTTTCAGGTTTGTTTACAAATTATAATATTTTTAGGAGATTTTATAAACTTTCTTCAAAATAAATAAATTATTCATTGAATTAGTAGTTCTGTATAAATACATTTAAAAAATAATGAAATTCATGTATATTGTTGTAATGAAAATTTAAAAAAAAATTAAATTCTTTAACTATACAATAATTACAGTATTCGTAATATCCATAAATAATAAATTAGTTACTTGAAATAATTTCTAATTATAAAATTATATATATAAGAATTATCTGTTTGATTAATTATATTTAATAAAGATACAGATTCAACTAAAGTAATATATTAAACATCTTTTGAATAATAACCCTTGATAATAACCTAAAACAATTATTTTGTACAATAAAATATTGAAAAACTAATAAAACAAACACATGACTATATTTATTTATTATTATTATTTTTATTTTTATTTATTTATTTATTATTATTTATTTATTTATTATTATTTTTTTTTTATTATTATTTATTTAATTTAAGGTATCTTATTTATTTTATATATTGGAGTAGTTGAAATAAAAACATTAAAATAATGAAATCTTTTATAAAATAAAATAGCTTTAAAGAAAAAAAATAACTTATCCTTGACGAACTTTTAAAAGTTTAGTTATTATTTTTTAATATAATTTTAATAGATTCTATCGTTTATTATATTTGTATTATTTCAGGAAGAAGGAAAATGGATGTTTACAGCTGGTGAAGATTGTTCTGCAAGAATTTGGGACTTGCGGTAAGAATGTTTATCTTTTCTTAATATTTACTTAATAGTAACATGATAACACTAATGAATAATTTAAAATTATAATCAAAATGATAAAAGATTTAATTATTAAATTAAAGTTATATAGTAAAAAATTAAATTAAGTAGTTATATTCACTACAATTTACTAGAAATCCTATCAAATTCAAAAAGGGTCTGCTAAATATTTAAAAAAAATTATTATTGTATAATAGAATATATATGTATATATCCCATAATTGCTTAAGTCATCAATTATTTGATATGTAATTTTTAAGTCAGATGAAATTTTGGTTTTAAAAAATTTTCTTTTTTTTATTTGAACTGTAGTTATTAATTATATGCAAAACACTAACTTTCATTTGAATTCTTTTGAAGAAAAATTAATTCAGAAAAAAAATTTATTTTATGAGAGCATAACTGTACAGGATATCAGGGTAAAAAAATTAAGACTTTTTTAAATGTGTTCTTGTTATAAGTCGAAGCGTCTTTTTTGGTTGCAAAAAACGAAGTGAATTCTATTTTTACCAGTTTTCTTGTCTCGTCCTTTCCTTACAATTCTATTTGTTATTGTTTTTTTTTTTAATTTCATTAGTAGAAATAACGAAAGAGAAGGAATAATGTTTCTTATCTTTCATATACATAACGCCGGTACCTTACCCAAATGAACGTCGATTCTGGGAAAAAATATAAGAAATTATTCAACATGCCGAGAAACAAATATCGATTATGGGACAATGCAACGTTTATTTTATAGTTAAAGCATAAAGTCAAACAATGATTTTTCTATCTAAATTATATTCTAAAATATAATTTTATAATTTGACATTTGTCGTGAAATACAATCTTACATTTAAATATACTTAATCTAGTTTGTATGACATAGTTTGCGATTCTTGTTTTCTATAAGTTATAACTTCTATTTGTTTTGTATTCTTACACAGGGTTTTGATTCAATTACCTTAGCGAGTGAATTCTTTAAATCATTTATTACTCATTTTTCTTTTCAAAATAATAATATGTCTTAGGTGCGGACGTCTACAAATCGACGTTCTATCATTAATTTTTTACCCATCGTAAAACTCACTTTTCGAACGATGTGTTTTCCGGTATATCAAAGGTCTCGGAGCAGTAGAGCTGTTCCTTAATCCTTATTGCATCGGTATTATTTTCATTGACTCATACAGCTCTTGTCAAACGGGCGTCCCCACCTGACGCAGACCATACACATTGTGTAATTTTATGATCTCCCTTGCACACAACTGTGTTTTTTCAAAGTTTCATTTTTGTTTTATCATCATTACTATCGTTTATTCGTTTATCATTTTGTATTTTGCTTAGACAGTCATTTATCGTATATTTTCTTATAGTAGATATAAATCAGTTATTTTCTAAATAATGTACTTTTATAATATGGTTACTACGTATGTTATTTTTTGTAGTACCACTAATACGCGAGATTTTACGCGCAATACATGTACGACTGCGATGAAAATTATTTCATCCGTAACAATAACAGATAGATTCATAAAAATCTTCTTCAATCTGTAAATAAACAGTATGATTACTTAAATAATATATGTACACTAAATTTAGTAAATATTTTATATCTTTTTTAGATCAAGTAGTTTCCAATGTCAACGTATATTTCAAGTATCTGCACCGGTTAATAGTATTTATTTACATCCGAATCAAGCAGAGTTAATTGTTGGTGATCAAAGTGGAGTTATCCATTTGTGGGATCTTCGTTCTGATCATAATGAGCAATTGGTATTAAATATTATTTTCAAAAATAAATTTCTTAAATACATTTAGAAATCTATACGTATCCGTATAATATCCAACCACTACTAAAGTCAATGAAAGAGATAGAGCAAATGATCAACGTATGTTTTTAGCTTCTCGCACTATGGCTTGGCTTTCAATTCTTCATAAAATGCAAATGCTTCATTAGTGAAATCTATTCACTATCCATGTACGTGAAAATGACTCGGATATAAACTCTCGCAAATAAAAAGTAATGTGGAATGATGCTTATACAGTTTTCTTAAAAGAACCTATAATAACTAACGTTTCTTCATCCGAGTAGGAAAAATAAAGCACAATCATTCATAATTTCAAAATTTAGAAATTGCATTATTCATACATAATCAAGATAAAAATAATTCAAACGAAACTATAAATAAACTTTATTTTTTTTATTATCATTAGTCATTTATTTCAATAAAAAAAATTCTTTTTAAGCAAAAAGTAATGTTTACTTAAAATTACTATGGTAAAAACAAATAAAATATTTTCTTTTACTATATACAATAATTTTTGGAATAGAGTGTTATAAGTTCCACAAGAATATTTTTTGTAATTAGTGTTCTAATAATCCATAACTATTTATTTATAGAAGATCCTACTACATTGTTTAGTTGTAAATAGATTAACATTTAATTATAATAATACTGAAATAAAAAAAATTAACAATTTTTTGCTAAATAAATGATGTGTATATAATTCTACACATTGTGTCAATAGACATTGACAAAATACAGTTAAGTCGTTAATTTTTTAGAGGTATTTTAATGCATCCGAGGTCGATTGATACACCTGCTGTGTAGCGAATATTTAAAATTTAATACTAGACAACTTCGTAAACTTTTTTCACTACTAATTTTTATTATTCAATTTAAAATAATTTTATCTAATAAAAAAAATCTAAGAGTAAATAATTTACCATTAAAATTAATCATTTTTGAAAATATCAATTTTACTCAGAACATTTTTATGAAATTTTATTGAATTTGAGGGTGTATTTATATAGTTAATTTTTTTATAATTTAAATATACAATATTCATAATATTTATAGATTCCTGAAACAGAAACTTCAATACAAGGTATAGCAGTAGATGTTGATGGAACATACATGTGTGTTGTTAATAACAAAGGACATTGTTTTGTTTGGGCTCTTAGTAGTGGTAATAAAGAACAACCAACTAAATTAAATCCTCATCACAAAATTAATGCACACAAAGGACATGCTCTTACATGTAAATTTAGTCCTGATTCCACGTAAGTTTTTTTTTTATAACAAAGAGTAATATTAGACAATCAATAATGATAATACAAAAAAATGTATAAAAAATATATAAAAACATTAAATATTATTTTGCTCCTATAAAAAAAATTTTAATCTAGAATTTTATGGAGAATAACATTAAAAAATATACCTTAAAAAAAATACATGAATAATAATAGTGAGCTATGACCATATTTGCTCAAGGATTATAAAAAGCATGTTTCTTAAACTAAGAAATTAAGTTATGGATATATTGATTCTGATAATCTTTTCATTCTTCTTCAACAGTATGGTTCTAATTTCTAGATCTTACAAATATTTTATTTACATTTATAAAGTTTAATAATATAAAGAATACACAGACAAGAGAAGCACCACAGTTAATTCCTCCAGTACTGTATTTACTTATATTACTCTTTAATTCTTTATTTACTTATATATATATATTCATATAAATTTCAAAATTCTATGAAAAAAAAGTTTATTTTTAATAAAACTGTGTACAGTCAGTAATTATCTATACAATTAAAAGAAAATTACAATATTAATATTTAAACATTAAAAGAATCATTTTTGTAATTTTTAGACTACTTGTTACTACTGCTGCTGATCAGACAGCTAGAATATGGAGAACAACAGACTTTTCAGAAGTACAAGTACTTCAACATGAAGCCAAACGATGGGTTTGGGATGTAGCATTTAGTGCAGATTCACAGTATATCTTTACAGGTTTATAAATTCAATTTATTTAAGATTTATTGTTATTTTCCCATTTATAAAAGAATATTCAATATTTAATACTATATTACATTTTCATAACAGCATCATCAGACAGTGTTGCAAGATTATGGAATATTGCAACTGGGAACCTTAAGCGTGAATATCGAGGACATCAGAAAGTTATATCAGCACTTGCATTTAGAGATGAAATAGTTTCTATTAATTAATTTTGTTTATAAATATTGATAAATAAAATTAAGAACTTAAATATCCTATAAATTTTAATATATTAATATTAATTGTAAATAATACTAACTTATATTAAAATATTTTATATATATATACCCTTTTAAAATTAGATTGTCATCAAATGAGAAGATTGTTTCAGATTAAGTCATTACCTAGATATATAAAATAAAGGAATGTATTATAAAAGTTTATATTTTTAAAATATTCTTTTCAATTTAGAAAAATTTTATACATATAATTTATAATATATGGCAACATATTTCTTCAGATTTATATATAAAAATTTATTTTAAAAAAATTTAATTTACTTATATATATATATATTTTTTTTTTATTTTCTTATTCAAAATAAAAATTGTAAATAATAATAATTAGTAAAAAATATATAGAATAAAAAGTTGTATACTAAGTTTAATACTTTACATTCGAAATAATATTACAAGTTAAAATTATATTTAAAAACAATTAATTTTGTATAATAAAACTGAATTATACCAATTAATTTAGTGATTATTAGTTATTTATGTACCTTTATATTATATTTAAATGTTTCAAATTTATTTAAAAAAAAAACAAATTAATTAATATATAAAAATTATAAAAAAAGATAATAATCTAGTGAAAATTTATAATAACTTCATTAGCAATAATATATAATTTTTTGTTTAATTAAAAAATATTCATTATTTATTAATTATGTCATTTCGCCCTCTCAAACGCCTTAAAAGTTCCAAATCTTTCTGCATCAATGTAATTCGTTTTGTATGCAAGCAAAGCATTAAAGCATCTTCAAAAAATTGAACTACATACATTTCAGCAGATTCTTGAAGAGCTTCTAATGCACTAAATTGTATTCTATGAGAAAGAAATAATAATTAGTTTTATGAATTTTATATTACTTTATTTTTTATTTTTTTTACAATTTTCAGTTCCATATATTTAATAATATGAAAAACACACACATGCATATATAATAATAAATCGAAATTATAACTATATTAAATAATTATATTTATGTGCATTGCATTCATTACAATTTATTATTCATTAATTATTAATAAAAAAAATATATATATCATAATTTTATTTTTATAATACAATATTTTATTTTAAAAAATAACAGAAATTTACAAGAATCTAATTTAATGTGCTTATTATATTTTCTATGATATATAAATAATTTTTTACCTATAAACATTATGACTAGGAAAAAGTTCATATAAAATTGCACGTACAACTCGTGCAAATGGAGCTCTTGCAATAAGTAATCTTGTACTCTTTTGCAAATTTTTTATTTCTTGTAAAATATATTTCCCAATATGCCTTTTTTTAAATCTATTAATTAAAGCTATAGTTTGATGTATTTTATTTTTAGATATATTAATTGGGGAAATATTTGATCCCGTAGTAGTTATAGAGAAATTTGATTTTGGCCTAAAAATACATTTAAATAAAACATTAATGTTTTTTAATTATAATTAATAAATAAATATAAATTTAAAAATTTTAATATTATCGTACCTGATATTTTTTTTTCGTACCATTTAAATAATTCTCTACTATTATTTAAACAAGTATTATAAATATGGTATTTTCCAAATTAAAAATATAAAATTTTATATTTGTTAATGAATGAAGTTAATGAATTTTATAAATGTTAATGAATAAAAACAAAATATAATATAACAAAATGTCAGTATCAATCGTTTTTTAACAACTATGATTTTTAAGAAATATATTTATAACAATCTTTTGTATAGCAATAAATAATATTTATATTTATTATACAGTAGGCATTAAAAATTTTCTGAGTTGCGCATTTAAGAGCAAATAATTTATTTAACCATTTTACACAAGTAATATCGTTTTTATTCATGAATGATTAATTGAATTATTAGAACGTAATAAAAAGAGGGAAAAAAGGTATACATTAAAAATGCAAGTATTTTAAAATGTTTAAATGCTTAAATTAAATTATTCATTTAAATTATTGCATAGTATAAAAAATTTCGACTTTACATGTAATGTAAGGTAATATAATATAAAATTAATATACAGTATTTACTGTTTAAGCAAACTTGTATGATCCAGAAAAAGCATATCATTACTGAATCATGATTCAGTTTTTCTTATTTCTTTTATTTTACCATTCATTTACTATCCACTTATATAAAACTCTTGCTTTTTGCTATAAACTTACCTAAACAAAGTCCTCGATACCTCATCTCTTCCAATATACAACGATAATCTCTTCATTGAGATTTTTTGAATGTTTTCCTTTACGTTATCAGATCAAGTCCTATTTAATCTTTAATGCTAACTATATAAAATATGTAATACACTTAAATAAATTGTAAAAATATTAATTTTGACTTTAATTTATATAATTGAACTATCAATCTTATCGATACATATAAATTTATTGGTTTAGGCTGCTGGAGGATGGCACAGGTGTGGACACCTTACATTGGCTGCAAGGGGAAAGGAGGTTGGATTGTGCAGAAGTGTTATTCACGTCTCGTGGGCGTTCCCGCGAAGCAAAAGTTTCGATACAGCCAAAGTCAAAGGGTTGTTTGTATGAAATGGGTCTCTGACTTTCTCCAGCCAGTAAAACGCGCGTTCGAAAGCGGCGTTTACTGAGGAGAAAAGTATGGACGGACACAGTGATACGGAGTAATCCAGTCAGATGCCTAAAGTCGGAAGCACAAACAAGGAAAGAGGAAAGAGTACGACAAATACCGGAGAATAGAAGAAAGGAGAGACCGAGGGGTCACACAAAGGGTAGGTCCGAAGAGGAAAGAGGGGTATGGAGCCGCGAACGACCGGGTAAAGAATAAAATCGAAAAAACAAAAGACGATCGGAAAGAAAAAGGAGGCGGAACTACACCCTCTCGGAAGAAAAAACTGCGCGTGCCAGAATAATGAGGCGAGAAAGGCAATTAGATTTCGGAAGTCAAGGAGGACCATGTGTCTTACAATCCTACCGAAACACGAATACATACGAGTCAAGGCAAACCGAGAGAAAAGATTGAAAACCAACGGGAAGGCGCAGCAGGAGGAAGCAATCGAGGAAAGGGTTACGCGAATCATCATGTATCGGAATTAAGCGACGCAAGGGGCGATAAATCCTTGCAGGAATTAATATTATATTGTGGCAAATGTGCGGCACTAGACCTACTTGTCAAGGTTAGAGTCCCACACCCCCAACAACACGAGCGGCAACAATTAAGAGGACCGTAAGATAAAGGCCCAGGATTGCACAAAGTGTCCACACCTATAAGGAGCGAGTTTCAAAAAAGGACTCTGCCTATACCACTAGCGCCGCCACGGGTACAGCTGACCACCGAGGAGCTCCGTTGACAGCACCAACTACGCGATTGATAACGGACAGAAGAAAATAACGGAAATAAACGATTTAAAAGGGATAATTGGAGTTCTTTACTGGATCTCACTCCACTTCTGCCCACTCAAATCTGAAACTACAACAGAGTAATTAACGTTAATTCTTAATAAAACCAAAGAATTTATATATTCTTTAATATTAATTAGAATTTTTAAAAGTAATAATTAAAAGTAATACTATTCATGCAAAGATAATTGTATAATCTGCCAATAAACATTTTTACTGTTGTTACAGACTGGCGTGGGGGGTGGGAACGAGTAGGATGTCTTGGCGGCGTTGTCTCGCTTCCCGCCGTCAGCTTCAGCAGCACCACGCTCTCGTGGCGTGCTCGTCGTTGGTACTATAGCTTATACTATTACCGACCTCGCCACGTGCCGCGAGTGTTGACGTCACTGTTGGCGCCAGACTTCGCCAAGATGGCGGACGGCGCGTTCCCTTTGATGGTGTCGCTACGACGGCACTCCCTCATCTCCCCTTCAGGCGCCTGACTACCGCTGGATGCGGCGTTGCCTTGTGGATCCTCGCAGCTACTCTCGACTACCTTGTCACCTGGTTACCTGCCAGTGGTGGCAACGTCGTTTGTAGTGTGGGCGGTTCGGCTGGGTGGTGTGCTTGCTGCTCAATCGCGCTTGTGCCGGCCCGGCTCGCGATCTTGCGCTCGAAGTACTCTCAATTCTTACAATCTCGTCGTTCCCTTTATGCTCGTCGACCTTCACTGGTTTATCTTTTATTCGGAGAGGTATTCGTTTGCAATACGTATACGTGCTGACCTTTCTTTACGAGGGCTCGGACGCGTACCTCCCCTTAATAAGACTCCTTTACTTGTTTTTTCTTTCTCCGTCGATTCCCTTCCGCGGTTTTTCTTCCAGCGTGAGCGACCCTCCTCTCTCGCGGGCCTAATCACTTCATATATTATTCTCCTCCCCTCCCCCCGGTGCCTGGCGCGTCGCCCTCTTGCTTTCTCCCCGCCTTGACTCGGGAAGCATGCCCCCTGCCCCGCGCCGCCCCTCCATATACTGGAGGGACCGCGGGCGCAAATAGCAGCGCCAACTTCCCTCCTCCGATGCTTCTCGTGTTGCTCTCCCTCGTCTTGGGCATTGGGTAGGGAAGCGTGCCCCCTGCCCCGCGCCGCCCCTCCATATACTGGAGGGACCGCGGGCGCGGATAGCAGCCCCAACTTCCCTCCCCCCGATGCTCCTTCAAATATATATAAAAGATATATATTTAATAATAAATAAATTTACAATAAATCGAGGATTAAACAAGACAAGAATTAAATAAATTATTTTGTTTACTAATAACAAAACATATACCTGCAGCATTTACCTTTCAAAATTAAATGCAAGTATGATGCCTCATGTCATTATCTTATGTTCGAGTCTAATTAACGACGTATAAAATTTAAGTACGTAAATTAAAAAATTCAGTTTAGCATTTAGAATATTTTAATATTTTTAAACTGAATACTAAATGCTATACAGATTTCTCTTTTTTTGGTTCATTACTTATGTATTCGATTGAAAACGCAGACTAACCAGTTTGTGTATATACATATGTATAAATATAAATGAATGTAAGATACTTTCAAAGTAGGTTAGTACAATTTTTTACTGAAAAAAATTTTTTTGTAACAATTAAAGTTGTAATCGAACACGAGAAAGGGGTGTGGACAGCGGAGAGAGCGGGCTACGCAGAGCTGGTTGCCAGCCAAATTATTGTGTGATTGGCGAAACGGGGGGAGCATTGGGGAGTGGGGAGGGGACCAACGCTGGGAGTAATTAGCACCACGACAGGGGAAGGTCGCTCGCGTCGAAGAGGAAAAAACCGCGGGAGGGATGGGAACAAAGAAAAAACAAGTGAAGGATATTATCAGCGAAGGAAGGAGGTCGATGGAGAGGGAATCAGATCGTCTGAGCCTTCGGAAGGAAGAGTCGACGAGCTTTACCAGCAAAAAAAACACAGCACGAAATAGCAGATATTTGGAAGGAGATTTTGGTAAGAAGGACAGGAAGAGAAAAGTGCAAGGAGTGAGAACCCCAGGGAACAGAGGACACGAGCCGCAACCCCGCGAGCGAACGAGCCACCGGCACGCGTTCGAAAGAACCGCCTACACCACGAGCGACGCTTCCACGACGTGGCAAGAGCCAGGTAGGAGTGCAGCTGAAAGCGACCGAAAGGAGCCACGAGGCAACGTCGCATCCAGCGACAGCCAAGAGCCTGAAGGGAAGGTGGGAGCGCAGACACAGCGCAAGGGATCAGGCCTCCGCCACGCCGGCGGAGTTTGGCGTTAAGTGTAGCTGCAACGCTAATACGCGGCGACGTCGCTAAAGGCGGGATCAGACATACCAACGGAGCTCGCGGGAGTTTCGAATTTTAAATAGTAGACTGCGGCCAGTGACGAGCCACGCAAAGGCTAGGAGTCGAGGAAAGTGACGGGGACGCAGGAACGCGAATAATAAATATTGAACCAACCACCAGGACTAATTATTTTCACCCTAAAACTCCCACCCCACTCCAGTGCGTAACAATAGTGTTAGAACGTATGTACAATTATTGATAATTCAAAAATTTACAATTAAAGTATTGGAAAAATATATCGAGTCAATTGCAATTTCTAATTTATACACAATTCAGTAAGAAAAGAAGAATACTTTTCATATATTTTTATTTTTTGTACAATATATTTGTCACCAATCGAAATTATTCTTAATAAAATAAATGAATAAAAAAATAATATCTATTGGAAAGAGGTTTTCAATTTTGTAAAGTTTCAAGTTTACAGTGAAATGATTTATATATTTCAGCCGCCATATTTTTATTAAATATCAAACTTTTTTCATCAAAATAAAAATTTTGGTATTAAAAATTCATTATTTATCTATTTAATAAAAGAACAATTTACTAGTGTAATGCGTGCTATCGAGACGATCGCTTTTATATCTAAAACTGTAAGATTTTCACCGCCATTAATACCCGTGTTCAATTAATTACACTAATTAATTAATTATACATGATCATTTTGCATTAATATCTGTGATAATTCTAATGAACTATATCTTTACTAGACGTATAATCTTCTCGTATATCTGCATCAGTATACGTTTGCAGGTGCCGTCCGAATAAATAATTAGTATACCGAGAAAAAAAGAATAGGTAATTAATTAGAATCACGAAATTGCAAACCGTAAACGGGGAACGAGATATCATTGTTTACCTAGGTAGATACAAATAAATTAATAAAAATTACAAAATTTAAAACTGTCTCAGATAACTAAATCAAGTCAATGAAACTTTTAAATCAATTTTAAATTCATCAAATACTTTAACTAAACTTGATACAATACTTATATAATATTACATTTCCACTAATTTATCGTTTGATTTTTTATTATCTTAAGAGATCGCATCGGGATGACCAGCGAAGTCAGGCGTATTGTTCCGAGAGGGGGGGGGGAAATAGGTGGAAGATGCACGAGCACAACAAACGTATGCACCTCGCGGAATCACCAGCGAGGTATGAATAGCGATTTGGAAAGCCGTAAACGTATGCACCTCGCGAGGTTGCTCGCGAGGTATAAACCTCGATTTCAAGACCCTAAATCGAACGAGAAGCAGAGAAAGCGAGGAAAGGAGAAGGGAGGTACTTTCCCGAACGGAATTAATAAATTTCTATGAATAATACAAATATCGATATGAATACATTAAAAGATAATTATTTTTCATGTGCATTCCTTTATCGATATTAACAAACTACCTAACAGTAATCAAAATTATACTTAAATAAATTTATATAAATATGCATTTAATTTTTACTATGAATATTCACAAATTAATAAATATTCGTATATATTTAATAATACATGTGTCGACAGTTTGAACGCAATTATATTAAACAATTCAAAAATAATTATCTAATAATTTAGTTTTCTAAAATGTTACTGAGTTTGCGCAATTTTAACAAAATTCGTATTTCACTAAACATGTATATCTGAACTTTATTTAGAAATATCTTTGTTTGAATAAATAAATTTAAGAATCGTTTTAAAAAAACAGTATTATTTAAATTTATATAGTTATATATTAAAAAATTTTTTTCTAATTACAAAAAATTTTATAATACTAACAATAAAACATGTTTTAACAAATTATAAATACATATTGAAATTTTCAAGTGGTTTCAAGAAATTGTAAAATACAATATTAAAGTCCGATAAATACAATTTCTGAAAAAAATGATAAAGAATATATAAATGCGTGCGCAGATAAAGATATGCATAGTGAAGTGACTCAGAATATATAATTTAAAGCAAGATGTGTTTTTTAAATAAAAATAAATTTTTATTTGCTTATTTTGTTTAGAAATATTCTTTCAACAGTTTATAATTATATAAATTGCGTAAGTAATTAAAAATTGTATAAAATTTAAACACCTTATTTAATTTAATATTAATATAAAAATATTAATATGGCTAATATTAAAAACTGATATTAGACTTAAAATTATTTACACTTGTATAAAATTTAAATATTGTATTTAATTTAATATTAATATGAATAATAATGAAAACTGATACTACATTTAAAAGGATCTACAATTACTAGAACGTACGTTTTGTTTGTACGTTATATCAATTTTATTTGATAAATACAAAATAAGAATATAATAATATTTTTATGTTACTTTGTAATAAGATTTGTTAATTCACAAAAAATATTTTATCACAACGCTTATTTTATATAATTATGCAAACATAATACAATTAAAATTGTAAAAATATATTAATTTAATGAAAAATTTTAGAATTACTATGATTTATATTAATTCTTTTCATATAAGAAAATGTAATAAACAATGTAACTGCATATAACCAGTCATTAATTCATTAAATAAATTAAATAAACACCTTATATATATTACAATATTCTATTTAAAATAAAAAATGTTAATTTTCAAATGGATTCAAATGGATTCTCTAATTTTTATATATTTGTACCTCTGGAAATGAATTTTTGAAAAAAATTCAGAAACATGACTAACAATTATTAGTAAATTTAAATTATGGTATATTGTAGATTTCTTGTTCAATTTTTATTATATACTATTGTACAAGATATTATAAATTATATAAATACGTTTTTATTTATTGTTATATTTTTATTTCTTTAAATATTATATATTTTTTATTCAGATATAATTATACAACTTTTAAATATAAAAAAAAGAATCAACATAAACCTTGTACTTTTTTTAGAAATTCAAAAGAACGAGTAGTGAATATGTAAGTACTATATTATAACCATTTTAATAAATAAAATAAAAACTCATAAAACATCCATGCCTGTTTGTTCATTTATTTTGTCACAAATTCAGTTTTCTATAGTAAGAAATAAATATAAGTGATGAATTGATTTTTATGGTAGTTGTTTTATGATAGTTGTTTCCGTCTTGCTTGCATTTACTGTACCTAACATATTCTACAAAAAGAATTCGGTTATGTTGGAAAGAATGAGACAAGATTTTGGCATCTATAAAACAATAAACCGAATTAGAAAAATAGATAAAACATTGAAATTTTCGAAATAGGATGCAAGAAAATCATACTTTTTCTTACTAAGATGATACGTTTGGAAGCAGCCTAAATGAGAGGCTGATGATACCTGTTCGATATATAGAAACACTTATTCTTATTATACTTATCTCTTATTATCGAGACTAAGATAATACACACCAATCTATATAATCCGAAGGCTCGGATTACATATTTGTTTATGTGCCGAGCAGCATATTCATTTGCGAGTTTTTCATTACTCTGATGATTTGCGATTATCAATTGTATGGGTTATATATAGCTCGATAGTGTCGTAAGGAAATTACAATTAAAAATTTTATTTCATCAAAATCTAATTGTTACCGACGGATACGGTAACACGAAAAGGGCAAGAGGAAAGCGCGTCAGGCAGCGGGGGGAGGGGAGTGGAGAGTATAGAAAGTAATTAGGACCGCGAGAGGGGAGGGTTGCTCGCGTCGAAGAAAGAAAAACAAAAGAACAAATGAAGAGATGATGAGGGGAGGTAGTAGGTGGATGGCGCGAGCAGTGTCGGATGTACCAGGAGAAAGAACGGATGGCAATCGCGACCAGAAGAAGCATGTACAATATTATCGAATCAAAGGGAACCGGACGGAGATAGGCGAGAAGGTGACAGAGACCCGAAACAGGAAAGAAGAGCACCCAGATTGTCAGACAACGGGCAGCAGCAACACGAACGCGGATTGACAGGTTTGTCGTTCAAACCAGCCACCTACACACAAGCGACGCTGCCACGATCCGGCAGGCGACCAGGTGAGAGCATAACCGAATGTAGACGCGAGAAGCCACGAGGCAACGTCGCAGTCAGCGACAGCCAAGCGCCTGAAGGGAAGGTGGGAGTGCAGCCACAGCGCAAGGGATCAGGCCTCCGCCAAGTTGGCGGAGATTGGCGCCAAGTGGGGTTAGGCCTCAAGACACGTGGAGAGGTCGATAAGAGCGGGAGCCTTCGTATCATCAGAGCAAGCGGGAAATTTAAACGCTTGAATAGTGAACTGCGGCCAGTGGCGACACAAGTAAAGGGCAGACCTCGAGGAAAGGGATGAAGACGCGGGAGATCCGATAATAAAGAATAATCGAACGAAGGCAGAATGTAGTGCTTCATTCTACCTATTCCCTCCCACACCCGTCCGTAACACTAATGGTTATTATATTTTCATTTTATATAAAAAGTATATATTATATTTAAGAAATATTTTAAATTATTTCAATTTTACGGAAAAATATTTAGTATTGAATTTTATTATTAAAATAGGATTTTATTATTAATGAGGATTAGCTTAAAATTGCGTTCTATCGGGGAAATTACCTTTCCTTTCTGTAACAACGAATGCACAGGTCTCTTGCCAAACCATTTCCGTATCAATCAGGACCGACCTTAAGAGGTGACTTATGATAACGAAAGCGTTCATTGTTACAAGAAAAAAACAATCTAAGCCGAATACGCGAAACTTTTCTATTCGTCGATTACTCGTAATTATAAAATTTCAACATACAATTTGTGAATGTAAAATGTATGACAGTCATATTCCCTCGAATCATAAACCAGTGAAATAACCTCATGATAAAGAATATATAAATAAAGTTTAAATTGTTATATCGTGATTACTAACAAAAACCTTTCTCAAAAATAAATTTCAGTAAAATTAAGTTTTCTTCATATTAAATGAATACATGAAATAATTCAATATCACTACGCACAGAAATAATTTATGAAGACCTTATGCTGAGTTATACTTAGTTTAATTAGCGTCATTCTTTATTGTAATAAGATTTTGCTTTTTTTTATATTTTGTAAAAAACAAAAGTAAGTAATTTATAATAAATTAATCAGTAGATATTGTATTTCCAAATAACGTTTATGAGGTAATATATAAAATAACTCATCCAATGCATTCCTAGATAATATAATTAAAAACATTTTTGATTATTTACTGTTAGTTTCAGTGTACGTGTAACTCTTTTCGGATCCAGTAAAGGTATTATACTGCAGGAAAAATAGTTTTTATTTAATCATAATGAAAATGTGTTCAGTCTCTGATCATAAACCTTTTATTTTATGGTGGAATCTTGATAAATTATTGCATAACAAAAATACATCGGTTATGGCTTGGATTTTTTCATTAGCAGATGAGTTTCCTTTTATCAAAGTTGCTCTGTTAAGTTGTAGTAAATCTTAAAATAAATTACTACCTTTCTTTTTTGTTAGTCTTGAATATCACGTTTGCCTTCATATCTCGGATGAACCTTAACAGCAAAGAAAGGGTATTGTTAAAAGTATTAATTTTTTTTGTGATGTAAATAATTTTTATATAAATTCGTTGAATTACAATATTTTTGAATTGACTATATTGATAGTTTTGTATAAATATTATCGAGAAATATTGCAAACAATTTGATACCAAACTGTAAACGCACAATCATAATAATATGGAAATATCGAAAAGTGAAGGTTTCAATTTAGACTTGAAATAATTATTTTGGCTTTAATTGTATGATCTTCTTAAATTCTTCCGTGCATTAACCATGTCTTCAAAAACGCTATTATATCAAAAGGAATCGGTATTGATCAGTCTTAATTACGGCATATGTCTATCTAATCAAATATTTAAATTACATTCTTGTAATATTATATCAAAAAATATTACATGGACTATCTAAAGTAAGATATCAACACAATTAAACAGATCCAACAAATCAATCATTTATGTGTTGATTTGTTTCTTCATTTTTAAACTATTAAAGATACTTAGACTATCAAGACTTTAAGATCATAAGTCGAATGACCGAAATGGTTCTGATATTATTTTCATCTAAGTTAGCGATATTTATATAATGTTAAGTTTATTAATATAGAATTTTTTAATAAAAACTATTTTTTTTGGCTTATAATAATAAAAAAGGTAGAAGGAAGGCCAGAATTTAATACTAAAAAGTAATTATATTTATTTGATTTTTACTTTATTCTAACGAACAATACATTTTTTTATTCTAATAAATTAATATTAAAACTTTATACTGATTTTTTATATATAAAATTTTTTAGTTTTACGCATTTGACATTATTTTTTTAATTTCTTGTAAAATGCTTTTCTTAAAACTTATTATCAGAGTTATTTATCATGTTTAATAACAAGCAATTAATCAAAATATATATATATTATGTATTTATAAAGCAAAAAAAAAATTGCTTAAGACTATAAATCATATTTCTTATTTATGTTTCTTATAAATTAACAATAGTAATATTTTTTTTGCAAATACCTTATTACAAATTAAAAATTTAATCTTATGTTTTTAAAATATTCATAGTATCTGAGAATAGTATACAACATATAAATTTTTTTTAATAATCATTCAAGATATTTGTTGCGGACGCAGCAACATGGAAAGGGACGACGGCAGAGGGGGACGCGAATAGAGAATGAAGACATCGATTCCCCGTGGCTAAACACCGATTACCCTTGCGAGTCTCCCGCGAGGTGCCAACTGATTTCGTCCCGTGGGTCGCCCGCGGGGCATGCACTGATTACCCTCGTGGATCTGCCGCGAGGTGCCAACTGATTCCACTTCGCGGAATACCCGGGAAGCGCAGAAGGATTGTGCCTTTCACGTCGACGGCGGGGCAAGATCGAACGCGGACACCCGCGACCAGCCGGCAGGCGTTGGCGGACGATGGTGTCCCACGCCACAAGCGGAAGGTTCGGGCCCCGGGGTTGTGGACCCCCACTCCACCGCGCGACCGTGTGGAAAATACGAGGAGGGACGAGACGCGCGAGGAGAGAGAGACGGGGAGTGCGGAAATGGAGAGTCGGGCGAACGGGAAGGGATAAGGGTACGCTCGGTCCAAAATACTCCGTCAACGTAAACGAGAAAGGAACTGAGTGGAGGGAAGGAGGAAAGGAGGAAACTCTAGACAACGAATGGGGAGAGAAAGGGAAAGATTTCCGAGGACTGGTAAGGAGGACCGGAGAGGCGGGTGTTTCAGTTTTTTAGTCGACGCTGGCCAAAAGATACACGACGATAACAGAACGTCTCTCAAACTCGCGCCCGCCGATAACTGGACCATCACACTTGCCGATCTAGGGAGAAGCCAGTTGGGGCTGAGAAAGGAGAAGAGCCGCGTCGAGACTCATCCCCAGACGGGGGAGCACCGACACGAAACCATCGAGACGCGATCAGCGGCTAGGAACGCCGCATCTCAAACGTCGCACGAGGCTTGGCGTCGCCTAGCCACATCGACAACGCACCGACAAGGGACGAAGCTCCAACACCGACGACAATTCCAGCCACGAGTGATGCCACGCCTCACCACAGACAGAGAACCCTAGCGACGTCCTTCACACAGAGTGCTACACCACGCTCCCGCCACCGTCGCCCTCGTTACCGAGAACGGCGAGAGAGTAGAGAGTACCGCCACCCCACTCTTGAGACCAACGCCGCCCGCGCCCGCCACCGCCGGCGTGATCACCGGAGACTCCGCGCCAACGAACTAAACCCGAAAACTACGCCGGTGTGGGTGTCACCCCCACCCGTCTGCCTAGTGACGTAGTCGCCACTACTATCGGACACAACTGACCGATCACCCCCCCCCCGGCTCGAGAGGGTTTAAAATAAATTAAAAACCCGTTTTTAATTACCCCTCCCACTCATCTCGCGCGTCGACTGTCCCGTCCGACCCGGTCGGGAACAATATCGATCCAGAAATTTGATAGGTATAATTTATATTAGATTACGTTGGGAATTATCAAAAATATAACTACTATGAATATTAGTAAAAGACATATCGTTTTTTTATAATTATCTATTAAAATAAAATTTTTATTTAAATGCTTTATTCAAAATGTATTATATATAGTTTTTTTATACGTTTTTAAATAATTTTTATAATGTTTTCGACTAACTAGTTATAAGAATAAAAAATTATTTAATATTATAATAAAATATTTTTAAAACTTTTAAGCATGTAGAATTTATAGTAATTTAAAATACTAACGAAAGTAATTTAAGTATTTGGAACTATTGTAAATTAAGTAATCTAAAATTTAAATATGTAATATTGTAAGAAAGAATACTTTAACTAATAAGAGAATAATATAACTGTCAAGCGATTTACTACAAGAATGAAAGCTTATAACTATTAGAATTTGTTTAACAGACCATGTAAATAAGTTGAAAATAATTTATTGCAATTTAATAGATGCTCAAGTATACATATCTCAATAAATATATTTAACATTCTTGACAATTCATATATATATATGGTATTATATATGCCTATATACGAGACGCTTTAAAACTAATATAAACCTACGATTATATAAAATTTGACTCAACTTGATCTATTACTCATTGTACTCTCAATTCAATGAAAATAGACAATGAGTTAAAGCAAAATTTTTGGTATTATAATTTTCTCAATACTTCTTTAATTACATACAGGTAATTTTGAATTATTAAAGCTATTTTTTTATTTAACGTATAGACTTAAATATATTTAACAATTACGTGTAATTTCTCAAAAATAATTTTTATTCATTTAACGTAAAAATGATATATCTATGGTTAAAAACACAGTATTAATAATTATGCAATAATACAATAACAATTATAATTTTTACTCCTAGTGGTATTTTAAATATAGAAAATTTTTTATTATATTTTTACATATAGAAAAAAATAGGTTAACAATGGTTATTATTCATCAGTAAATAAATTGATAATAGTAAATAAGTAAACAAGTCACATTAAAATATATTATAAATTGCATATATCAAAGTGTTATTTCTAAAAAATAAGATTTAATCTTTTTTTAAAAAAAAGTATCCAGGTTAAGAAAGTCATATTATCTTATCAGTATATTCGACATTTTTTACAATCGTATTTCAGTAATAACTACATTACAAAAAAAAAAAAAAAAACAAAACAAAAAAACAAATTGAATCCAACAAATGACTTAGAATGTCATTTTTCGATGTTACAGGATGCATGCTGTTGGATTACATTCAGCATTGGCTATAAATCGTCAACGCAAACGACGAGATGAACAGCATCGTGCAGAAGAACGTCGAAATAGCTGTCAATCGAATGAAAGTGGATTAATATTATCAAAAGAATCCGTGTACTCTTTAAATAAAAGTATTTTTCATCGAAAAATAAATCCGCAAAAATTTCCTAATAATGAGGTTATGGATTCGAAAGTTGTTACATCGATTGGAATGATACACATTGGAATAGTTTTCTTAGTTTTAGGAATATTTTTGTTTATTAGTGGTATTCTACCTAATGATTTATCATCAAGGGAAATTAAAGTACCAAAAAAATGGTGGAATGAGCTTGTTACTATCGGAATATTTTCATTATTAGTCGGAAGCTTTTTGATTATACTTAATCGTATAATAGCTAAAAGAGAAGAGCATGATCTAGAAACTTATGTAGAATGTCAATTGACAAGATCAAAATCAGGAAACATACTTGAAAGAGATTTGGAAACTGGTACTTTGAACACAAAATGTGTTAAGAATTTAAATACGTATAAAAATATTAATTCATTAGTCTCCATTCCACATCAAATTATGAAAAATACTCAAAATCTAAATTCATTAGATTTAATAAAAGATAAGCAATTAGATACTGACAAAAACGATTTGCAGAATCGATTTCTGAATAAGTAATACGTTAAACGTGTTTAAAATGAAATGTTAAGATATAATACATTAAAATTAAAAACAACATAACTTATTTAAAACTATAATCTATAACACAATTAGTGCATATACAATAATAATAAATGAAATAATATTTGAATCAAACGCTATAAATATTTATTAATATAGCAAATGGCATTGTACGATTTTAATTAAAATGTATGTATATATGTATTACTATTTCTCTTAATAAATCAGAGTTTATATGTTCTTTTCGAAAGTATAATCTATTTATAGTTAAAAATACATCAAATATTTTATTCTAACAATATATATTATATCAAGAACTATTAAGAATCAAATAAATGATCTGAAATGTTAAAATAAGTTTGGAACATGACTAAAATCCGAAAATATATTATATAAATAAACCCAATATGAGTTCAGCCTACAAATTTTTAATTTTTTGCAAAAATATTTTAATATTTAAATATTACAGATTAAAATTTAAATATTTTTAATATGATAAAATTTATATATTTAGTGAGTTAAATATATAAACTAGTCTTATACATATAATTATGTTTTAAATAAATACATAAATTTTATTGTATCTCTTGATCTAAAAACTTATAAAAAAAAATCCTTAAAAAGTTTTCTGAATATTTGTTCATGCATAATATAAATTTTATTAATATTAATAATTATGTACTGTCAATAAATGTACTAATAATAGCAATTATTTTGAAGCAAAAAAAAGTTTAATAAATTAACGTCACAAAATTAAGATGACTGGTACCCAAGGTAATTAAAATATATATATTAAAAAAATATTAATTGATATTTTACAGTATTCACTTTAAAGTCAATTTTATAACGTGCTATACCATATATTTAGTATATTATAATTATTATAATGTTTAAAAAGTTATGTTTTGTGTAATATAAATGTATTCATATAAGTTTGTTTATCTAAAGTAAAATATATATAATAAATTATGTTTAAAAATTAATATTTTACTTTCGTATAATTAATGAATATTCGTTTCAGATTACCAGTGTTACATAGATTTATCTTGTATTTTTTAATAAATTAATTTCATGAATATTAAAATTATCGGAAGACTACTTATTAATTTTAATAGCATAGAAAGCTTTTTAAATTTTACTCAATCACGAAAAGCACATTTGAGATAAAAATGTAAGTATATTGCTATTTTGACAAATTATTTGAATTAATAATATTTATAAACATTTCAATATTATATATAAATTTATAACATTATCCCCTTTACAAATGAAAACCAAAAATTTTTTAATAAAATATTTATTTAATTTAATAAATTAGGTATTTTCAAATATGTTTTTATTTTAATTTTAAAATATTTCAAATCTAAAATACGCAGCGATAATACATAATCTATATATTAGTACTAATTAATAAAAAACATAATAATTATGATAATAGAATCCATTCAAAATACAATATTTTATATATTTTCATATTATAATTTAAACTGTTTTGTAGTTTTAAAAATGGCTTATAAAATTCAATAAAATATTTTATATGTTTGTGACGGATGTAAATAATTTACTTTAGCGTAAGGTTGGCCGAGATGTTTAAAGCTACGATTATACAAAGGTTCTTAAGTTAGACTATACATTTTTCACATACAATGAGGTTGATAATGCTAAGTGTTTACGGATAGTGTTACAACGATACGCATATTTGCAGACAAGTAACAAGGATTCATATATTCACTAAATAGAGGATTACAGTACATATCGGTACTTAATACTAACTGGCATACATGAACAAAATCATAGATAAGTTACCAAAAATATTTAAAGCACACACAAGTCGCAGTTGCATCCTTGTCAAAGAGAAAGAAGTGGTTGATGGATTTCTTGGTCAAATTTTAAGCTCATAAAGACGTGGTGGGCTTACCTACCTACGAAAGGCTGAATAAAAAGATACTAGAAGGATTTTTACATATTTTCAAACTGGAAAAAAAATACATACTGAAATTACATGTTTTTATAGCGATTCCCGCCCTGGCAGTGGGAATATTAAAATTGAGAGATAAGGTCTAAGCATAAATAAGCGAGAGTAGGCGCGAGCGTAACATGTTTAATATTTTTATCAATTATATTTTAACCCCTATAATTTAAAAAAAATTAAAATGTTTATTTATTTAAAATAAATAATGCAACCCATTTATAAATAATATCTTAGCAGAAATATCTTTCTTGTCTATATTGATATGTGAATTATTTAATATAAACAGTAGTAATGGTAAAAATTAACGTCGTCACTATTAAATAATAGAAAAAAATATTATTATAATTTTTGTAAGAAACAATTTGGTCATTGAGACTGTTGTTTCCGCAGGGTGACACATTGCGCGAAAGTTATTGTGAGAGGATAGGTGCCGAGGATAAATGAATACACCCAATCGCCTTTTAATTTTCAATTTCTTTTAATCTCAACATCAGTGTACGATTCCACGCTGTATAAGTACTGCATCCGCGCCGACGCGTAGCTAGTGGTCGGCGTCCTCCGCTTGCGTTGCTGCATCTTGCTATTTGCGGCACCCACGCTAATACGTAGCTGGTGATCGGCGTCCTCGGAGCTTGTGTTGTTGCTTCTTGTTCTCTGTGTGGTGATCATGACAGACGGTGAAGATGCTCGCGAAATCGTACAGATAATGAACAATGGAAAAAACTTTTCTTTTGATTGTAATGAAAAGGGATTCAGCCTAAGATCTATGTAGAAGTTAATTAGATAAATGTATAAATGTTTATGCAATACATTGCTGCATGTATAAACTAAATTTTTTATTCTCAAATGAGTCTGCCAAGATAATAATTATTTTATTTCCATACAATATATTTTTTGGTATTTTGTATTCCACGCATTTTTATCCTGAATAATTAAATTATATTTCCATACGTCGGCAGAAAAAACTCTTGTAACAGATCTGGCTGAATGTCACAGTGGTGAAAAAAGAGTACTGAACATAGCGAATTTCCATCCGGCCTTAATTATGCCAACAGGTGCAAGCTGTACGTATTACACGTATTGTAATGTCATTCAATAGAAGGACATCCCCTTGTGCGTAGATAAACCAGTTTGGCAGTCCTACAAAAACACCGTGTGGAGTATACACGCGTATTTACTCATGGATTAATTCGATAAACTGTAATTTCTCACGGCGAAAGGAACTTCTGGATACGAGCGGCTACTGACCTAAAGCCTTACACATGCCAAAACTGCAGTGCTTCAACCTTATATTGAATGTACACATCGCACTAGCCTACTGATACGCAATCTAAAAGGCGCAATTATTTACGAATTAAACCAACACGCTGCTGTCTTTTCTTTGTATGTACTTAATATTGTAATAGACGAAATTCTGTATATCCGTATATTTGATTAAGGTCCTACCAAAATGTTAAGTTACTAGGTTATAGTAGTAATTAAATGAAAAGACAAAATCTCTTATTATATTTACAACTATAAACTGTTATATAAATAGTATTATAAACAAAATTTTGGATATTAAAATTTCGAATATTTACCACTCTTCGCGGTATCTTAAAAGCGAATTCAAAAATTGATGTACTAAAGTTTTATTACATTCTTGCGTATATAGTAATTTAAACTATTTGTGACTCGTACGACATTATGCAAGTATTTATAACTTAACTATCACAGAAAGCACTTAAATGTGTTTATAACTATTCTTTTTTACTAACATTTAGTATTTTTAATAAGATAGAATCATGAATAAATAAACATTTTTTAATCAGCTTAGTTTTTTAATATATTAATTGAAAGTCTTTATTATTAAAATTTTCTTTATTCATTCAAAATTATAAATTCATTATAAAAATGTATTCATGAAACTTATATCTTATATACACAGTATTGATAATAATTTACCTTTATTCAAATATATTGATAAAACTTATTGTTCATTATTGACATAAATATTTTTATATAGGCTGTATATTTATGTTAAACACTGGGATGGGGTGGGAGGTTCAGGTAGAAATAATTACGCCTTTTGTCGCTTTAAATATTTATTGATCACGACACGATTTATTGATCAATATCTGCGTTGCTCGACACTTGCCACACTTGCTTTCACTGTTCAAGCCTCCCGCGAGCTTTGATGGTACGTCCGGTTTCGTATTTACCGACGCCGCCACGTGTCCGCGTTGCAACTTAACTTAACGCCAATCTCCGCCGGCGTGGCGGAGGCCTGGTCCCTTGCGCTTTGTGCATGTGCGCTCCCACGTGCCCTTCAGGCTGGCGTTAGCTGCGATGTTGTTTTGCGGACCTTTTGAAAACGTGCCAGTTGTTGGTGCACTTGCTGGTTGTCGCTCGTGCCCTCCGTTCTTCGATGTTCTCATTCCTTGCCTTTTTCCTTACTTTTCTCGAATTTGCTCGATTTTTTTTTTGCTCTCAGCTTCTCTTTCGGTAGTGCTCGTCGTCTCTTCCTTGCGAAAGTTCAAAACGATACTGCCCTCTCCTTCGACCTTCTTCCTCCGCTGATGATATCCTTCGCTTTTTTTCTTTGTCCCATTCCTCCCGCGGTTTTTATCTTCGACTCGAGCGTCCCTCCCCTGCCGTGGCCCTAATTAATTCCCACGCTGTTTCCTCCCCGCCTCTCGATGCTCTCCCCGGTCCGCCAATCACCCCCCAATTCGGCTAGCAACCAGATCCACGCCGCCCGCTCTCTCCGCTGTCCCCACCCCCTTTTCTCGTTCGATTACAATTTATGAGCATGTTTTTTTTAGAACCAATTTCGAGCCACAGGCATGTATTTAATATAAACTTTTAACGAGTAATATATAATAATAATTGACCTGTATTAAAATATATTAATAAAATTTTTTTTTTATTATTGACATTATAATTTTTATATAGGCTGCATTTTTATGAGCATGATTTTTTTAGAAACGATTCCCATCTACATGAAAGTATTTAATATTATTTAACGAGTGCTAAAATGTACGAATTAAAAATAAAGAGGGCTATGGATTTAATCAGTATTATATAACAAAATCTTAATATTAGCTCATTTTGTAGATCACTGCTGACATTATGAAAATGTTTAGAAAATCTTCTAAGAATTCAAGGACTGTAATAGAACTGTACAATCAATATAATATGCAAGCAAGTATATCGTTCTCAATTAGGCATATTTTTTTAAAAATAAACCTTCTTACATTACGTATTAGATTTTCCAATTAATCTATACTTAGTAAAAATAAGAAAAAAATTAATTAACGCTAACATTCTGTAAATAGCTGAAAATCAAAGTTAACTATATCTAACTATTTGTTTTATTAAAAGTTGACAAAGGCGAGAAACTCTTGTCGAAAGGATGAAGTATGTGTGGGAGGGGAGCGATGAATAAAAACAAAAAAACTTTTAGTTGCAAGATGCTGAGAGGCGGACTGGCGAGGGAGGGCGCGCTCGGACTGAATAATCGGGTGGAGGCCTCGTGCCTCCACTATACCCTCTTTTGGTTACCTTCCTTGCCCCAGGGTCTCGCCCAGAACCTGCTGGTACAGGCTCGGGGAAACCCCAGTTCGTGCCCTTTGCGCTCCTGACATAATGGGACCTCGGGCAGGATTTTCCCCCGAGTTTCCCTTGGGCCGTGCGGGTACGCGTAGCTGCGAAGTTACAGGCAGCCCGCAGCGGGGGTCATATTGTCCCCGGCGTGCGTTAACCCACCCCTTTTTTACGTCGTGAGCGTACGGCCTTCTTCGCCAATGCCTCTGTCTATTTATTCGTTTTTTTTTCTTTTTGTTCTACAAATTCGCTCTTAACCTAAATACAATAAAGCGCCGAGGTGATCAGCGACCGATGTCCGTTGAGACCGCTGTCAAGCCTTTCTTGGGCCGCCCTTCGCGGCTGCGCAGCTGATAGCGGTTGCAGCCAGCTTCGCCGGGAACTGATGCCTCGACCTTCTCGCGGGATGGTTCGCGTTTCGGGAGATGTCCTTCGTCGGGTGAGTCAGTGTCCCCATCCGGCTTCTCGCCGGGTACCGGGGCGACGGCGATCTGCTCGTCGTATTCGCGAGGGATGATCACGGCGCTTCGCGCATCACGGGTGTCATCTGCAGGCGAGGTGTCATCGCTCGGTCCTTCCTTCTCGCTGGTCGTTGGGACGGCGTCACTTGCTTCTCGGACGCCGAGGGGATCGGACGGGATCGCTTCTGGCCTCGTTTCTCCATCCACGGTCATGTCGATTAGGCAGTTAGGTGCAAGGTGGAGTACGGGACTGGAAAGGCCTCCACCCACCTCGAAAACGCGTCGCTCGCCATGAAGAGTAAGCGCTTGCCCCTCAGAGACCGGGGGTAGGGGCCCATGAGGTCCAGCGCCACTGTGCCCCAAGGGGAGCTGGGGTGTCGCGGCTGAGGGCGTCTGCGCGCCGTCGGTGGTGCCGCCTTCGCGACCGCACAGGCGTGGCAGGCTCTCGTGTGTTGGCGAACGTCCCTTCGCATCCCTGGCCAATAAAAGCGCTCCTGCGCAGCCCTGAGCGTCTCCTTTGCTCCGAGATGTCCTGCGAGGTCGTCGTCGTGGAATAAACGCAGTAGCCGCGGACGTTCCGCGCTGGGAACGTATATTCTCGGCCGTATTCCTGGTTCCTCCGATCGGTAGACGCCGTCGGTCCGCCGTAACGAACCGTTCCGCGACTCTGGCGTGGAGCTGTCCCCCGCGCGCGCCTGCTACAGCTGGATGTCCGCCTGTTGGGCCGCTGCGACTTGATGCTCCAGTGCGTCGGCGGTCAGGTGGGCCAGGATCGCAGGCTACTCGCGACTTCCTTCGGACGGCGGCAAGAATTGCTGGATGTCTCCTTGCTTCTCCTGAAATTCTTCGCGGCTGGGCATGCGGGATAAGGCTTCCGGGAGTTCGTTGTTCTTTTCGGGCACATGCTCTGCTGTGAAGCGAAAGCCGCGCAGGAGCATCGCCGATCTTGCCAGCTTCCCTTTCTCATCCTTAAAGCGGTCCATCCAGGTCAGCGCCGCGTTGTCCGTCCGAGGCGTGAAGGGCTTGTCCTCCAGGAGGGCCAGTACTTTTTCTCGGCTCATACTACAGCAAGGCATTCCTGCTCGTTGCTGTGGTATCGTTGCTCGGCGGGAGAGAATTTTGCAGATGCATAGGAGAGGATTCTTCTCTCCCCGTCAGGTCCTAGCTGGTACAGCACCGCGCCCATCCCGGTCTTGCAGGCGTCGGTCTGCAGGAAGTACGGGCGCTGCAGGTCGGACCGATGGCTGGAAGGGCCTTCGTGGCGCCTGCCTGGACTTGTACTTCCTCAGTCACTACTCGTGGGTGCAGGAAATTATTACTCGCGCCGGAATCCACCAGCGCCTTTAATTTCTGCCCGTTTATCATGACGGTGAGGGACGAGGGCGAGGTTCCTGAGAGGCTCGTCGCGGAGACGATTACGCCCTGCGCGGCGCGCTCATCGCGGGTAGGGCCGCCGCATCCCTCCCGGGTTGCCGTTTCCCTGGTTCTTCGGGCGTTCCGTGCAATCGCGATGGAAGGCAACTCAATTGCCCTCCTTTTGCGCTGAGTGTCTTCGTCCATCGCGTCTCGCGCTGGGCGTTTCGCGGGTTCGCGGGCCTCCCTTTGCCGCTCCTGTTCCAGACGACCGTCCTCGAGTTCCGTGACGAAGCTCCGTAACTCTCAGAGGCTCGCAATACTCTTCATCCGGAGTAATCATGACAACGACGGCTTGAAGGTATTGATAACGTACCTTACAAGGTCGTTTTCGCCACTCTCCGGGTATATCCTCTTCGCCAGGCGATATCGTTGATGGAGGAAGAGGACGGAGTTTTCGTCCTCTCGCTGTCTGACGGTCAGCAGTTTCGCGGTCAGCCTCGCGAGCACCGTGCTGTGGGCATATTTGTCCTCCAGCAATTCTTTAAACTCGGTCCACGAAGTTGGCATGCACCTATACGTGGCCCACCAACGTGCCGCGTCTCCGTCCAGGTAACGGGCGGCGGTCGACGCTTGCTGCGACTCGCGAAAGAATTCTTCGTATTCATCGATAAATGTTCGCGGGTCTTCGTAGTCCTCGCCCGCGAAGGGGGTCGGGGACGGTGGTGGTTTCATCGCCGCCAAAGTCAAAATAAATATTTTTAATATCATAAATTAATAATATAATTTTGAATAAAAGTCTTAGACTGCTTCATTATGTATGCTGAATATTTAAGTTATGTATGAGTGTACGTATACATCGAATTTTGTATATTCATATTAGCGATGTTGATGTTATTTGATATAGAATATATTTAAAAAAATATCTCCTATAGAGAGATTTACTTCAATGATTTTATGCTCTTGTGTTGGTTTTCACTAATAATTTTAATAGTTATCAGAAGCCGAAATTTCAGGAATATATTAATTTAAATGTAATAAATTAGTTTGAAACATAAAATCTTACCTCGAATATTTTATATAATTACCTCTCATATAATTAGATATTTAAGATATATGAATTTTTAAACTTTTTTTACATCTAGGTACAACTGTAACTGTACAATATTATCACTGCTACATATACTTCAAAATTAGGTAAGGATTGAAAGTTATAAAAATTGTAACATAATTTATAAAAATTCTTTAGTTTATTTACTGATAGAATAAAGTTCCTAATGGATAAAACTTCTCTTTATAAAAAAGTGCTTATTTTAAATTGCTCAGATGAATCAATCGAGTCAAAATTTACAAAATATAATTCAACAAAAAATTTGTTTATGAAAATGATATTAATATTTATATTATTTCTAGTAACAAGTATTCAAACGTATAAACATTGTTTTCTTATCTTATCATAAAAGTACATATTATTTTTAACTTTAACAATAATTATTCTTACATTCTGTAAAATATATGACACATACCTGTCAAATTTAAAAATTATACTTAAAAATAAAAATCTGTTCTCACTATTCTCAATTTATTAGATTAAAATATTAAAATACATTTGTAAGATTGAATAATGTTATAATTTCTAAACAAGTTTATATGTAATCCTATATAATACTTCTTATTAGAGGTATTTTATTGTTAATTTACTGATTTTTATATTCATATACTTCTATATTAATATACCGTATTAATAAATTAAGTAGTCATTCAAATAAAATTAGAATAATAAAACATAATTTCTAAAAAATCTAAGCGATCATAAACATTTTTTTCTATAATTAAACATTAAAGTTTTTTATACTAATTCCCTATATAATATTGCATAGATCAAATATTAAAATATATACTTTGTTTATAAGTTTTCAAGAATGATTGGAGCTATGCCAGCAGTTGCTGTTCGTCACGAAAGACGTCGTCAGGAAAACAGAATTAAAAGACCTAGTCAATTATATTTAGGAGGACACTGGTCTCAACCTCCGCAAGTATCTCCATTGACACCAAATTCATATATTCAAAACGAACATATAGAATCTCTACCAGAAGTATATTTATGTGGAAAGGTATATTCAATATTTTTTAAACAAAATTCGATTTGTCTAACCATTTAAATTAAAACAAAAGATTTATAATTATATAAATTATATTTTTTATATATTTAACATTATATATATAATGTTTGGACTATATATACTTTTTCTATTTAAATTGTTTATATGACTTAATATATAAAGTATGTGTATAAGTAAAAAGAAAAGTGAGCTAGAAGAAAGTAATAAAGAAATTAAGCTAATAGAATACGCTAGTAATGTGTACTCATCATTTTGAGATCAAAGAACTTTAAAATAGTAAAAGAAAATGGACATAAATCTAATGTTTATATCACAGATGTGAATATCTGTGTTTGAAACCGTCGAGCACAATGAGAGATACATTTAAAGCATGAAAAATAAAGAAAAAGAGAATAAAACAGAAAGATATATTAGTCAGGTTGCATCTTTGCAAAGTAATCGTAGCTGAAGAAAATTTAAATACCTTTGGGAAAACCATTGCTATATGCGCGTCAGATTTGATAAGCGCGGTCCTACTGGGTTTTCACCAAAGCACAACTTTTATTTTTACTACCAAAGTTTTATTCTACGATTTTAGAAAAGATGATATGTATATTCTTACTTTTTTTTGCTGTGCACTAGAATAATGACAACAACGATACGAGGAGACTCTTATCGATCAAGTCTAGGTTCCCAGTTCCATCTGGATTATCCACCTTGTTTTTTTGCAATTCAGGTTCTTGTTAACCTAAAGCATTCACAGAAACAAGCTAGCACCACTTATAAACTAATAAGAACCATTCGATAATTATAATGATCTATAAAGTGAAACGTAAGTGATTGTATATAAAATTATCAGCTTTTTATACGAAAGGCTTTTTCCATCCTCGATTAGATGGAGATTTTTTATATTTTGCATCAAAACCGGTCATCCTTCACAGCAAAGAGTTTTGTGCTTTCTCTTTAAGAAATATTGACTTATTGAAATCTAATTGTGTATTCATTTTTACCATCGCTTATGCTTTCGTATCAAACCATTCCGTATAATTGTAATTTAATAATAATAATTAATTGAGCTTGCGAACTTAGGATTACTCACAGCGGGTTACGTACAATGTTAAGAACATTCTATAATTGTAAATACTTTTACCTTACTTTTAATTATGCTTGTGAATGTTTTTCAGTCTTGTACCATCGCTCATGTCGCAGCCAATTCAAACTGAACAATACTGACGTATAAAGCCTTTTATATGTTAACTGACGTGCTGATATACAGACCGACGATACCAATGTAAAATACCCTCCGGAATTTGTAATCATGAAAATCGATATTTGATCAAGTCCATAGTAAAACCGAGCCGTATCCAAATTAAATTATCCACCTATAATTTATAATAGAATAAAATAAATATTGTCAAAAAATTTCTCGTTCTCTTTTTATTAAAAACACAACCACTTTACGTAGTACCATTTTAACGTATCGTTTTACGTACATAAATTCTCTATAGAGGTAGACTTTTTACATTTTAAACTTGACTATAAATTAATATGTAATACATGAAATTTACAATAATAAGTATAGGTAACGTTATAACCCATTTTTATCTTTCATATATTAAATTCTTTTTATGTTATTTTACTATTTTGTAATTTAATATTTATTTATTTGGTATTTACGTTATATAGATTATAATTATAACTCTGTAATAAATAATTTTATTATTAATTAAAGCTATAATATAAAATATTTTCATTTTTTTCTAGATATCTGGTTTACACACCGTTGTGATTTGTCTTTTACTGGGAGCAATAATTCTCGTAGTTGGATTGGTACAACTTGCTCCAGGAGCAACATCTGATCATAAATTGACATTACTCATTACAGGATCCTTATTACTATTATTAGGTAAAAATATTATTTAATCTATATATTATTTATGTTCTACAATTATTCAATTAACTTGTTTCAATCAATGAAAAGGATAGTTAATAACTAAAATACTTACAAAATTTATGACATTAATTTTTTTTTACATTTATTTAATAACAATTAAAATTGAATAATATTCATTTATAACGCAGTAATAAAATAATGAAATACTTTAATTAAAAATGAATTATTCCCTCAATAGTAACTATATA
>RCIC01000062.1:80000-244044 GCA_018883505.1 Ceratosolen fusciceps | reverse complement strand
GTATTTAGATGGAATAAATTAGATTCCTCCAGTAGATGCGGTGTTCCTGGGTTCTGTAATAGTTTAAATTCGGAAACTATGGCTATGAAATGTTCATTTTCTGTATCAACTTTCCGTAGGGGAGGTGTTGAAATCTTGATAACCTAAGCATTTCACTTTTTTAGGATTTTTAATGTATTGAATTGCATTTATAAATTATATTCCTACTCATAACATCACTGTACATTGATTAATAGTATGTAACATTTGTTGACGTAACGTACAGGATTTTATATGCAAAAGTGACGAAAGGACAATGGTGCGTTTCATAAAATTGTTGAAGATTATAATATAAATGTTAATTTTCTACGTATTTACAATTTAAACTTATCGCGAATAAACGTGATCATGACATTAATAGTTATCGCGACTTGTCGATAAAAAAATTTTGACTAATAATGAAAAATTTGACATTGTTCAATATAACAATGAATAATGTTTTTCAGGGTGACTGCATGCTAAATACAACAAGTAAATAAAAAAAAACAAAAAAATAAGCTTTTTGGATATGATAGATATTTCATAATATTTAAGAAGTATTATTAATTGACTAGCTTATTATGTATGTAATAGGAAAATTAAATAGCTAATTAACCTATTTAATATAAAAATTTATTTCAAACTTTGTTTTATGAAATACAATTAATTAGTTTTTTAATCATATGATTAGGTAAGAGACGAGTAGATTAATATAAAAACAAAAATTGGATTTATGATTCGATTGGAACCCTTTTCATTTTATTATGCCCTCTTCCGTCCATTGGTTTGAAATCCGTCCAGGAATGAAAATTAATATTGATATAAAAAAGAGAAGGATACATTGATACGAATCGAAAATTTACATTTGCTATAGCGATAACAAGACCAAATTATTTATGACTAAGCTTGAACTGGCAGGAGAACTAAAATTGAGCAATGAATAAACTAAAAACTTTTCCCTCACGTCCAAATGGAGATTTGGACTTTTTTTTTTTATTAAAATTTTAATTTCATCAAGTTTACTTTCAATTTGTGTTTATGCGCATACAAAGAAAACTCCTAGGTATATTATATCTTACTGAAATCAATAATAAAACGGTAAATACGTGAAAATTATAGGCAGCTTATAATTTATAAAAGAGAGTATTGATGATCTGGATTAATTTTAATAACCATACAGTATTATTTAGAATAGACGTTTATGTTAATTAACAGAGAGAAGAATCCGTGAGCTTTGGAATGAGACGAATTATTGTAATGAATTTTTTTTTTATATATTTATTCAGCACCGATTTGCAGCACATCGAAACAAACGGCGCAAACCCGCACTGGTTTATTCAGTCCGAATTTCAGTATTGGAACATCTTGACCGGAACATTTGCTGCATAAAACTCTGCCACAGTGTCGACTAAGGGAAGCATAATGAATAATTTTAAAAAAAAATATGAGGCATCCATTAAGACGTAATTTAATTCGTGTAACAAACAAGTTACGGAAATAATGTACATACCAATGGTGTTTGCGTATCGTTAATGAAAACTTTGTACCGCATTCTAAGCAGAGATCTTTGTCTGCCCAAGGCGCCTCTTGCGTCAACGATTCTAATAGTCTGTAGAGTAGCTGCTTCGTCGCTACCTGGTAATTGAAAATTGTTATTCCGTCTTTATTCATCGATCCTAGACAAGCGCCGGACTTGACGAGGGTCCGGCACAAGTTACCATTGCCTTTCATATAAGCAATTAGGAGAGGAGTATTTCCATCGAGATCTGCGTAAAAATTAAATATTACATTACATTACGACGTGTCTTAGCCTCGAAACATTAAATTTCAGAGAAAGGATTTAAATCCAAAAGGATAGGATAGGATAGGATAGGATAGGATAGGAGAGTAGTGGAACACTAAACAAAAGCTACGTATTGGAAATACTTTTTCGAGAAAAAGTTTCGTATTGTTTAGTTGAATAGCCGACAATCTTATTGGAATATACCTGCAATGTTGAGCGGGTACTGCGACATGCAGTCGAAAAAGAGCTCGCAGATTGTAGCGGCGTTATCCCGACCATACCGCGCAAGCTCGTGCAACGGATTGCGACCTTTTAGGTTCACTGCCTCGGCATCTAACGTGCATTCTGTTAGCAGCGTTCTAACCACATTGACATGTCCTTCCCTGACAGCTACATGCAGAGCATTGTCGCCGTCGGCATTCACGGCATCGAAATTTATACAATTCTAAATTGAAAACAATTTTTTTTTTTTTTTTTTTATTGAAAATTTAAATAAATAAAAGCTTTTCTTACAAAACGTTTGTTGAATGTCATGCTAATTTATCATATTATATGAAAACTACGTATATTTATCATTGATTTGATTATTTTAAATCAATTCATTGATTAAAGTTATTTTCTAATATATGTATATATGCATATATCTTAATCATTCGGACTGCATGTAAATGATAACCGTACCTGAAGAAGAGCCGACACGACAGAGGCATGTCCTGCTTTCGCAGCGGTATGTAAAGCTGTGTTCCTGTGGGCGTCAGTATCGTTGACTCGAGCCCAGGCTAATATCAAACTACGGACTAGCAATTCGTTGCCGGACATCGCGGCCAGGTGAAGTGGCGGTGTCTGAGTTACGTCTTGTACCCTCGAATTCACGTCGACCTGTGCCCATCATTGGTATCGACAAAGAAGAAATGTTTGATATAATTATATATAATTTTGAATAAACGTAACTTATCTGTAATCGTGAGTATTTAAGCTGTGTTCCTGTGGGCGTCAGTATCGTTGACTCGAGCCCAGGCTAATATCAAACTACGGACTAGCAATTCGTTGCCGGACATCGCGGCCAGGTGAAGTGGCGGTGTCTGAGTTACGTCTTGTACCCTCGAATTCACGTCGACCTGTGCCCATCATTGGTATCGACAAAGAAGAAATGTTTGATATAATTATATATAATTTTGAATAAACGTAACTTATCTGTAATCGTGAGTATATTAAGTCATTATCGCAATACGTAAACGTACGAGCTGTTAATTAATGTCCCAATGATACGGACGTTTGCGCGCCATCGTCGTTTACGCTTTAGAAACAGTTAGTTGCGTTCACCTGTATCGAAAGCAAAAATAATATGCTCTCCATGTCATTTTTCTGTATGGCTGTGTGCAAGAAATTCCGTCCCTTGTTATCGAATTGCTCAGCAGCCGAGGGCAGTCTGTCCAGGATAGCCTGCGCAGCCTTGTTATTCCTCACGACCAAGGCCGTTGCGAATGGGCTCTGACCTTTCTTATCTCGCAGCGACAAGTTGATGTTCGGATGACAGAGCAGCAACGATATTATTTGCGAATGCTGATTTTGTATGGCGATGTGCACGGGCGTTTTCCCCTCCGCGTCCCTCACGTTCACATTAGCGCCGTGCTCAATCAGCGTCTGCACTACCTGCTTACGCGTACGTAAGAACGAAAAAAAAAAAAAAAAAAAAAAAAAAGAAGAAGAAAAAAGAGCTCGTTATTAAGTAACATCGACATCTCGTGTTCGTTATTTATATTTAATTTATTAATTATACGTCGGTTAATGAATTTCATCGTCCCTTAATAAAAAAAAAAAAAAAAAAAAAAAAACCCCCTCACTTGCCTCACAGTTATTATGCCTCATAATTACTTTGGTTTGGATTCTATTTCCTTATGGATTATATAAATAAAAAAAAAAAAAAAAAAAAAAAAAAATAAAACTGTCCAAACAAGTCGTAAAAAGAAGTAATTGCATTAAATTAAAAATCTAAAGCACGAAAGACAAAATTCGTTTCGACGACGACGACAGCGTCAGGGTTGGTTCGTTCTTATTTGTTAAAGTGATGATATCACCTCGGGACACAAGGTTTTCCTGTATAATATACTTCGTTCTTCTTCATCATCATCGTCATCGTCATCGTCATCGTCGTCATCGTCATCGTCATCATCATCATCATCTTCTTATACAGACATTTTCTCCGTTCTAATCAATCTGCGTGTCGTTATACCGCGTATTACCGTATTAGGGTGCTGGCTAACCTGCTCGAGTCCCCATTGGCAGCACAGATGTAGGGGCGTGCACTCGTCCCTGGCTTCGTCGCCGCCAGTTCCGCCCGGGCCGAGTCTTCTAGGGGAATTGAGATCGCAGCCACTGCGCACCAAGAACTTGGCGATGTCCTCGCGGTTCTCGTCGATGGCTTTGTGCAGGAGCGTCTGCTGGCAGCCGTCGGGGCCTGCCGACCAGCAGTCGGGGTCCGCCCCGTGGGCGACAAGAATCGACGCCACGTCTTCCTGCTCGGACTCGAGGGCATCCCAGAGCGGCTGGCCCGCGGCGGTGTCGACGCCGCGACGGCAAAGGGCCTCCACGACATCCGCGAGCCGGCAATGCACGCTAAGCTGCAACGCCGACTCTCCGGAACTCGTTCTGCCGTTAAAAATCAGAATATCATTATCGCGCGGAAACCCCTTTGTTTTCTCTAAGCATCCTGTGTTCCTAAGCGCATATTACGTAAGCGCATTACGGCCACACTTACATTCCATATATCATTCATTACCCGTATCTAAGCTCGAAGGACGACATTTAATTCCACGCTATCGTTTAGCTTATCAATATATTCATATATTCATATATTCATATATATATATATTCATATATATCTTAAAACATTGTATCTTTGAAATTTTATGATCAATTCGTACGATTTGTTTCGGTCGCAAATCATTTTATATCAATAGCACGTTGTTTTTATATATATATATATATTTTTTTTTTTTTTTTAAAAAAAATTAATTAAAAATAATTTTATTAAAATAAATTTTAATTTTTATTCAAAAAACCCAGAATTTTAAAATTAAAAATTTTAAATTAAAATATATTTTTTTTTTTTTTTTTTTTTTTTTTTTTTTTTTTTTTTTCACCAATACTAACAAAAGAGTATCTTGCTTATCTTTGCTAAATAAAGGAATATTAATTTTTCGCATAAACGGCTCTCACATGTTTAGATAATTTTACTTGCTTTTTGTAATAATTTCGGATAGCTTATAGTAATTCTATGATTTTCATGAGGGAGGGGGAGCGGGAGCGGGAGGGGGGAGGGGGTGGAAGGTAAGTGGAATGCTCCTCCGAGTTTATTCAATACTATTGCGCAAAGCATGGCTTTTCACGCTCCAAATTCCAAACTACTGGTTATTTTATCTTAATAAAAATATTTCTAGCGAACGATAGGTAATGAAATCAAAGTACGATGAATAAATTAATTGATTGATTGACTTTCAATGTAATTAAGTCATTCGTGATGCTTCGCTTCGTCCTCGGATTTGGCCAATAAAGCTTTAGGAGGCCATTGCACTGCCGAGGAGTCCAATTACAAATTATAGCGTAGAAATCGTTGAATGTGTGTATATATATGCTTCTGGTCTACCTGGCATTCATGTCGGCACCGTGCTCGAGAAGAAAAACCGCACTGGCCGAGTCCTCCTTGAGTATCGCTTGATGAAGGGCCGTGTGCCCGGCCTCGTTCCTGTGCTCGAGATCGGCACCGGCCTCGACAAGTACCGCCGGTATGTCGCAGTCGCTTCGGCTCGACCCAAGCGCTAGGCTCAGGGGCGTGTCCGCTGCATTGTTCTTCAGAGCGAGGAGCTCCCGGCGTTCGTCGGCATTGGGAATGGCCTCGAGGAGGAGTCGGAGCACCCCGAGCCGGCCATTACTTACGGCCAGATGGAGGGCCGTGTCGCCGGCTAGATCCCGGCCCTCCAGAAGCCGGGGACACCGCTCGAGGAGACGGCGGGCTAAACGCCCGAGGCCGGCCCGCGCGGCCTCGTGCAACACCGTGCAGCCCTCGCGGTTCCGCGCCTCGAAGCCCTCCGACTCGACGTGCCACTTCCTTCCGGCTCTTGGCTCTGGGGGCGAGGCACGCGGTTATTGGGGTCATAACGACAGGGCACGTGACTCGGTGCGTACGTGGGTACCTTGAATCTTATCTACCAAGTTGTCGCTGGGTCCGAGTAAGAAAAGGGCGGGTGCCTCGAGCCCCTGGCGCGCCAGCCGGTGCAGGAGCGAGTCCGCCTCGTCGCCGGGGTAGCGGGGATTCGGACTGGCCCCGTGGGCTAGGAGATTCGCCGCACCGGGCTCGAAGCTTGGCTCGCGTAATAGGGCCATGCAGAGAGCCGTGTCTCCGTCTCTCGTCCTCAAGTCAATATCCACTCCCTCGGTTCCCAGCAACAGGCTCAGCAATGCCTCGTTACGCTCCGACACGCAATAGTGAAGTGGACTCCTGGTCAATGAAATTTACATAATTATAATAAACCCCCGCCCCCCAACGACCCCAACGACCCCAATCGACCCCAACGACCCCAACGACCCCAACGACCCCTAAAAATAACGGTCATTATAAAACAATAATTCTTCGGGTTGTTACCTTATATTTTTTTTTTCCCCGATCGAATAGCCAGGGTTCCCGTGACGTGGCCCGTTTAGCCAGCACCAGCAACGCATATTATACGCGTCAAGAGCTTCTAATCGGCCGCGCTGCTTACCCCAATAACCCCAATAACCCCAATGACCTTCACGCGACCCGAATTCCATCGATTATCATGAAGGGGCGATCCTTCGTGACAATTTCAATTTAAACCTTGAAAGTACATCGCTACTCGTTCATGGCGTGCTTCGAATGATTATTATTTCATTGCGTTGTATATATATATATATATATTCTATTCTCTATGGCAGGTATTACGAATGGAATTTAAAGAAATCAAAATGATCCGTCGTCTGCATAATTACTTAACCGAAAACCGAGCGATTCTGAAAGTTTACGTAAACAACAAAAATTAACGCAAGCCAGTTTAGACTAGAGTCTTGATCAAAGGTACCGCTACCACTACTACTACTACTACTACTACCACCACCACCACCACTGCTACTATACTATATTGTATAAAAAAAAAAAAAAACTCAAAATATGATCATCATGAAAGATGGAACGATCGACTTGACGAAAACGATCCGTGGCTTGGTAGAAAAATCATTTTCAATTGTTAAATCGGTTGCGCAACGTGCTGGACCACATTATTGTCGATAATTTATTTTTATAAGAACGCTTACCAGCCATCGTGGCACTGAGCATTTGTATCGAGGCCAGCCTTTAGTAACCTTTCGGCGACTGCAATCATATTCTGGGTAGTGTGCGCGGCCAGTAAATGCAAAGCCCTTTTACCATCCGCGAGACTTGGTTGATCGAGATCCTTAACCTTTATTGAGCTGTTGTTCTCCAATTGCTCGACAATGAACTCCACAGCGTACGAGTCCGCTTTTATTATTGCAGAGTGCAAGAGGCTCAGTCCGCGCGAGTCCTTGGTACTCAAATCAGCCTGGTGCTCGACAAGAGTGCGTGCCAGCGATGGCTGACGCGACTTCAAGGCGACCTCCAGTGCCGTTTCACCCCTCTGGTCCAGGATGTTTACCGCTTCCGAAAGCTGAGCCAATGATTAACAGTTGAAATTCTTTACACATCATTACCAACACATTACTATTTGCCACGAATTCCTTTCATCTTTTTTTTTTTTTTTTTTTTTCTATTTTTTCTATTTTTTTCTATTTTTTCTATTTTTTTTTTTATACTACTGTACTACGTATTTCAATGAGCACACGAGCGTAAATTTCTTATGCAATTAATCACATTCCATGTGGAATGGTTTGCTTTTGTCTATTCCTCTGAGCATTACTTATAAAAAGAATTAATGATTTCATTTCAAATAAGTGAACAATCATTGACAACTACGGCTTCTTACGTTTAATTGGAAATTATATTAACTTTACGAATTAAAGTTGCCTATAGATTGAAATATCGATATAAAATAAGTAATTTCTTATAGAATAACCAGCTAATTATATATTTATTTGATAATTCCAATGCTCATTATACCTTTCCTCACTCGCTTGTCCAAGGATTCATTTTTATTCATTTTTAAAATAATAATAATAATAATAATAATAATAATAATAATATACCCTTGTAATAATTTTTATTGATTTAATCATTTTAATAATACTTATGGAATATTGTATAATAGACATTGGTGTATCGAATCATATTTTGTCATCGTTGCAACGTGATTACACGAATGAATTCAAGCAAATTAATAAACGTAAAAATTTTGCATAGATTATATAAATTAATTAAACATTGGTTTTGACATTAGGATTTTTTTTTTTTTTTTTTTTATTGAGTCGAAGCTAATGTAAGATTTTAAAAGAATTATTCTTACCAATAATTATGTATATAATTACAATAAAATGAATGCAAAAGAATGAATGAATACATCAACATTTAGATGTTTATCCACCTACGAAGTACAATCGCATTGTACTTGATAATGAGATAATGCGCATTGTTTATGATAATACTTATTTACAAACCATTAATCACATTAATCAATAATAAATGCCCTTTCTATTATAATACTACATAGAATGTAAATGGAAATTCTCATTTCCATAAACATTACAATTATAATTAATATTATAGCTAATAAATACTTTAAAAAGAACAATAGCACATGCATCTTTTTTTAATTCACCGTTTAAATTTTTTTTTTTTTTTTTTTTTTTTTTTTTTTTTTTGAGAATTCCTTACTTTACAATTAATTTATTGTTACTTTTCAGGCATTAAAATTATTCAATTATGATTGGTAACACTTTAACTCTTTGGCATTGTTATGCGATTTTCCTGTATAATTTTAATGTATACGCGAAACTAATCTTGTAAAAAAAAAAAAAAAAAAAAAAAAAAACTCCTATTTGACTTTTTGTTGCTGCTGCATAATTCGAAAGAGGAAGGCTTCTTTTTACAGTAATAAAACTTTAGGACAAAGGGACACGTATTGAGCAAAGACAAAATAAATCTGTATGTTAAAATTAAAAACTTGAACAGAATGTGAGAGAGAGAGAGAGAGAGAGAGAGAATAATAACAATAATAATCAGCTGTATCCAAGAAAAAGATAATTTTTTTTTTTTTTTTTTTTTTTTTGGAGCAGTGCAGTTCGAGGGACAAAGTATCATCAGTGCTGGGATAAAGCGACAAGTTTTGAATTTCGCAAGAACGTCAAAAATTTTGAAGCGGAGCGCTCCAATTTCTCCCCCCCCCTCCCCCTGTTAAATGTAGAGGATTAGTAGATGCAGCGCGAACGCGCGCAGCCTTGTCAGTGCTCCTCACGGCGACGTCGGCCGTTTCGAAAGGGAAATCGGGGGAAGGGAGTGAAATACCGATAGAGAGAGAGAGAGAGAGAGAGATGACGTGGCGATGCCAAGGAAAACAGCAATGAAAGAAGCGCGGAATCAGTTTGTACGTACAGTAACGGTGCGGTTGTTTGCGACCGGAGCGCGACGTTGACGTGAACCGCGCAATACATTACGATACCCGCGGCTCACGGAGTCGGATAATTTTTAAAAGACCTGTCGCGCTGACACGCGCCCATGACATTCGGCGATCCGTGCGGGCGCAACAGGGGGGCGGAAGTGACGACGAGCTGCCGCTGCGAAACGACGATTCGAAATAACGCCCGCTCTTGCCAGGTCGACTATTTACGTAAATAATACGGGATTGGGGGGAGAGACGGACGTATGATTCACGGGACGCGTTTGCTTTCCTCGCACTATTATCGCCGGTGCCGCTTCACTCGGTGAGCCCTGATAAAAAAGCATCGCGTCGGATGCGACACTTGCGACAAAGAGACTCGCGCTGTATAAATAATACCGGCGCCCTAGTTTTTGTGCGGGCGCCTCCTTAAATCCCTTCCCCCCCCCCACCCCTCGCGCTTTCTACGCTCTTAAGTAAACCAGAAATAATGTATGGCTCAAGCGATCGAACATCAGTTGGATTTTTAACTGTACTTATATGTAAGTCACTTATTTCTATTTTAACCCAAGTGTTTCCACGCGCGCACGCACTGACACGAGACCAGAGTACAACCGACCGTACCGTATGATCATTCAAAGCTTGAACATTTTTTTTACAATGAATTTCTTTTTTTAAAAATTTTTACTAAATAATAAAAGAGGCAAAACCAGTCGTCCTATGAAAAATAAAAACTCGATGGAAACATTTAAATTATCGTATAAATATAAACGTATGATGTCCTGTCGTCACGATAAGAGACAATTCCATTATTTAGTTTAAAGAAAAAAATAAACGAATCACATTTTCCTCCGAACCGTTTTATAAAACGTATAACGCGTTATATATAAATGATGCCTGATTTTGTAAGGAGAATATTTTGATTGATTCCGTGTAAATGATATAACAAGATTATTAAGAATTCGCAATTTCGCAGATCTGTCAGGATGGTTTTCCGCGTCCAAGGCAATGATATGCTACAGGTGCACAGTACTGCCGCCACAGTACATAGGCGAGGCAGATCAACCCTGTTCGAAATTCGACGGTAGCTCGAGATTTTATCACGACTGTCCAATGTCAACGTTTTGCATGAAGAGAATAATTCATTACAGCCTACCCAATGGAAGTGCGTATTGCCCTCCTTCCATCTATCCCTTTTATTACATTCAAAACGTGTCTTTGTATACGCATATACATTTTTCTTCCTTTAGTTTTTTAAATATATTCATGTGAAAATATGTCGTTTAATCAAATCCATTTTTTCGTAATTCGTAACGTAATTTAGCCGAACAGAAGCTTACAAATGTTTATTTCAACTAAAAGTTTAAATAAACAAAATTTTTTTGTCTGAATTTCAAAAACAAATGCAATTTTCCATGCAATGTTAATTTGAATAATTACTACTGTCTCTGTTTCAGTTAACCTTTGTGAACTAATAAAATTTCGATTAACTTCATATTTGTTCTCTTGATTTGTTTTCTATATAGCTATAATTACCACTTCCGAACGAAATTGCGCATCTCAGAAATATATATCTCAAGATTATAATAACAATAAAAGGACATGGACAAGCAAGGAATCGGTTGATACCCAAGCTTATAAAGAAGGTTGCTTTAAAGGTGAAAATAGAGGCACACCCAATGGACCGTCGGAATATTGTTATTGTTCGTCAAATTATTGCAATGAGTCTTCGTCGATAATTAATTCATTACAAATTCGTAGCCTTCTGGTCATTGCAGTTCTCGCATCATTAAGATTTCCATAGCTAACTATATTCTGTAATGTATTTTTTTATCGTGTACTTCTTATAAAATGATAAGCAAAATATGCAATGTGATCATCTAATGCGATAAGACAAAATACTTGTGATATTAATAATATCAATTATTTTTAAGACAATGTAAAAATAAATAAGCTGTATTTTCTTTGCGATTCCTGTTATAAATAAATTAAATATTTTTATGAATACAATGAATATTATCTCACCTCTGCATTATGTTCAACTAAATATAAAAAAACAACATCCTCGCGCTGTAATCGTACAGCAGAATGTAATGGATAGTCACTTTTACTTTTCAATAATTGATACAATAACGATCCGGGCATTTCTTTAAAATCCTCCCCACTTAAATCATCCTTAAATATTAAATAAAAATACGTGAATTCATTTGTGGTTGATTAGTAACTTTAAACTTCAGCAAATGTCATCATACCCAATGGCACGAAATCAAGGAGCTGCAATGATCTCGCAGTTTTTTAGTTCCTAATTCTTCAGCCACTGTATATAGTCGCACACAATTTTGTAATTTAATATTTCCTATTAAATATTTTTCGCATCTGTCTACTAATTCACTTAGACCAAATCCAGAAGCTGCTTTCATCAATTCAAGCGTTAATTGATCTTGATTTATTACGTCTGTATAAATCCACTTTATCAATATAGAACCTAGATTACTCTCTATATTCTTCCAATCTACAAGTGTTGAAATAATAACTTTTAATAACAGAGTAACGTACGCCAATATCGGCTTCATTATATAAAATTATTGTATTTTCAATACAGAGAAAGGAAAGTTTATATTCAATTCTAGACTTTAATACCTAAGACAGCTTTTTCTGGTAAAGATATCCAAGAATCACTTCGTGCTGCAAGCACAAATTTATGTACAGGAATACTTTTATCTTTCAATAAAACTGTTACGTCACTGAAAATGTATATTTAAAAAATAGTATCAAACAGTTTCTAGTTATGAATTTTGAATAAAAATTAGATTTTGCTAAATAATACCTGTAACGATTCTCCTCGTATAACATAGATACTTGCGACAGAAGTCTTCCCATAAAGCCATGATCATCTTTTGATGCAGTGACTAATGCATACTTCTGTTGTAATTCTGTATAATTATTATAAAGATTAACATATTGTTCTCTAAGCAGAGCTAAATGTTGTTGCCATTTTTGGGAGTCTGTAAAATCTTCTGCAACGTACAGAATGAATACAACAAGTGTTACACTGTGTCCAAACTAAATTGAAAGTAACTAAAGATCCTTACCCATGATAAAGGAAAATATATTTATGAATATTGTCAAACGTCAGCAGGCGTTGATATGATTAAATATACATTAAGAGATATCATAGGATGATATCATATCGTGTGCGATTCAATAATGCATTACTTAAAGCAATCGTAACTATCGTATTTTTCTTTTTATACGATTCGAAGTTTATTTATTGATGCAGAAGTTCATAGGAGAAAATATAAACTGTCGCTTTGAAATCTAGAAAAATTTAATTCATAGGAATTCCATTTCTGACAGTAATATACGCCCCTACAATATACGATATCCGCGCACTGCCGATTGCAACGGTGAGACGAGCCGATAGTCCGATACACATATCTAAAGAGGTGTAAGTAAGTGCTTTAATAATTGTTAACCTTTTTTAACAGCTAAATAAGAAATGTTCCTAGTTATAATGCTTTTTTGGTCCAGTCGGTGGACATATCTTAATTATTCAAAATAATATAAAACTCCAATCGCTTCGAATTGATATTCTTTAAAAAAAAAAAAAAATATATATATATATATATTTGACATAAAAGGTCCCGTTCGTAAATTAATGGAAAAAGTAAAATTACAAGTCCGTTCTCTTTTAACCTCAAAGAGTTTAGTGAAGATTTGAATTAACAGTAAAAGGCTTTTCGCGGCCATCTACGTCAATTACAAGGTTCACGTAAAATTTTGTTATTGAAGCGACATTAAAATGAAATTTAAAATATTTCATAAATTTTTTCAAGAACTCGTATAAAAAATACGTTACATTTACGTCGAGTCATATTCATTAATAACGCCCTTACATTTACAACGTTATTTCAATTGCAATTTATAAAATTCTTCATAAATATTCGCTATATTAAAATATTGACGAATATTGACAAGTTTCTTATTTTTTTTTATTTAAAGTAAAATGGAACCACAAGATATTTATTATAATAAAAGTGAATATGTTGAAACGGTAATCTTAGATGCCATTAAGTTTCAGAAAACATAAATTTATATGAAATTAAGTTAATTTAGAATTGCTTTCCAGGCTTCTGGGAATAAAGTTAGTAGGCACACTGTGCTATGTGGCTCGCAGAACATTGTCTTGCATGGCAAAGTAATTGTTCAATCTCATGCTATTATTCGAGGCGACCTTGCAAATGTTAAGACTGGTCGATATTGTATAATTGGTAAAAATGTTGTTATACGACCACCGTTTAAACGATTCAGTAGAGGGTAATTATATAATTGTTATAATATACAAACCTTATGTATAAATATTATAAAACTCATACAATATAATTATGATTGATTTTTTTTAAATCTAGAACTGCATTCTTCCCACTTCAAATGGGTGACCATGTTTTTGTTGGCGAAGGTTCGATTGTCAATGCAGCTATAATAGGATCATATGTTTATATAGGGAAAAATGCTGTTTTAGTGAGTTTTTTTTTCATCGAATCAATTAGACACGGTCATAGATATATATCTAAAATTTAATGGTTCATTTATTAATTTTAGGGTAGAAGATGCGTATTAAAAAGCTGTTGTTACATTGAAGATAATGCTGTTGTACCTCCAGATACAGTCGTCCCATCATTCACGAGATTTGCTGGTAATCCAGCAAAATGTGTTGATGATTTACCAGAATGTACTTTAGATTTAATGTTAGATTTTACAAAAAATTATTATCAACATTTTTTACCAGCAAAAACATCTTAAAAAGTAAAATGCAATTAATTCTGAAATAGTGTAAATAATTATTACTTGAGAGTAGGTGAATATTATTAGTCATGAGAGACGTTTTCAAAAATATTTTGAATAATCTTAATCCTTATAGGATGTTACATTTTTATTGTAAACAACTTTGATATTTAATCATCAATAATTTTGAAAATAATTTATATTAATAGATTATAATAAAATTGTTATCAATGATTATGTATTTTTCTTTCTATAATTTATTGATTAATGTAATTGTAAGTGTATATGATTCTTTTAATAATGAGTAGATAAGGATCATAAGATTATTTTTTCTTATGATATTATAAATCTATTTTCACTAATTAAATATATAAATAAATTATAATTCGAAGTATCAACTCTCAAATTATCCATATAACATGTAAGAACAAATATCGAATACTTCGAATAAATTGTAAAATATATAATGTTGTAATTAAATTTTATGCTTAATGAAATCCTGTGTAAATAATTCAGCTATCTAATAATGATTGGCGTAAAAACATGGATATTTAAATCTATATTATCTATATTATCTATATTTAAAAAATTTACATTACATTTCTGTGGAATGTAGTATTTTAATTTAATTCAAATTAAATTATTATAAAAGAGCGGAAGATAATATAAATGTAAATTTGTAAATGATTAATATATTGTAATAAATATGAAATGTTTGAAAATAAATTTTATCAATCTATTGTTTTACTTTTTTATTTTTTTTTTGCTTTTCAACATTTGATTGAACGATATTATATATTATTAATTATAGTAATAATATATGCTGCATGTATAGATTTAGAAGATAATTCAAAAACTATTTTTAAATAAATTTATTTATTATTTATTATTTATTAATTATTAATAGATTATTTAATAAAAAATTGAAAGTAAAAACTGCTGGATTTAGAAAATATTAATTATCTAAATATATTTGGATTATGTCATATATTTATTGAAGCCAATATGTGGATAGCTAATACGATCTTAAATAAAAAAAAATTAATTTTTAAAGAATTAAAAATTAGACGACTAAATGAAAAAAATTTCCAAATCAATTAGCAATTTTTAAATAGAAGCTATACCATTTCTAAAAATAAAAGAATTAGCTTAAATGACAAGAAGTTCTAATAATATAAAAAACGTATAATATCATGTGCATTTTATATGCAGAGGGAAATGTACAAATACAGTAAATTTTACGTTTAACCTATTTTATTTTGCGTATAATACAAAGTGTTAATACGAAACCTTGATTTTTTTTTTCAACGATTCAACAATGAGCCAGTCAAGATTGCGTAGAATTGCACGTCATTGCAACTTAGTATACGTGTCGAGAAAAGGGGTTTCGGAATTAATATTACGAAATTACGTCTGTTTTTGTAAAAGTACCATATATTAACAAATGTCCAATCGCTAGATAATTAGTAAAATGTAGTAATTAAAAATTTGCACAATTAAATTTATTATAACTTTTTATTGGAGTAAGAAATCGGAAAGCAATGTGACAAGTATACCTGTAAATTCTTAAATTAACTTTTAAAGTGAAAAATAGTTATGTACAATTTCTAATATATTATTTTGCATTTCAAATTAGCGTAAAAAATGTAAAACAATGCAGTCAGGTAATATAAAATAGATTAGAATTTGCTCCTCATTTGTATAAATTATATTGCATTTTATTGTTTAGAAATTTTTTTATCCATGATTTATGATAAAAATATTTTTGGTTTCTTAGAATTCTTATTAGCTAATAATTATATTATATATTTGTAAAATATTCAATATAACTTTAATATAACATTAAATGTAGATTTGCATTAAACGGCTTAGTGAACTAATATAATTCCCGTTTATTTATAAATATTCAAATTTAATAAATTATTTGTATCATCAATTATATTAGCTAAGACAATTTGTAGATATTTTACATCATTTTTATGAATTTTTTAGGAAATATAAATAAATACTATTTTATAAAAAAATTAATGCAATTTTCGAAATTATAGAAGAGCTTCAAAGATTTAAAAAAAAAAACTATATATATATATATAATCTCAGCAATAAATAAGAAAATTTTATATTTAAGTTAAGTAATTTTGAAGTAAGACTGCAAAACATTTTATCGTAAATCAATATATATGTATATATATATATATATATATATTTATATATGAATAACGATATTATTTTAATAGAAAGTAAATAATTATAGACTTACCTTATGTAAAAAAAAAAGTCTAAATTTGTTGTATATCTCAGTATGTAAAGCTTACAGTACGTCATCGAACGTTTTTAGAATACCAATTTCATTTAATATAAATTTATATTTGTAAAATTCTAATTCTCGGATAAATATAAATATACTCCAATTCAAATCCGAAATCATATAAACACAACTAACTCATAAAATTGAAATCTAAATTTAACATTAATAAATTTTTAATAACTTTTGTCTTTTCGAACTTTTAAATAAAAATTTTATGTATATTGTGCAACTTTTTCATGCTTAAGGCTTCTAAATGCTCGATCGATGTAACATTAGTTAAATAAAAATATCAAAAGCCAATATTGTAGAATAATTATTTTTAAAAAAGTAAATAAATCAAATGTTATATTAATACGAGGGTAACAGATTATTTGTTTATTAATCGAATGAAGTTCATTTATTTATAAATAAATAATTCCCTCGTATCTATAATGTTATTTTACAAATCAGATGAACATTTGTATGTGCAATGATCTTGTTCTTGTTCGTTAATATAAAGTTTATTTACGTTAAAGCTCATTGCTGAAAAGTTAACGAGAAAAATGAGAAAAAAGTTGTTAAAAAAAATAAAAAAAAAAAAAAAAAAAAAAAAAAAAAAAAAACGAAGAAACTTTTGAATGGAAAAAAATCTCCGAATATTATGTTTGGCGAAATAAAAAGAAATTCATAATAATTAAAATAAGTAATCGAAATGGAAATGGTTTTTCTTACTTGAGTTTTCAAAAGTTACGTTAAAATAAGCCTATACTTTTAATAAAATAACTCGTTTACGTATTGCTTTATTGCTTTAAAACAATAACATTGCGTTCATTCGATAATATCATGGAAATTGGTTTTACATTCAATTAATGCCTTGTGTAAATGTTTAAAACGTTTCATTAACTAAAGCTACATTTCTAATTAAATGACATTCCTCTTGTACTAGGTCCATCGCTGTTTCATACCTACATCATATATCAGCACTAACGTATTAAATTTATGAGTATAATAAATTAATATCTTTATTGTTCGGGTATTTCTTGACACACTTGTGATCTCATAGCTACGGAAATTATCAGACATTATCGGTATACGGTTTCTCTTTGGGTTCAAGCAACGTGTCCACATAACTCTAATAAATAAGCTTGTATTAAAAAGTTTTCTTAATTCTTAACACGTAAATTCCTTAGTCAACGATTGCATTGATTTTTAAACGAATCGCTACTATAAACCGTTTCAAAAAGTAAATAAAAAAAAAAAAAAAATCATTAAAATATTTTATATCTTTGAACCCGTAGTATCAGAATTAACAATTTAAAGTAAGCAGCAGCAGTCAAAGGATACGATTAGAATTTATTAGAATTAACGATTTAAAATGACGTTAAAATTATTGATTTCAGGAGGGCATTTCGTTTAATAAGAAAAACAAATATTTTTAATTATAGTACTCGTTAGAAATGCAGTAGAAATTTCAAATGATAGAAAAATTTATATCTGTTTAGGCTTTGACCAAACTATATATATATATATATTTAACATAATGTATTAATTTCGGTTAATTGTATTCGTAAGCAACAAATTTAGGCGCGGTAACACGCATGCCACTTTCAAGGATATCTAATTACAATGCTACTGAACGTAAAAATCGGCGGCTGTTTATAAATTACTCGTCTTTCAAAATAAATATAACGTCAAGTTCAATGACGAATAAAAATGATCGTTAAATTCAATAATCGGAATCGTTCTAAAAAAAAAAAAAAAAAAAATAGCACGATGTAGCCGGTCGCTACTTGCTCATCCTGTCACAATCATTCTACATAGAGATTGAAAATAAATTAAATCACAACATTATCCAAAATCGCCTTTGAATTAATTTACTTATGTTTGTTTACCAATGTTCTAACGAAGGCACAACTCATTAGCTGGACGAGTGCATTGTCTGTTATAAATACTTTAGAAAAAAAAAAAAAAAAAAGAAGAAGAAATAAAAAGAGTATATAACACGCACGAACAATATTGATAATATAATAATGTTTTATTATAACGATTTATAGGTCTATGTTAAACAAGACAATTAATACATAAAAGTAAGTAACCTTATACTGTAGATATATATAAAAAATCGTTTGCATTTGATTCAAAAGTTTCTAAATAAAATTTTCCGATCTAAATCTAAATAATATATACTTCTAATGATAGTAAATGTATTCATAAAATTAGAGCAAAGATATGTTTTTTTTTTTTTTTTTTTTACCACGTAAAACGTCTAATTCTACAATCTAATTCGACTAAGATACACGAGGTTTCTATTCTTTCTATTCTTATTTTCTCTCTATACGCGAAATCGTTAGCAATATACGTAATTACGTAGTTTATATTTTGCGTGTATAGAATATTTATTTTTAACTATTCAATACGGCGTTTTTCAAACTGGACATGATTTTACGATTGTTATTTTAAATTAATATCGACCTTTAATGTTTATATAAAAAGTCGAGCGAAAACTAATAAATTAGATACAATAATTAAAACTATCACGCATCTACTTAAATATATTTTAATAGTTGTAATTTCGAATTTCCAAAGTAAATTTCGGAATAACAAGTACGGTACGAAACATAAAAAATATAGTAAAGAATTATATGTATAGTAATGAATTTTAAAGTTAGATAAAAAAAAAATAAATAAATAAATAAATAAATAAAAATAATACTTAAATTCATCCTGATTATAATAATAATAATAATTGGAAAGTAAAAAGGTCTTTAAATACCTGTAGATAGATTAAGGAAATAGAAAAACGCACAGGTAAGTACAACGATTATAAAGTTAATTCACGATATAATGATGATAAAGTCATTGTGTATATATATATATATGTATGTATATATATGAAATAAATGAATTTCCATTAATGTTTAAAATTCCTTACGCTATTTGACGCCATTTGACGTACCAATGCGACTGTAATGTTATTAAATGAATTCTTAAAATTTCAATGTAACTTAATGAAAACATTGTCAGTGGATGTTTTTTATTGAGAATATATTTTATTAAATCTACGTTGGTAAAAGAAAGATAAATGTTGGTAGAAGGAAAATTAAGAAGAGATGTTTTGAAAATGAAAAGGCAACGATTGAACCTCCGAGTGAAAATATATTAATAGCCACGCATTCCACTTGAATGCTTACTTGGCTGCATACTATATTTGATAATACGTTATTCGTAATCGTATTTGTTTATCCAGTTTATGACAAGCAGATGAACAACGCATGCGATCGATATTCGATTAACGATCCCATTAACTTATCTTACTTATAGAAAGGAAAGGCTCATAAAAATAGAAGAACAAATGCTATCGTATTTTTATTTATTTATTTATTTATTTATTTATTTATTTATTTTTTTTTTTTTCATTACCGTGGCTTCACGTATTTTACAAAACAGTAATTTCTTAAAATTAAAAACAAATAGTATAAATATAATTGCGAATTGCCGCTAAATGAGATTTTTTTTTTTATCACTTAACTGAACGTTAATCACTTTTTATGATTTTCTTAATATTACAGCGAGTGCGAATGAGGTCTGCATATCCTTCAATGTTGACGTTATTATGTCAAGACAACAGCAGTAGGAAGTAATCTTTTATTCCTGCATTAAATAGTTAAATAATATATGATGATATAACATTTGCATTATGACATTAAATACGATCGTTAAATCGTAAATTTATAAAAATAATAAATAATTTTTTATATAATTTATCATATACTCTGTGCTATAAAATTGTACTAGTCAATGAATGCAAGTTTTTTTTTTTTGTTTGTTTTTTTCTTTTTTTCTTTTTTTTACTATTTTACTTAGTATAAAATTTAACAGCTTAAATAAAACTTTAATTTTCATACGTATATATCGTTTTCATTTAATTTATGTATATATATATATATATATTGGTTCATTGTTATCTAAACATACACTTTAAAAATCCATTAGAGAAGTTACATTTCTTTGTTTCCTTTATGTCTTTCGTCAGAAGTTAAATTTAAGGATATTAACAATAAGTTACATATAAATCATATTAAGTAGTAAATTATTTCCCTTTTATCGAATTAAAATGATCAGAGTTACATGTAAATGGTGAAAAAATAATACATACGGATAGAAATCTTTGAAATATTTAAGAAAAGTAATTTATTATTTGCTGCATTAATGTAGCTTTTAAGATATTTTTTGTAATATGACACATTTTTTAATATGCTTATTTTTTAATGATTTTTTAATAAAAAAAGGACTTGGCTGAAATGATATTTTTTAACTTGTTCAGATGTCTTATGCTGTGATTATTTTTTAAAATTAATTAAGATAAATTGTTTTCTCTAATATGGATTGTAATTAATTTAACCGAATTACCAATATCAAATTAATTTGTTGTGTAAATATTAATGAAAAGTGGAAAACTATGGATAACCTTACGAAATATACTATTCGATAAAAAAGATTTCAATAATTAAATTAATAAATACGTAATCATACTTCACTTCTATATATTTATTTACATTAACGTTAATTTTATTGTCTTTATAATTATTGTGCATTAAGACAATATAGACATTTTTTAAAAATAATTTACGGATACAATAAGTACATGAATATATTTGAAACTCTTTTTTTCTATATTTCAGCATAAGATTTTAAAATATGAACTTTGCTTTAAATTATAATTGAATCGATACAGCGATTACTTTTAGTATATTATTAGTATGTTTTACGTTGGTTTACGAGTCTCAAGTCCGTTAATTCTGCCTTATTTGTAGTATTTTTTTAAGACTGCACCGTATGCTTCGAGTGCATAGAAAAATTTTAAATTTTATACATTTCAAGATGACAATGTAGAAAACTTGTAGTGTACAGCAATAATAGTTTTATCTACATTGTTGAGGCCTTTTATATGTCAAAGAGTATACTCGAGCTTACTGTATACCCGTGTATATAAATACAAATAAATTGAACCTGTAAGTAATATTTTTTGATTTTGTGTAAATTTTTACAATTAAAAACAAATTTTTTTTTTTTTTTTTTTTTTTTTTTTATTAACAAAATTAATAAATTTTATTGATGAAATATGAATTATAAAGGCCGATAATAATAGGTTATCAATTATATTACGGCTGCTGCGAGTGATGCTGCTTACAAAATGATTAGTAAAAGTAAACAAGTAGGTAAGAGTGAAAATACCTTCCTAAGATTTTCATTGTTTTATTTATTGTTTTAAAGAATGAAATAGCAAAAAATTGAATACTAATTCTTGATGTGTTTGTATAAAACGTAGAGCCTGTTATTTTTATGTCCTATATTTTACTTAAAATTTTTAAATTAGCTATTGTTTATTAAGCTTTTCCTCCATCTCTATTTTTCTTCCTTTATTTATAGATTTCAATATATTTGCATAAATTAGTTAAACAACATTACATGCCCATTTCTTTGTTTGCTTATTTGTCTGAATATATATTTATATATTTTTTTTTTTTTTTTTTAATTTAAGTTAAACAGTTTAATGTAATAAATTCGACGACTAAAACGTTGGATTACTCTGTATAAACATTTTATCTGTATAAAAATACTCTTAAAATATTAAAAAACATTTAGTCTTAACTTTGAATGAATAGACAGTTTTGTAAATGTTACGTAATAATAAAGTTAACTTTGCGAATTCTATTGATTGTATTTTTATCGTATACTCCGTTATTATATACCGGCAATAGAATATTTATAGTTTAATCAATTACCGTGCAGTATGATTATTAAAAGCCATTAGCTAAATCGTTATTTAGTAACGATCTAGTTTATTATGAGTTAAAATGAAAAAATTACGTATATAAAAAAAAAAAAAAAAAAAAAAAAAAAGAAAAAAAAAAGAAAAAAAAAACAAGTTTTGCAGCGTTACATCGATCAGTATAGAAAAGAAATTAGAATTAGAATGTAACCACTTGGTGCATAGAGGCTTTTTCTAGATTCACGATAACAATGAAATAAAAATAAAATCTAAAATGAATGGCAGACTTGAAGGTCATCGTATCCCCCGGGGAAGGTTAAAATGCACCGGATCTGACTCTGAGTAACGCCAAATAAATACGGAGACCTCCTTTTGACAATGAAATGTGGGTCGAAAACATTGAAAGAGTCGGCGGTTTCGTGAAAGCTGCACTTCCCCGTTGCCTCGAAGGTCTTTAACGTGATTTTACGGGCGCCAACGAACTCGACGTAGAAAAAATCGACGTAGAGTCCCCGGTACCTAATACGCTCTACGTCGTCTACAATGCCGAAGCTGTCCCTCCTCTCTGCATCTCAAGGCCTAATTTGCTCTACGAAGATTCCACGGTGCACCGGATCCTTGAACCACTTAATGTATTAGCAATTATACACTTGATCGTGAACGACAAAAGTTAGCCGACACTTTAGCAGGTCCTTCGGGCCATTAATTAATGCTTTTCTGCCTGTCCCCGAAGAGGGACGACGATAAATCCCGCACACGTGACTATTTCATTTCAAAAAAAAGTTCAACGACAAAATTCGTAAATTCATTATTAAATCGTTATAAGGATATAAGTATTAAAAATGCCTAAAGGTAATAAAAAAAAATTTATTATTACAATTTTACTGAATACAAAATTGCTTTGTCACCACTACCGATAACTATTTACCTGAGTTTATTTGAAAAATATTCATTATTAATTGCGTAATAAATAATATTATCTCGGCGTATCTCTAAAGCGTATCTTAGTTAATCTTAGCCGTAATTTTATTAAGAATAATAATACCTTTACGCACTCAGGCTAAAACATAAATGTTTGCCTATATTACCATGGTAAAAATTAATAATGTACTATACTATACATATGAGGCCATTTATGGATTATGTATTATTAAAGTTTTTTTTTTCTGACATCAATACAGGATTAACAAATTTTATGTATAAAATAACAAGCAGTCATTTATGTATAAATACATAAAAATAAATTCCGCTAATAGAATTTTCAATTCGAAATATTATTTTTCTCAATTACATTTCATAGTAATTTTTTGGCATTTTTTAAAAATCCCAATTCATTTTTGAACCATTTTTTTATTAATTTAATATTGCGCAAACATTACAAACAGTTAAAGTTATCCGCCATTCTATTTAATTAATTAATTAATTAATTAATTAATTAATTGATCTGTAATTTACTTCTTATATAAATTCTTATTGAAATTTTATTTTTTAAGGCATATACGGATTATCAATAAAAAAAAAATTAACGATTGAGCCAGAAATTTTATAATGTAAATGCGCGCTATACTTGTACACAGCAATTGCCGTTATGATTTACCATTTATTTATTTATTTATTTATTTATTTATTTGAATGAAATACAAAAATGAAGAAAGAAAGATACAGGGAAATTTGTAGGAAATTTGTAATCATGCCGATGGAACGTCAATATTTAAATAATAAAAATTTCATTGCTTGGAAAAAGCAACTGCACATTTAGAGTGAACTTATATATATCTAAATTGAACATTAGCTGTATAAAAATACTAATAATTATTATTATTAATACTGTTTTCCACTGTCCTATTTGGATTATTTAACGTTTCCGCGAGGGTTTACAAATACAAATTTACATTATAATGGTATAAAATCGGTTATAAAATGCAAGATACTGAAATTCCTAAAGGACGAGTTTTTCCTTTTAAACCATCAGACATACCCGTATAGACAATTTTAACACACTCTAACGTAATATTAAATCTCAAATATCCCCAAGTATTTGTTTGTTTGACTATATTATCCAATGCTTAACAATAACATTAAAATTGTTAATTTATTTTATCTTGTAATGAAAGATTAATGTAACTAAGGATTGATTATTACACGAATCAGATCGTTATAATTTTGCCAACGGAATACTCTGAATTAAATATTTTATATAGTACGAACTGTAAAAATATTTTAATGGAAAAAAAAAAAAAAAAAATAAATAAATAAATAAAAATAAATTATGTCGCTGCATATTCCTTTCTATCAATCGTTATATCAGTCACGTTTGGTTAAATAAAAATTTATCTTTAAACTTTTAATTACATCAAGAACAAAAAATAATTTTCTAAAAATTAACTTATCCGATTATCTGGATCTGTGGAAAATATTTTTATAAATTGTAATGCCGCTATTTTAAAAGCACAAATGCTCACATGTGCAAATTCTGGGAAATCCATATCACGAACAACACTGCCAATTGTATGCTGCACATGTACAGAATCGTGAATTCATCGGTACGCAATTTAATGTCCTTGAATTTCGAATGATAAACGTAAGCTAATTGGGATGGATTGAAGTGTAAAACGTTATAATTAAGCTGTTTGCTAAATTATCTTTAAAGTTTCTATAATCGTATAAGTATATAATATAATTACGTGAAATTCACTCCCATTTTAGCTTCAGCTACTCTCAATTATTATTATTCACTTAAACGTAGTCATTTGCTGCTCGGAATCTGGAATAGATTTTTAATATTCTACGTTGTTATTTATTAAAAATCTTAATAAATAAGCTTTTTCAATTTTAGTACAAACATTCCTCGCTCGTATACTTCTTGATTACTAGAAACTAATGATAATGATTAGGTGTCGTGTAAAAAATATATGTACATTGACTTGTGTAATTTATAAGTTCATAGATTCTAAAAATGAACTATTATCAATAGTCCAATTAATAAAGTAAAATTTGCAAATATTCCGCCTTGTATTATGAATTTCTGAAATTGAAAAAATTTATCTTATAAAATTCACATTTTTAATAAAATTTCTGAAAAATAATGAACTATTGTAAATAAAAAAAAAAAAAAAAAGAAAGATGAGCGCGACAGAGAGAAATAAAAGATGGCACGATGACCGAGTGTTGTAAAAAAAAAAAAAAAAAAAAAAAAAAAAAAAAAAAAAGCGTAATCAGTTTTAAGCTTAATATAAACTTATTAATATTATTGTGCCGTTAAAGTATACGACTGAACCTGCATTTTTGCACTCAGACTATAAAAGTCGAATCTCACTTATAACAAAAACTTTAACGAAAAATTTTAATAATCAAGATATACGAATAATACATTAATTATTAAGTTATACGGACATTATGAAACGACAGCTATTTTTTTTTTAAGGAAGTATATTAGAAGGAGCACATACTTAAAACTTATTTATTTAAATTTTTATTAAAATCAATCGGAAATAAATATTGAGCTTTAAAGGACGTTAAAGGATCTTCGAGAAATGTTATTAAAACTTTTATTAAATGTTAAAGACGTATTAACAATATATTTTAATTTTAATGTATCCTGAAATCAAGAAATACTTAAATATACGCTTAAACTTCGCGTTTCTTGCAAAAACTATAATATACTATTTGTAAAAATCTTACTTACGCATATAATTGAGATATTTTTGATTTCTAAGTTAATTACGTAGAAAAAATCTATTCCAACAAGGTATTAATTAACACCCATGACCCAAATTATTTTGAGCTTAACGTTTTTTGTTCAATTAAAAATATAAATAAGTTTTATATATTCTCTTTAAGTTTCAGCTACACAAACAAATTTCTTAATAAATAATAAAATTTTATATTATAAAGATAAAATCAGTGTAATAAATGATTATTTGCGCACTAATGAGCCTCGTTATTACTCGTATTTAGTAATATTTCAATAAAGATATAAAATCCAATGAAACCAATCAAAATATGATTGTCAATTGTTCTAGTAATTTATAATTGACTTAATAATAATAATAAAAAAAAAAAAAAAAAAGTCGATACTATTTTTGTTAATATAAAAATAAATTATATAATAAAACGATTATTCAAGAGAATTGTAAAAAATAAAATAACGTGCCAAGAATATTTTTAATATCTCGAATACATTAAACGAATACATTATAAGTAATTACATATGATTTTATTGACAATGGTATGTGCTATGGAAAATAAATTGAATATGTTAAATTAATCCTTTATGTAATATAAATATGAAAATATTTGTGGCCGTTCCTTAATTTTTAATTGCAATAAAAATTTTAAGTATGACCAATGACAGTGAGGACCGTATATTCGATAATTTATAAAGACAATATCTTGGTACATTCAGAATTTAAAATCTAAGATCCGCTGGAAAATATATATATATATATATAAACGAAATCGGTACCAGTCTTAAATTATAACTAAATTTAATCATTTAAACCAAAGTTAAACGTGCTTCGTAATTTTTTGCTGAAATCATTGAAATGCGATAAAGCAATTATTCCATAATTTCTCACAGCAAGTACTTTCACGCTCACTTTCATTATTAAAGATTTCATTTTAAACCTACTTTCTCTCTCGTTCTCTTATTACGCGCACATTGTTACAATAAAGACTATATGCTTCATACCAAGAGGCAAGATTATTTATTAATGTCCAATTATTAATGTCAATTGTCAATTTACTAGATTCCTTCCTTTGATGATAGTTGTATTTTATCCCATTGATTTTACCCCAATAAACTAAAATCTGCTGGATATTTTAATGGAAATTTTAACATAGAACGATAGAAAACTAATTGAAATATGATTTTTTTGGATATTTTTGGTAATGTTACGAAATTCGAAACGTATTAATATAAGTGCAGGTACGGATATTGTTAAAAATTATATATATATATATATATATAAAGGAACGGCAATACCAGCGGTATGCAGTGGGTGGATGATGGAAGTGCATTAACAGATTGATTTTTATATTCTTCGTAATGTGCAAAATAAGCATCCTATCTGAAAGTGCAGTTATTTGTATTGTCATTTCCTCCCTGGCGCGAGTCGTAAATTAAATTAGATACCGAGAGCGCGCGTAGCGGACAAATACAAATGCCTCGCGACTATTCAATGTTCTTCTTATTCCAAGGAATTTAGGTAATGAGTTTGTGCTCATACCAAGCCAATTATAAAAATACAAATTTGAGCGAAATACTCTTACCCACTCTCTCTCTCTCTCTCTCTCTCACTCCCTCTCTTTATATCTCTCTTTTGTCTGTCTCATCACCTTTGTTTCTTTTCTTTTTTTTTTTTTTTTTTTTTTCAATCCTGTTCGTGAAACATAGAAAAAAATTTTACCGTTGGAATATTGTAAATAAACGATTCACTTATTTTATAGTGCATTAATTAAAGCGATTAAAAGTTTTGAAATTCTATTTTTTTTTTTTTTTTTTTTTTTTTAGCCATGTCTGAAGATAGCATTATAAATAATAATCAAGTAGAAATTATCGCGTGCAAAGTTATAATGGAATAGCTTACCGAGATCAGGAAAGCTTTAGAACTTTTGAGAACAGATCCAAAAGTTTTAACTCAATTAACAATACGTTTTTTATGCTATTCAAATAGTCAAGGTAAAGCATAATAAGTCACTTTTAAAAATTTATTGGACAACTTACAATATATAAGACCGAATGGTTTTAAACTATTTAATATTGCGAATTAAGAATAAAAAAACTCACTTAATTATTCGACCTAATTAAAACATCAGAATTATTTTTGTTTATTATATTGAATATCGAGTTTATTTATATTTTAAAATATATCGTTTTTTTAATTTTTTAATAAACGTACATTGATATTATACGTATTAGTGATTTGTCAATTGTGATTACGATTTTTTCGCAACTAGAAAAATGCACGCGAAGGTCAGTAAAGAAAAATTAACATTAAAATTACAGAATTACAGTTAAAACCCTTATTGAAATAAATATAACAAAAGAAAAAAAAAAAAACAAAATTAATATTTGTTTAGGCTCGTTTTATCAAGTTGTTACTAAATACGGATACTAAATATCTTCTAAAATGTATAAATAAATGTAAAATGATCCGAAAGGATGTAAAACGATTTGAATAACGCCTTATAAACCCCTTATAATGCTTTTATTAAATAAACATTACTCAATACTAGCTTTACTAACAATAAATTATAAAAGTAATTTTATAATATTGAAACAATGATTTTAGTGGCAGTGTTTTTATAAATTTTCTTATAATGTTATAATTTCATAAAAAAAAAAACGTATAGAGCCGTACATTAATGACGAATCCAACCATTTAACGATATTTTTATTACACGAATGTAATAAGATAATAATATAACAATTGCCTAAGATTATTAATTATTAATGTCAAATTAAAGGTGAAATTTATAGGAAAGTATTTAGGAAAGTAAATCTATATGATGCAGTGTTAGGCTTTGATAAAAGTAATATCCTTAACAAGAAATAGTTTTATTCATTCAAGAATTTCGCATAAATTGATATACTTTATACTTTATACTTTCCATCGCATATTAAGTAGAAAGCAATCTTGAAAAATGTGTCGGTTTAATTATAATATATGAATAAATATTTTTTCAAACAGATAGTACGTAAAGCAATATTAAAAAACTTGATTACGAGATGAAAATATTTTATTACATTTATGGTATTCGTTGAATATAGATTTTATAACTATTCTACATATATTCTACATATATTTATTATATATTTATATTTATATCTGCTACACACACATATATATATATATATATATATTATAGCTCTAAAATTTTTTCTTGAAACTGCATATACTTGAAGCTACGTATACGAATATCTACTCGGTACTTTACCTAAATATAAAATTTAACATTTCCATAGCATATTCTTTATATATATATATATATATACATCTACATTGTTAGACATTATAATTATATATATGTACATACATAGCGATTTTCGTAAAAAAGCTATTCGAAGAAAGTTTATAAATTTTGAATATAAATAGTGATAGCACTTTCATTAAATTGATATTTTTACAATATTTTACAATACCTAAATAGGGTTTTAGATGATCATTAGGAAGATGAATTATGTGAGTGTACGGTATTCAAGTGGACAAACCAATGAAGCATTATAAATAATATAAAATAAAAAAAAAAATAATAAAAAATATATGTACCGGTATGCATATGCATGCTTTATAAAATTCAAAGAATATTAATAATTTTGTTGCAATCATTTCCGCAAGGAGTGTGGTTTTTTTTTTTGTTTTAAATAAAAGATAGACGTCCTTTTCTCCTTTACTTAAGATGTGTAGGATGTGTAGGATTGTCAAAAGCAGCTATTCTGAATCGGCAATCGAAGGGGAAAATCTGCTGCAGGCGTACATCCGGAACCTTTTGGTCCTGTATCGGTTATTACAATTTTTTAACATTCAAAGAAGTATACATGATTCTACGTATTGCATCGATCGTGTTTAATTTTTTAAACCGTGCGTAATATTCGCTTGGGGTATTTTGCTCCAAGTCAAATAGAACAGGATATTGGGAATGCGTACGGTAAAGGGTTACTCGGATAACCCGATCAATTACGTACTCTTAGTCGGATCGTTCGGGGCCGTCTTTTATTTTTTATTTTTTTCCCTCAGACGTTCCCTTGTCGGTCTTACCAAAATACTACATTCTACTCGGCCGGGCAATCGAATTACAATCGAATATTTTCAACGTATTATTATTAATTTATACAAAATATCCGTTACGGATATTCGCAGCACTTGGCTTAAATAAGTCCTAGTTCATAAAATTCTCAGAGATACTTTTCTTACCGATATTGTTACTATTATTACTGCTACTACTACTACTACTACTACTACTACTACTAACTAGTACTGGAGACTTTATGCGCAAAGCATATGCAACCGCGAAAAAAGTTCAATTATGAATTACAATATTATACTCGTTAAGAATTTTTTTTCTTTTTTTCTTTTTAATTGTTTTTAAATTAATTTAAGCCGAGTGCTTTTATTAAAGAATAAATCAGAAGAATCATTCGTTATTCGTGAATTTAAAATTAATCCTACATATTGGAATTTACATACGTAAAGTGCCAATGGAATGCCACGCATGTGATGGAATTATCCCACCTTTAGGATAGAATACATGAAATAAACGGGCATATTTGTATACGGACCGAAATAAAGATTTCAGCGACGAACAAAATTGTCGTCCTAAACAAATTCTCAATGTAAGAATTTAAATGTTCCATTTATTAGAAAATTTTATTCATATACATGAAATGCATCACTTAACATTATATAGAATTCGAAAAAAATTTTACTTTAAGAAATATACTTCTTAATTTAAAAAATATCACCTTTTACGAATAATGAGAATTTACTATTTCGCGAAAACGCAAGTTGAATCAAATTCCGATCAATATGGTCTGTAAGCAAAAAGAATTTTTACGCTACGACTTAAACAAGAGTCTTAAACAATATTCTTATCTTACACTATTGACGATAAAGGCTTTTTTTTTTTTTAATAATTTTAATTATATTTTCCTTTTTGTGGCTTAGTTTTGTATAATTATTCCATAACAAGGGCATAACTTTCCGTATTGTCGCAAATATTTTCGTTGCGAATAATTGCGTCAAGTTTTACGAAATTATATACAGTTTGTTGTCCATTAATATTTATAATAAGCAATCATTACGAAATACTGAATAATCTAACGTATTTTCCGAACAATGCATGCATTAATCTTGACGATTCGATATTAAGTGACAAAATTTGACGCGCAAATTCACTTGCTGATAATAATTAATAAAAATATCCTTTATCGTGCAGCGATCGACACAACTTATCTTAAAGTCGACGTTTACGACGAAAAAATAGCGACAATACTCCTTTCGCCATTTTAGACTTATAATAATATTATAATATTCAATTAATAATGTAGACGGCTTTTATTAACTATAAAATTATACCATGTGAATTTAATTCATAATTAAAATACAAAAAACAATTACGTTAATATCGATTATATTATGAATTGAAATAAAATATAACTAAAATTATAATTAAACACAATGATTAATACAATGATCGACACGAGTCCGTAACCTAATTCAAAGCTATATATAAGTAACTTGGTATCCAATTCTTTCAATTCTATATTAACAGTTCTTCCAAACCTATAATCAGAATTATCGTATTATTAATTTCAAGATAACTCGGAAGATGGAATAAAGTCCGAAACTTTATAAGGATATAGTTAATTTTTAATCATATAACATACAATGACAAATTTATTCAATACTACTTAAAATAATTAACATTTTATATCTTTGAAAATAAAATAATAACATAATGACTTTAAAAAGGTGGAAATAATTGTTTTTATGTAATTTCCAAAAGTAATGCGAGTGTCCTCGAAATTTGTAAAAGGAAATATAATATAATTACTTCGATACGGAGGACTTTATTATAATGCGTAACGTAGATGTGTAGTAATTGCGCATGTCACGACTGTTGACATTACAATGTTCTTCTGGTATGATACGAATGAATCGAATGGGATAAATGATCGGGAATGAAAATAATTAATAATTATATAATGTTAGTGAATAACAAAACAAACGAGTATTGTTGATAAATTCGAGTATGAAAAAATCAAACGTAATTTAACTTGTACTTTATAAATAATTGATACTTTATGCAGGTGTACGACAAATACATTATTTTTATTTAACATAAAGCTGCATGAAAATCGATTTCCATTGTTTCCTATTTACGCAATATGATAAATAAATATCTCTTTGGGTTATAATGCTGCATCCTTTGAGCAAAGTGTAGCTTTAATTTCGATGTATTTATCAGACTTGTCTGCAAACGTCTTTTTTTTTAAAAGCACAATTTCGACAACCGATGCTTAATCGAAGAAACTATATTTTCACTGTATATATAAGTTGCGTTTCGGCCGGTTAAATTTACAAATTCGACATATAAAAATTGGACACAGATAAATAAAATTACACGAGAAAGATTACTTACATGTAATACATGTATCGCTAATTGCAGCTTCTATGACGAATAAAGCACGGATGCTGTGGTACTAAGGACGTTGTGTCTTGACGTTGTGTCTTCCCGTTCTATTGTCAAATACGTAAAAAAAAAAAAGAAAAAGAAAAAGAAAAAGAAAAATCCACAAACTAATAATACTAAAAAGCTCGGCACGAAACCTCGTAGTAGTATTCGTATTCGTTACGCGGACGTTTAATTATATTTACTCTTATGTAAGGAGTGCGGCAAGCGTCGTCTAGCGCCGATTTAAGGTAGCCATTACCCAGCGAAAGTGAAATTTCACCTTTGCGCCGCTCGGAATGCTTAGCCGCTCAAACGATAGATAGCTTGTCATGTTGTCATGAATTATTCTTACCTCTCATCTTCTGTCCTCGGTTATCACAAGGATCTAAAGCTCGCGAGCCGGAATCATTTCGAAACTCGTGTCTCATTATAAAGATAAAATTTTTTTTAATTATGATACAACACTCGCCCCAAATACGAGTAATTGTTCACTCTGTCCGAAGCTCATGCCCATTTTCTATTTCCCCTAAGTGGCCATTAACCCTAATAGCTTGAGGTTTTCACTCTTAGATAGATAAAATAGCAAAAGCCTACCGCTTCCGAATTTTAAGCGATTTCGTCCGACCAACGCCTCGTAAAATCGACATATCGATACATTTTCATCTGTTTTTTTTTTTTTTTTTTTTTTTTTTTTTTTTTTATTGACAATGGCCGGATATTTTTATAACTTGGGGATACTGGAATGCCGTGAAAAAAAATACGGGAAAAAAAAAAAAAAAAAAAAAAAACTAACGATCTGCTTATTTGCCCGATTGATTCTGATCTCTTTTAACCAATAAAAAAACAATAAAGCAATAAAATATGAAAAAAAAAAAAAAAAAAAAAAAAAAAAAAAAACTAATCCTACTTTATATATGATTTGCTTATTAGATAATGGAGAGCTCAAGGGCAGCACGGAAACCGTCAAAATAATTAAGATTTATTTTGCGATAAGCTGTTATCAGAGGAGCGAGTTTGCACCAACTATGAGAAAATATGCTTTTAGTACTTACTAATGGCTGTCCAGGCTTCCTAGGATCCAAAGGATCGTTGATGCTCAAAAATTCGAATCTCTCGTTTAAATTAATATCCATTGCCGAACTTTGTTATTCCGCGTCACGTACAGATAAATCGAAATAACGCAAGATGAATAGTTATTGAAAAGGGACGGGGAAGGAAGGAAGGATGGAAGGAAGGAAGGTAGGAAGTATGAAGGTAGGAAGGAAGGTAGGAAGGAAGGTAGGAAGTAGGAGGGGGAGGAGACAGAGATAGATAGAGAGAGAGAGAGAGAGCGAGGGGGGGGGGGGTTAAGATTCGTTCCGTCACTGGCATTACGTAAGAATCCTGGAAAACCCCTTTCTCGTTATGGCCTTGCTTATTATGGGCGCCGTGCTGTCTCGTGTCTCGTTCGCCCTCGGGGTTTCCCCCGATGGTTTGACGAAAGATCGTCAGGCAGACAACAGGTGGGAGAAGGTAGAATAATCGGCTGGCGACGCCTCGGGCAAGAGTGGTGGGGTCTCCTCTCTTTCAGGCGGCGCTCTGACGGGACCGGTGAAGTAGCGCGCGCCAACCTCTCCTCGCGCTAGTTTCGAGTGCCGACGGAACGCGAGCGTAACTGACAACGATGCTGGAGAACGGGAGCGGCAAACCGGACCGGAACCGGAAGGCGGACCTGCTCGACAAACAGCATCCGGACAACCCCGAGGCCGAGCTGACCAAGCCACGACGTAAGTCTCTTGGCAATCAGTAGCCGACGTACACGAATTCCGATCGTCCAATCAATCGCTCGTTGGGCTCATTATGGTCGACCGTAATGAAGGTTATCGGGGTTATTGGGCTCAACCGGATCGCGCTCGCTTTTACCATTTGCTTAACAATCGATGCTTCTTTGGCCGTAGCTGCTCTCATTACATTTTCATTTTGTTAACGTAGTTCGTGCACAATAGGAATTGTCTAGGATGGAGAACGTGCGGGTACTCGCGCGAATGTAACTACGTAATTTTCTTGATTCGCGTATTGTCAGGAACTTACATAAAGCGCTTTGAAAATCTTAAACATGTAAAATCATTAAAGTCAATACAATCCTCATTCATACATCTTGCCTAACTAAATCATTAAAACTATTGAAATAGTTTTCTCTCTCTCTCTCTCTCTCTCTCTCTGCCTCTCTCTCTCTGCCTCTCTCTCTCTCTCTCTCTCTCTCTCTCTCTCTCTCTCTCTGCCTCTATCTATCTCTTTTCATTTTTAATCGTACCTCTACGTTACTGCGGAAATAATTTCACCAACTTAATTATCAATCATCTTCCAAGCAAGTTATATCCGAAAAATCTAATGGCAATTAAATAACTATGGAAAAATTATAACCCGACAATTTCAATTTAAATCACATTTTTCAGTTTATTGCTCATGTTTCGACACTGCTGTGTACTTTTTCTTACTTATCACCTTACACCGATGTTCAACAGCGACGCTTATTTCGCACTTTTAAAGTAGATTGACTTTTATATTCTTACGCATAAATATTTTAATTTTAGTTTTACAGATTTTATTAATTCCATTGCTCACTTTTAAATGTAAATTAAATTGAATTCAGTTAAAATAAAAGTGTTGTGTAAATTGGAAAATTCTTTAGGCTCTACGTAATTATTGATAATAGTAATTTATACGTATATAAACGTATAAACGATATGCTTGTGTGTTAAATAATTTTTCGTAAGTTCAGAATTTATTATCTGATTTATAAAAAGTGTTTCTTATCGTATAATATGCAAGCATTGATATTCTATGGTATTTATATTAAAACAACAAATTTTGTTAAAAATTCTGTGTCTATGGTACTTATATATATATAATATATTTGAGGAGAAAGCATTTTAAACTGAATTACTTTATAAACTAAACAATAATTTTTCATTATCGATCTATTTTTCGTATACTTTTTTCTATATCGTCATTATTTCTATTAAACTTTTAAATTAAAATTCTTTCATGCGTACAAATTATTTTACAAACATTATTTGTTTTTTTTTTTTTTTAAATGCTCAAATTTCAACTATGCTATAATGGATTTTTAAAAAAAATTTTAAGTGCTTATTGTGTTTTTTTTAATTACTTGATTATACGACGGAATCCATAAATTTATTTTATTCATATTCGGCTAATCGCATGTTTTTCATCTTCTGGAACTTTATTAACATAATAATTGATTTACGTACACGCCATCAACAATTTCAAATAAAACACATAACGTTGATGCGTTAAAAGAAAAATTTTAATCTTTGCAAAGCATATATCGACATTAATTCTCTTAGCTAGAATTATTATTTATTGTAATGTAAGCTATATTGCAAGCATTATGTTGTTTCTACATTTGAGAATCTAGTATTTTATTTATTGCTATTGAAATATTGGTATTATTACGGGATGACCTAGGGATACGCCTAGGAATTAATGAGAGTCAAATTCAAATGTAAAAGATGTAGTAAGATGAAAGAAAGGGCTTATTAGCCTTGAATAATAAGAGCAGCAAATATTAACATTTATTGGAAGATTATTGAGAACAATAATAATGTTTTTTTTTTTTTTTTTTTAGATCAATAAGAAAATACGTTTCTGCCCGTTCGTGATATCGAAAATCCTTTAAAAAAAAAAAACAAAAAAAGATTTTCACCTCGTATTTTAATAATGCTTACACGGTATCACGTGCACAAATCAGACAGTGCTATCTTATCTCGCTCCTGCTGCTAAAAAAAAGGCCCGTCGTATGTGGTTTGGTCTTCCGCTGGCTCCGCTCTATGTTAACTACCTCCTCGCTAAGTTCAATACCGTAGTAATACACGAGTCCGTTTGTTTATGAAGTACACGGAGCTCAATTTGAGTTCGTTAATATCCGATAAATCGCAAGAAAAATATGCACACCTTTTTTTTTTTTTTTTTTTTTTTTATTATTTTCCAAGCCAGTAAATTAATAAAGCCAATCGTAGCACAGGCAATAATTCTAATTTCACCACATTCTTCAAATTTCTTTAATACAAAATATAATTACTTTTATTTTTAATAAAATTATTTCCCAATTACGGGGCTAAATTTTTCTGTAAATCTAATCATTTGTAATATTATTGTCCTTTCGTGAGCCACGCTTTCTTAAAATAATAATAATAATAATAATAGTGCCAATGAACATTTACGTTTCAATACCTTAGATTCAAAAGTGCAGTTAAAGTACAATTCTTCATTTCAATTTGTTCAATTTCACGCTCGCTCTATCTAATGATAATGTAATTCCTTAAGCTTTAATCGAAACATTAATTTTAATTTAATTTTGATTAAAAAATCTAATGAAAATTTTAATTCGGTCGAATGCGCATTTATTTCAATTACTTTAAAAACCTTTGGATTTTAGGCAAATTGCATTATGCGAAGGGTATTCCTGACAATACGTAAAGGATAATTTAATTCCTAACTTTCTAATAATTACCTCTAGTTTTCTAAATACATTAAAACTTTCATTTTAATAATCCTACTATATAAAATATAAGTCTTTTTTTTTTCTTTTCTTTTCTTTTCTTTTCTTTTCTTTTTTTTTTTTTTTACACAATGCACAATAAAAATATTTTAAACGTTAATATTCATAAAATATGTCTACGATAAGAAAATTCAAGGATTCCTTATAACGAGTAAATGATTTTTAATTCAATTTTTATATAATAATAAATACCTACCCTCCTTAATATAAAGTTACAAAGAAATGTGAAAAAATCCAATTCAATCATTCTGTTCATTTATATTCCTTTGAAGTTCGAATTATAGTAACTATCTTCTTCTTTTTTTTTTTTTTTTTTTTTTTATTCTTATTTTTACCAATTGGCAATAAAAACTGTATCTCCTATCATCCAAATATATATATTTTTAAAATAATATTACACATTACTTATTTTATATAATCTAACTTGATAAATAATTAAATTAGGGAATTATTTTAACTTAGGTAATCGTGTTTAAAATGAATATAATATTTATTCTTACTAAATAACACGAATCTAAAAGTTCCTTATTTTACTAAAAGCTTATTAAAATCATTCGCTCAGAGTGTAATTCATTAAATATGTTTCATAGTTGCAATAACATTATAAAATAATTTAAAAGCAATATGGTATTTGTTCGGATTAAATTCGTACTTTTTTTTTAACTTTTTTTTTAACAAATTGTATTTTTTTTTTATTTAAAACTTTTACTTTCGCAATTAATATAATTGAAATTTCTGTATTACAATTATTACAAATACAAAATTGAGGAATTACGCGTAAAGTTTTTATATTCATATTGTTAAATAGTTTTCAAACGTAATTAAGTATGATATTTAAATTCTTCAAGAATATTAGTAATAACGTTTAAAAATAACAATCAGAGCTATTTTTGAATTATCTAGCTATACTTATATAGCTATACATATTACTATTCAATTTTTTGAGGAACTATCTATTTTAACATATTTAGGCTAACGTTATTATTATGTAATTGGAATAAATAGAAAGTTAAATAAAATTGGTGTTCAGATACCATTTTATATACAAGTATACAATCTTTATACGTTATCGCGATTCTTACCCATGATTACATAGACCTAAAGTTATGTTTAATATAATGAGTAATATTTACAAAGAAATTTATATTATTATTAAAAAATTTTATCAACTTCCCTACAATGAAAATCACTTTTTAATACACACAAAGCGGAAGAATGTAGGGATTCGTCTGACTCTTTATGCGCGCGCGCGCGCAGAATTCGACGTCAGTGCATATCATTATAAAAATGTATTAAAAATAACTCAATGCTATAATTTTTAAAGGATAATAATATATTTATGTATATACGTATTTACAAATGCAAAGGAATGATATTAAATTAAAACTGTATTGGAAATTTTAATAAAAGTTGCATTGGAAGCAGGTATGTTTAATTACAAAAAACGTCTCATTGCTATTATACGTATTTTTTAAAAAAAAAATTTCATATTTATAACAATGCTGTGTTATTTCAAATCTTAAAATAAAGATATCACAGAGAAAAATAATTAAAGGCAAATAACATCAATTGTTAATCATATAATCCGACATGAATATTATCATAGACTTAATAAGCCAACTTCAATTCTTCGATAAATCCTGGAATCGTTTTCAAGAAATTTATAATTAATTTTTTTTCGTTTTAATTCGTATTTATTAGAGGTAATAAAAGGTATTAGAAGAATTCTAATACGTGTGTAATGTCGATTAATTCGATGCTTTTAGTCGACAGGTCCATAATAATTACTATTCAATTCTCACGCGACATAAAAGTGTATAAATATGTTGGATTTACTTTGAGAAAGAGGAGAGGGGAAGAATATACACAAAAGTTAAATCATTCTGCGCAATCGTAGCTCAATTAACGATCATCGGTTGTGCGTTACGCAATTACATGCATACATGACGCATTCATTTTATGTTTGGATATGAAGAGAGAAAAAAAAAAAAAAGAAAAAAAAAGAAAGAAAAAAACTAGACACTTTGTAAGTGTACCGTGTTGACTATAATTGCGTTCATTTTCATTGTAAACGATTAAAATTTCGTTCGGTCTACTTGGCATGTACGAATACCACAAGGTCGACGAGCACGCGTTTGTCAATTAATCCGATTGTTAGAAATAAGAAATATAAGAGATTTTTTTTTGATAAAGCAATACTTCAACAAATTAACAAAATAAAAATCTTACAAACATTTTTAATTTATTCTTTTGAACTCAAAAAAAAAAAAAAAAAAAAAAAAAAACCTATTGACAATGAAAAATTTAAAAAGAAATCTAATTATTTTAATAAATTGTTCTAATCAGTAAAAGGGAATGGCATTACTAATGGTATCAATATCTACGACTGATGATTATGTGTGATTATACATTCATGGGCGGTCAATATAGTATAGTCAATATTAATGGAATGCATTTTATTGAGGAACGCTCTTAAATGTCTGAATGTTGTTAATTAATGAGACAATTAGCCGATATACTTTTTGAAATAATAATATATTCTTTTTCACATACGATATAAATTAATTTTAATTATACCAATATAGTACAGTTTACATTCGAATGTCAATTTATCCTGCTATTCTCAGAATATCAGCATACCACATATTCTATTCATTTTTCTAAATTTTTTCCCTAATTTACATACATTTTCTTATAATACGACACTGTAAATTAAAAAAAAAAAAAAAAAAAAAAAAAAAAAAAAAAAATTCTTCGATATTTTAAACGAAATTAGTAAATACGACATTGGGAAATCAATTCAGTTATTTAATAAAATAATAAAATTATGCCTAAGTTTTTTTTTTTTTTTTTTTTTTTTTGTTTTTTCTTCCCCATTATCTAGCCTATTTATATTTAAATAAACTCACTAGAATGTTTATGGGCTAACAATTGTAAATGAGTGTACATCTCGTTTGGTTCATTCCATTTATCAAAATTTAGGAAAAATATCAACTTTATAATAAGCAAATTTCGTGTTATTTTTAGTTCTTACTTGTCGATGTCGATAGGTTACCTTACTACCGCATTCATCCACTATCTCAAATGTAATAATTTATTTTTTTCATTATTTATTGTATCAAAGATAAATGGGTGCCAAGCGTTTTAAATTAAGGCGTCAAGCCTTTAAGGATAAAACTTAATGATCCCACTATGTACTTAAAGAATGCGTTATACATAAATATTTAATTGTGAGGCTATTTTTAGGTATAAACTTCGTTTATCAGCATTCATAAAAAAAAATTACGATTGTGCGTAAAACACACAGTTTTTCTACTGGCAAATAGATAATATAATTTATTCTTCCTCAGAATTTCATTATCATTTTGTGGTGGTAAGAAAACAATATTAGCCTTAGTTTCCTCTAAAATTTCGTATCTTATTTGCGTTACTAATCGATCCAACAAATTGTCGGGACATGCATCATACCAATTGTCAAATAAACAAAAACTGTTAAAAAATTATTAATTACCCAATTATTATTAAATACCGTTGAAGCTTCACTTAGTTCGACATATTATTATTAGTATTATTATTATTATTCTTATTATTATTATTATTATTTGCAGCTCGTTTCATTAAATAAGATTTTGTGTTAATTTGTAATTTAACGAACGCGTATAGGCCGCTAAAATTTTTATTAAAAAATAATTATTCTGATTTAATTCTTCTGCCCGTGTAATTTGAGTGCACATTGGCGTAACAATGATCGCGTATATTCTTCGGCAATTGAATGTAAAATATTTTACATACCTATTTTTATTTATTTTTTTTTTTTATTACAAAATGTAACCGCTGCTTGGCGAATGCCGTATTGTCTTTAAAATTACGGAAAACGAGAATTGCAATTAATTGAGAAATTACGGTACAATATAAAACGCCATAATTGAAATAAAAAGCTTAATGGCTTCCTTGTAACTCAAAATAGCGAAGAGAGTTATGCGATTAAAATCAAATTCATGAATCAATTGTAGCAATTAAGCGTGTTAAAAAAATTTATTTTAAACGGCCAAATTACGCGTACACGAATATACAGCACGTACGAAAAGACGGCCGAGCCATTCACAAGTTAACGTAATATATAAATAACGCAGATTATCTGCGACTGTTGATCGAGTATGTGACACATAATAAGGCTAGCTTACAATAAATTAATTCAACTAATGCCCTGTGCCGGAAATGTTTCGAAATAAATAAATATATGTATACATCCTAATAAAAAAAAACAATCTTCTGGCGTGTAATAAATTAATTATTGCATTCATCGTAAAGAAATTTATTAACTAAATGTATGTATTGGAATTTTCGTACCGTGAAGTGCACGTGCGCACATCGATTTAATAATACACAGACGGATGCGAAGTTATACCCATACCATTACCAACAAGTATTTTAAAAAAAAAAAAAAAAAAAAAAAAAAAAAAACCATTTTGAACGATTGTAACTGATCTGATAATCATAATATCTATTGCTTATCGGATTTAAAGTTATTCTGTTGTTCTGTACATCCGAAAATATATAATTTAAATGTAAATATTAAGATAAATGAATAAATTTTACACGAGAAAAACGATCATCGTAATTAAAAAGTGGCTAAGCTTAGTTTTTAATGATAATCAAAATATTCTTTTTCAAAAAATCAAAGAGATCAATGTATTAAAAAAGTAATTATCGCACAGTAAAAACATTGGCATTGAAATTTGCAAAATAAAGTTGAGAATTAATGAAAAATGTACGTCGCGCATAAATAAAATTGTTTTCGGTGCTTAAGGCTTGAAGATTGTATTGGAAAAATTTTTATTTAAGAATTACAATCAAACTACTACATTGTAAACGGGTAAAAAACTGTATTTAAGACATTTTTTCAGTAAAATAATTCACTATTAATATTAAAAATAATAATCGAGGAATGTAATTATTAATACTTAGCGATTTTACTTAAAAAAGTAAAATGGTGTCATAAAAAAAAGTCGCGATAGCGTTAATTAAAATCGTTTTCGAATGCATAAATTCAAATTTACTGTTTATTTTGGATAATCTGTCGCTAATATTTATTATACATGTATTATATAACCATTTTTTTTTTTTTTTTATAATTTAACAACAACAACAACAACTATTTTTTTAAAATTAATTTTGAAATTTCACATGGACTGCAATTTTTTCTGCGATCGATTAATAGGAAATGCCGTTAATTAACTGATGTTAATTAAATTATGAAAGATATTATAGAATACAGAATACATATTGTAAAAAAAAAAATGTACGCTATCTAGATGCTATTAGAACAACTTAGAACGTGGCAGAATATACAAAATAATCGTATTTGCTTAATTTAAAACAAATAATCGCTATAATAATTGCCTACAAAATTGATCATCAGCAAATAGTTTTTTTATATATCCACGTTATTTTTTTTTTTTTTATAAATGTTAACATTCAAATTTAAGTACGAAATCTGTATTCTTTTAAGTGTCGAATACGACGATATAAAAATTACGAGAGAATGTCAAAACTAGTTGAATTGACATTTGAATTTTATGAAACAGTTCTTCTTACTTTATGTACCCGATTTATCCAGGCGCTATTATTATAGAGAAGCTTCATTCAAATGTCCATTAATCGCAATTGAGATAATAAAAATTGATTCGTATGACCATAGTCGCTTACTACATTCGTTCCTACGAATTCGAACTTTTTTTTATTCGGTGTCGAAAGAAAAATGGGGAGGCGCTTGAGCCGGTGCAGATATAGGCTAATTTCAAAATTGATAAATACCCGTTGAAAATCTTGGGTAAATATTATAAATTCATCGAGGTCGAACGCTTGAGCCGCCCACGAAACGTCAATTCCTTGTTTTTTTTTTTTTTTTTTTTTCTACGTACAAGATCATTGATATTTCATCGTTTTCTAGTACATTATACGTTCTTTCATCTTAGTCGTAAGATGATTCTCGGCCCTTTGTCTTTTTCGGTAAAGTTTCATACGTCGCCGTTCTCAGATTATTTATTTCCTACAATCATCATCTGGTCATCCGCATGCAAATGAACTAACTTATAATTATCTAATTTGTCCGCAAGAGAACAATTAATTAAGCCATTCTTTACCATTTATTTATCATTAGCTTATTAAAATAGAATCTTCTTATACAATTAATTTATATTGACTATCATCAACGTTATCATTATTATGGGGTTTTTTTTTTTTTTTTTTTTTTTTTTTTTTTTAAACTAAACAATTAAATCGGATGCGCGGAAAAAGAATAATCAAAATGTGTATATTCGATTTGAATCGTGATAATTTTATAAAGTAAAAGCAACTTCAATTTTACTTAATACAACCCAACAAATGGTATTATTCGAATTCTTTTTTAATGTTTTTATGTAACGCGCCCGAAGAACGTTGCATTATGTGATCGTCTTTTTCACAATTAATTATTACTCTCCGCGATTGTTAATTTATTATATAATACGGTGTACAACGGACAAAACTCTAATTATACATTCGACGAGTTTTCAATCTTGATTATAATTAAAATTTCACGTAAGAAACGGACTAAAAAATAAACTTGTTTTTAATAATTTTAATTTTTCGTAATAAACCGGTTTCGTAATGACAATTTAGAAGCAGCTAATCGAATTTTGTAGGCATACGTGGATAAACATATTTTCAGCTAAATAGTTTGATTTTATTAAAAATTTCATTAAACGTACTTACATTTTTAATGCTTGTGATACTTTTTTGTACATAAAAATCTAAAATATTACAATATACAAAGAATAAAATTTTGTTTAGCTCATAGGCATTTAAAGCCACGAATATATTATAAAAAAAAAAAAAAAAATAAATAAATAAATAAATAAAAAATGGAAATATGTATATGCATTCGGAATATAGTTTTATAATAATTGTATAGCATAAGATAGACACCAACATAATTTAAATATAAACCGATAATATATATATATATATATATAAACGATTCGCATTCTATTTTTCTTTGAAATTTAAAATCTGTATATACAGAAACAGCAAAAAAATAAAAAAAGAACATTTTTTACATGTTTTAGTAATATTATTTGAAATACTGGGAACGATGATAAACTAAATAATATACAAAGAAATATATAAGCAAAAATGCTATTAAATAACTCTAACAAATCTCTCTCTCTCTCTCTCTCTCTCTCTTTCTCTCTCTAACACACATTTTATGCATGCCTACGAGTACATAATTGCGTATGGGAGCATGCGAATGTTTATAAACGCATATACTATTGTTTCTGAAATAATTTTAATCAAATTAATTAAAATGATTGTCCCATATCAATCCAAATAATATTAATAATAATAATAGCAGTAGTGGTGGTAGTAGTAACGGTGGTGGTAGTAGTGGTAGTTGTTGTTGTCGTCGTCGTCGTCGTCGTCGTTGTTGTTGTAGCAGTAAGAACAAGAAGCGTAAAATAATATTAATCATTTTATTAAATTAGCAGTGTTCTTGTTGTTATTTTTATCAATTATATAAACTAAATTTGTTTATAAAATTTAATAATAATTGGATTTAAACTGTACAAGTGAATTTGTACATGCCTTTGCACGATTTATTTGCACTACGTTATTATAATGAATTTAAAGGGAAACAGTAGAATATAATCGGACTGGGATTTTTGCTCGATGTCAAATATTTTAAAAAAAGGGGAGTATATTACCTTTGGCACTAACGAAAATCTGGCCACGCGAAGCGGGTATAAGAAGCGCCGACACTTGTTGCGGGTAAATGAACCATGTCAAGGCTCACTGAAAATAATGATGGTCTTTCGGTATGCTTAAGGTCACGTTCCTTTATCTCCTGCTCGTCGCGTACACAACTTCCGTTTTGCCAAACGACTTTCAACAACTGATTTGTGCAGCGCATTCCACGTCTTTGTCTAAGCAAGTGACGAGCAAGCTGTCGATACGATTGCCTTGTGCAAACGGCTTATTTTTTTTTCCGGGCATTCGATAGGGCAGCTAGTTACAAAAGGATTTCGCCGAAATCAATATATCGATTTTACCTTTTAGTCAAGAACCTTATTCCCATATTTTACGCGCTATATTTCGATTGTAATTATTATTCTTATAGTCTAGGTGGATATACACACATATACATATACACACACACATATATATATATATAATAAAAAGAATACTTGGAGGTAATTTATTAGAAAGTTACAAAAAACTTTTTATTTTTGAGAATAGATCATTATCGGATTTTTGACAGCTTAGATATTATTTTTACGTTAAATAATTTGTGCTTTGCATTTTTTTTTTTTTTTGCACTTGTAAATTCAATCCACAATTGGATAAATGGAATAAATTGAAAAAAATTCCTCAAGAACCCCGTAATGATCGCTACATAACAATAATATCTAATAAAAATGAATATGAAATTATTGTGTACAGTATTGGGATGCAGGCCAGTGCAGAAGAATCTGATGTTTATTACAATTAGCCTGAAATACAGTTTTCGAAAAAATCATCAAGATAATTCGTAAATTGATTATTGTATTAACGATTCGTAATGGCTTGATACTGGATAAGATTGCACCTGGGCCTAAGGAAAACACGAGCTACGCTCATTCGCGATTGATTCAAGGATCGCTGATGCATTTGAAGTTCGTAAATAAAAGCTTATCGTGAATCAGTTTTCGTGCAATTAAACGTTAAACGACGTTAAACGGAAATGTAGCCGATGCGTACAGGTTTTGGCATGGTCGGGAAGCCGGGAGACCTCGGCAAGTCCAATAAAATTTTTAATTTATCTTTACAATTTCTTACTTTCTCAATTGGTGAAAAACCGGAAGAACTTTTTTTTAAGAGTCAACCAAGCGTGATAATTGTACACGAGTTGAGTTGGATCAGGGCACAGAACAATCCCTTATCTCGCAATGTAGTGAAAAACAAATTTCTTTAAGATAATAGCTCTTCAACACTTTTTCCTTGACCTTTTAATCCTTAATATTATTTAATCAACTCGGTATACCTCAGTATATATATTTAAAAGGTAGTTGTTTATTTATTTATCTCAGCATCCTTATACTGAAACGCACAATATTTTTCACGCGTTTTTCTTTCAATTTTCACATACATAATGTTCATAATTAAAGCTCATTACGTAATTTATAAATTGAACTTTAATCAACAATTAGCACAAAAATTAAAATTAATCTAAAAAAAATCTTTTTAATCCCAAAAGTTTCTCGTTTCATTTCACTTGAGATTATATAGTTTAATTAGTGCTTTTTTTTATTGATTTATTTATACAATTAGGAAAAAAAAAAAAAATTGTAATGAATTTACGTGTATAATATTCTTTTGGCAATGCTAGCGGAGCACTGAATAATCCCATTCCTATATACGTGTATTATCATTCTGCATAATTATGAATGACAATACAATAATCTCTATAGGCGCTATAAATGTAAAGCAATGCATACCTGGTTTTTGTAGTAAATTTACATACGATGGTCCGTGTATGATCTATTATCACGATTCGCTCGAATATTCGTGCGCATAGCGTAGGGAAATTAAGGAAAAGATAAGATGGATTGGGAATGATGAAAGCCAGTGCGTAGGGCCGGACCGTTTGTACGGAGAACGTATAAACGTATAAGCAACGGTCAGCTGTTTGCGATGCTGCAAATACAAGGTAGCAATGCATTTTAGGTTCACGGAGCTCAGCGCAAACCGTCACATACCTGCCAGAAGGGAGAGAGCGCGGTTATATAAAAAAAAAAAAAAAGAGAGAGAAGCGGGGCGAGCGAGGTGAGCGTGGGTGTAGCCGATTTTAGAACAGTCGTTATTGCGTCGGGGAGTAATTGGCTGGTTCGCCTAGAGCAGAGCCTCTCTCAAAGTCGTGGCAAGCTCCGTTTTTCTTTTTCTTCTTCTTCTTCTTCTTCTTCTTTTTCTTTTCGTAATTTACTTACGTATTCTTACGAACCTGGGTTACGTGCGCCCGAGAAAGTCGCCGACGAGAAGGGGACGACAACGAAAGCAAAGATAATAACAATAATAAAATAAATAAATAATAAAATAAATAAATGAATAAAGAGAACGGGGAGAAGAACAAAACAAAACAAAAACAACACATATATATATTATATATATATATATAGAGAGAGAGAGAGAGAGAGAGAGAGCATAAAAGAAATCGAATACGAGGAGAGCCGAGTGAGGCGCGAAATTCCGATGACTCAAGGTGGTATACAAACGACGGGGCAGACTTTAGAATATTCAGCTGGCAAAGATAACCGACAATTTCGTGGCTTAGTTGCGTAGCGAGCGAGAGAGCGAGCGCGCGCCTAAACGTTAAAGAACGGGCGAGTCCCGTGCATCGGTCGTCCCCGCATTGGGGTTATTGGGGCCGTGGATCGGCGGTGCCTGAGACATTCGATTACGTTAGTCGGGCACGTCTCATCCGTCATACGCACGAGCAGCAGACGGGCAAGCAGCACCAAGACCAAGCGAGCCTTGGAAGCGACGGGCGCCCGTCAGACGGCGCCAGTGCATCTCTCGGTGTCGCGCGCACGTGCTCACTACTCCTTCTTCAGTCCTCTCAACGGTCCCTCTCCGTCTGCCCTTGCGACCCTCTCTCTCTCTCTCTCACTCTCTCTCACTGTGTGCGTGTGTGTGTGCGCGCGCGCGCGCGTGCGTAACCGTGCGCGGGTGCCTGCACTCGTTGACATCGTCGCGCACGCACGTTGACCGGGCGACGGCAGCAGCAGCATCATCGTCGTCGTCGTCGTCGTCGTCGTCGTCGTCGTCGTGGTCGTCGTCGTGGTCGTCGTCGTCGTCGTCGGCAGTAGCAGCAGCAATAGCAGCGGTAGCGTTCATCGGCATCGCTCTAATTGGCGGCCGACTCGACTCTGTACTCTTGGCCCGGTCGTCCGAAGGCCGAGCCGCAGGCTCGATTGCCACCCGGGTCAGAGCGTGCGCCTGACACGAATCGCTTTTGCATAGGAGGCCGCCCCACGGGCAATAGGCGAAGCCGCCGCGCGCCTCGAGCAACTAGTGCACCGCGGATCACAGCGACGATCGTCTCGTGTGTCATCCCCGTCGCGAGCATGAGTAGGAACGGGCACGTGTTGGTGTGGGAGCAGTCTGGCCTCGACGAGACGGACCGTGTGCAGGGCGGCACCACTCCTTCTGACCAGCAGCAACGGCGTCCAGGTAGGCACGGGTACACCGCCAACTCGGCTGCTTCCTCAATACCTAAAATCGTCGCGGAATCTGCCGTCCTCGTCTCCCCCTCCCCCCTCCCCCCATTCGATCGCCTCATTTCATTCATTACATTACATTACATTACATTACATTACATTACATTTCGTTCGCTACAACAGCGGCTTAATGCGACAATGACGATGACGACAATGGCTAGTAGGGGCTACAACGGGGGCTACAACGGGGGCTACAACGGGCTATGGTCTACGGACTACGGGCTAAAACTACGTCGACGACGATCCGTCGCGCGTTGACATGTACGAGATATCAGACCCAAGTATACGTACTACAAGCTCTGCTCACCTGCCTATTTTTAAAATTACCGACATTTCGGCTTTTACGTGCTACCTAAGTGCCGAGCTGCTCGGGGCGCTCGGGCGATCTTACCCTCCCCTCCCTCACGCCCTCCCTCTCGCCCTCGCCCTCGACGCTACGTACTTGCCAAAGTCTATGCATCCATCTCTATCTCTCTATCTCTCTATCTCTATGTCTATGTCTATGTCTATCTCGTGGTGAGCGAGGCTCGAAGGATGAAGACGGACAAGCGAGATAGATGCCCCAAACTAATAGCAAACGAACGCCAAATTAGCGCCAAATGGATGTTGAGGGACGTGCGAGCACCGCCGATTAGCCTCCACCCCCCACCCCACCCCACCCTACCCCCCAAAGGAATCCTCGAATAACCGCGCAATCCACTCAAGTTCAAGTGCGCGGGGCGGTAGAGGGGACGGGGACGGGGACGGGTACGGGTACGGAAAGGCGATACCAATCGAGGGTACACGTCTAATTTTGCATCGACACCGAAGAGCGGCTCCGGCGGCTCAGGGCGCGCGAATCGTCGAGTATCGTTGAATCGGCCAAGAGACGTTCCCCCGCTGCTGACCTCTGCTTTTGCGCGCGCGCGCGCACGCACGGCCGGTATCACGCATTCGCGGAAATTAATTACAGGCAAACATTGCTTGGCCAACTACGTACGTTAGGCCGCGTGTGGAGGGGGGGGGAGGGGGGGAGATTTGCGGTTTTAAGCGTCGTCGGTGACGGTGACGGCGACCGCGGTATCGAGGGGAGAGCGGGACGGTCGTTCTTTCTACAGTGCCCGCTGAATATAACTGCGCTGTAATGCACCTCTATGGAACGAGGGTCGAGTCAGCCGTCGGCCACGTGCTCGTCGGTTGGCGCGCCGCCTCCTCCTCCTCCTCCTCCTCCTCCCATCAAGCCTCGAACTTTGAACTCCCGCGGCCCCTCTCTATACTTTATACCCCACCCCCGACATCTCTCTGCTCTCTCTCTCTCTCTCTCTCTCTCACACCCCCCGATGACCGGTCTCACCGGCGGCCAGTAAGTTTAATTTAGCCTTTGTGCGTACTCGGTTAAACGAGGCGACGTCGGCGTCGGCGTCGGCGTGGCGGTGGCGGTGGCGGTGGCGGTGACGGCTCGTTCGTCGTTCGGCCGGCGATCGTTGGCCAAAAATCCGGCGGCTCGGCCGCCGCCAGCCTTGGCGGGTCGTCATAAGGACGCAGCCACACGTCTTACGTAAATAGAATTAATTACAAAGCGATATAGAGATGAACGGAAATGGCATTCATTGTGTTGTGTGTTGCAGCATTCATTGGTACGCGGCACATTGTTACGTTTATGCTCTTCCTCGGCATGGCCAATGCCTACGTCATGCGCACCAACATGTCCGTCGCTATAGTCGCCATGGTCAATCACACAGCCATTATGAACAGCGATGAGAAGGAGCCGAACGCAAACGAATGCGCAGCCTCGGATTATAACAACGACAACGACAACAACAACAACAGCAACAACTATAACAGCAACAATAATAATAATGGCAATGGTTCCTGGCACGAGGCCGAGGGCTCGAAACACTCCTCGTCGAGCAGCGATGGGGAATTCGTCTGGGATTCTACCCTCCAAGGATACCTGCTCAGTTCCTTCTTTTATGGCTACGTGCTCACCCAAATACCGTTCGGTATATTAGCCAAAAGATACGGGTCCAAGTACTTCTTGGGCATAGGTATGCTGATCAACTCTATTTTTGGGTTGCTAGTACCTATCTCTGCACAATGGGGATACTACTGGCTCATGCTCGTCCGCTTCATTCAAGGCCTCGGAGAGGTAAGTACCCGCTCTCTAGCTCTCCCTCGAACCTCTCGATCCCCTTGGTCCTTTCTTCCCCTTACCCATCATTGCCCCCCTCCCTCTCCCTCTCCCTCCCCCTCCCTCCCTCACCGCGCTTTAACTCACGCTCTATGTAAGATGATAGGGAGTACCACGTTTTTGAATGAATTTGGTCACAAAGCGAACTCGAGATGCGAGTGTGAACGCTTTTTTGATTGTTCGGCTGTATTTCCCCCCCCCCTAGGAATGGATTATCCCTATTGCAGGGTCCCATCGTGCCCTGTACTCATGCTATGCTGGCCAAGTGGGTACCACCTAATGAAAGGAGCAGAATGGGTGCCTTTGTATACGCTGGTAAGCAAAATAACAACGCCACATTTATTATTATTATTATACATACATATATATATATATACTCCCAAATGAACGTAATTACATTAAGGAAAAAAATCCTTATTGAGGATAATCAATTGAGGATTATCGGGATTTTAAGCTCTGTATTTACGTGGAAAAGAACGGTACACAAATATATCGTGTTATATGCGTAAAGATGTATTTTTTTTTTTTATTAACCAAGCACGCTTGGTTTAATTCTTTGTAGAATTTTTATGCTCGCCACTTTGTCTTATTTTTATTAAACTTGGAATCCATGAAATTTTTTGTTGCCACTTAATCTCTTGAGCTGTGATTTTTTTTTAATTACAATTGCAAGATTTATAATACGTATATAAGTAGTACAAAGATTCGTATTACCCATGTGTTTGTGTACATAGTTCTTGAGACATATTTTAAAACATAGTTTTTTTTTTTTTTTTTTTTTTTTTTTTTTTTGAAATTTTACCCAAATATTCAATTAATATTCGGCTCCTGCTGTTACGCGCGTACATTGTAATTAATTATACACGTATGAAATATTCTTTACAGGGGCTCAATTTGGCACAGTTATATCTATGCCACTTAGTGGTCTTCTTTCTGATCACGGTTTCGCTGGAGGCTGGCCTTCAATCTTTTATGTGTTCGGAACGGTTGGCACAATTTGGTGCATTGCCTTTTTAATAATGGTTCACGAGGACCCAGAAAGTCATCCTCGAATAAGCGACGATGAAAAGAAATACATCCTCAGCGCTCTCTGGGGTAATGCAGGTGCATCGGTAATGAACAAATTTATTAACACAAGCCAGTTAATTACAAATTTCAATGTAAATTATTTTCCTGCTGAGTCGTTAGATCAACGAAAGCCTTACGTAATCAATTAGAATTACATGAAAGTTCCAGTAAATTTCTCAAATTTATATTTTCTAATAAAAATAATTTTTAATTTTAATTCACGTGCACACAGAAAGTGTATAATGATTGGTAAAATAATTCACGTAATTCTACACAGTTCCAGCTATAATACACATTATCTGTACTCGTTCGTAATTTTAAAGAAATTAATTTTTTAACTTATGTTTATGTAACATAGTCGCCACCAGTTCCTTGGAAGTGCATTTTTACATCAATGCCTTTTTGGGCGATTCTAATTGCTCATATGGGCCAGAATTATGGCTACGAGACTCTCATGACTGAATTACCAACATTTATGAAACAAATTCTTCATTTTAATATTAAATCTGTAAGTGTTTCATTTTTCTTTAACTTTACAAACATTTTAATTTATTACACATTATTGCTTCAATTTTTTAATTCAATACGATATATTTTTTTGTTGTTTAATTTTTTGTTAAATTTTTTTGAAAATTAACTATAACAAAGAGAAAGTGAATTATTTGCAGAAGTGAAAAATTTTCTGTAAAAACAGCCAAAATAACATAAGCATATACGTCGTATTCAATAGTTTAATAATAATAAAAAAGAATTTTAACTGAAAATAACAAGTACTTTACTTGTCGAGCAAATAACTAATTGTCAAGCATTAATAATATATTTTTTTCTTTTTTAAAAAAATAAATTAAAATAAAATATAGTCAAAATCGAAGAAATGACAATACTTTTCATATATGCTTTTTCGAAAACTAATCATTATAATTATATTTTTTTTCAAAGACAATACATGTATATTAATAATATACGTACGTATGCACGTATTAATTGTAAATTATTTATTGCTATTATATGTAAAGGAATATCGTGAACCCATGTGTTTTGCAACTCTTTTTATCAATTTTCAAGAGTTAAAGTTTTTATAATTACGAGAGGAGTAGCATTTAAATTTGTGAAGTATATAATTGGCATTTTGTTATGAACAAGGATTACGAAAGATTGTAAAAGATTGTAAATTCAGCCGTGGAACGAATGAAAAGAAAGAATTTTCTGAATCCCGTTGAATACTTCGGTACAATCATCATTCCTCAATAATAAGCCAAAGAAACAGAATTTATAAAAGCTATTAGAATTTTGATAACTGCAAATAAAAACTTAACGTCATTGTATTTTTTGCCAGATGACTTGCTTACAAATGACTGGTCACGAAACGAGTGCACTTTTTAACGCGTCAATACAATGTAAATGAATTGTAAATACATGATTTTGAAGGGAATGATTAATTTTATAGAAATTACTATTGCGTAGAAAGTTTTCTTTGTGTAAAAAAAAAAAAAGAAAAGAAGTTTCTACTGATCGCGAGACTCCGATGTCGGTTATCTTTATCGAGTTTTTACTTATTTCGACTTGTTGTATATTCACCGCCGTAAGAAGAGATAAGAAATGATCATTCGTACGTATGTCATTGAGCTAGCTAAAAGGTTACACATTTATCAATTCAAAAAAAAAAAAAAAAAAAACAGTCCCTAAATATCGTTTTATTTTCGAACGGAATGACTATTTATATTTTTTTTACTTCAAACCTATTTTCATTTGCGATTACGTAATCATAAGAATGTCAACAATTATTTGTACATACTTTATAAGGAATAATGTATATATATACGTACACGTATAAATATAGTAAGGATTTCTAAAGTAATCGTCTCTGCCCGTGCTCGTTACGCTAAATAATTGTATATATAATGATAACGAGGAGACGGTAATGAGATTGTAAATAACGTTCGGTGAAATTAGCCTTTGCTTAGGTATTAATGGATTTTTTTTTTTTATATATATAATTAATGCGATGCGATTTAACAGAATGGAATGGTGTCGGCCCTACCGTACTTGGCCATGTGGCTCTTCTCCATGCTCATATCTCACATTGCCGATTGGATGATATCGAGCGGCCGTTTCAATCACACGGTCACCCGAAAAATCGTGAACGGCATCGGCCAGTTCGGGCCGGCCGTGGCCCTCATCGCCGCCTCCTACACCGGCTGCAGCCCCTGGCTAACGGTCGGCCTCCTCACCGTCGGCGTCGGTCTCAACGGCGGCATATATTCCGGTTTCAAAGTCAATCATCTCGACATCTCGCCAAGATTCGCTGGAGTGCTCATGTCCTTCACCAACTGCCTTGCCAATCTTGCCGGGCTCCTAGCGCCCATCACTGCCGGTTACATCATCGTTGGCACGGTAAGAGACTCGCCGCCGCATTACCCTTGCTTCTCTATCTTATTCATTCGTTCATTCATTCATTTATTCATTTATTCATTTATTCATTTATTTATTTTATATATATATATATATATAACAACGATTAATATTAGAATGTCGTTGTGATTTAATATTAGAAATTAGAGAATAGCGCCTCGTGGATTTTCAAACTCCGAGCAGCAGGGGTTATTGGGCGGGGGGCGGGGGGGTGGACACGCGTACCTTTCTTTACATACGCTTTTATTCGTTTGTTTGTATTTGGTAAAAAAAAAAAAAAAAAAAAAAAAATCGATTCATAAATTGCAAAATTAATATTAATAAAAGTCATTTTATAATTTGAATTTGAAATTTATGCTGTTTGTGTTTTTAACTTTTACCCCCCCCCTCCACCACTTAAATGAATCGAATCGAACGGCTCGTGAATATATTTTTTTTTTTTTTATTGTTATACTCGAGAGAACTTGGCGATATACAAAATTACTTTTGTCGAATACAGTTTTTTTTTTTTTTTTTTTTTTTTTCATTCTGCCAAGTTTTTCTTACGTCAAAATCAAAGGTAATACAAAACTCGCGCTCTCGGTATCCCGAAATAGTATCTCAATGATAATTATGACGTTACTCTAAAAACATCTATCTGTAAAAAAACGTCCTCGAAACAAAGAAAGGTTTTTTTTCCTATTTCTATGAAATGCGTATAGGCAGTTTTACAGTTTTACCCCTTAGATCGTTAATTAATTTGTTAATGGGGCCGGCCCATTTTTCTCAGGCGATCCGTCCAATAGTCCCAATACTTTCTCGCGTTCAATTAATATTACCGAACAATAAACCCCCAATTCATTACCTTTTTCCCCTTATACCAATACGTAATTAATTAATTGATTGTTCACCGAATGCCTATGGCAATGATGATTTTCTTTTTTTTCTTGTTTATTTTTTCATACGGAAAATGAATGTAATTATATCTGTTGACCCGTAGCCCACGCAAGCCAAGTGGAGAATAGTTTTTGTATTGTCGACCGCCATATACGTCCTATGCGCCACGTTCTACATAATATTTGGCTCGGGCGAGCGACAGGCGTGGGACAATCCGGAAAGGGATCAAGAAATAAAGGCGAAGAAAAAGATGAAACTGGATCAGCACCTCAAAAGTATTAAAACGATAAACGAAACGCGCCACTGATACCCTTCATTGTCACCTCTGATGCCTGGTTTCATCACCAATCGTAGCAAATGCGCCGCAAGCACGCATAACGAAATATAATGCCAAAATAAAAAGAAGTCCGCGTGTACGTGCCCCCCACCCCCCCCCCACCCCCTCCCCTGCCCGCCCCCGCCCGCGCGCGAGGAATAGAGAGTGAGAGAGAGAGAGAGAGAGAGAGAGAGAGAGAGAAATAGTCATTTCTCAATACAGAGACTATGTAATAATTACTTTGTTTTATACGTGTAATTGCTTTATGCCCGACATTTTTCTATTCGTTCATCCATTCCTTTTAAACTTAAAATTTTGATGAAATTTAAAACCCTAATGTCGGATTCTTCTGCAACGTTAATACGATGTTATGCATTGTGCCTCGCTTCAGTGATACCGCAAAATAATCAAACACAAAGATATATGGGAGAGAAAAAATACGTACATACGAGAGTGCGTCCGCAAGTCGCCTTTGCGTAAATTTGTGCCTAAGCCTTCCTATATAATTTACAATATATATTTATATATAAATGTCGAAACTATTAAATTCTATTATATCCTTATTGTAAGTGAAATTTTTAATAAATGCACTTATATATATATATTTTTATATTTTGCTGATATGCGGATTTAAGTGCGATTTGATGAAAATAATTTTGAATGAATTTATATAAACATCGAAAAATATTAAAATTTTATTACGAAGGAAAAAGTAATTAATATACAATCACTTTTTTTTAAATAAGCCAAATTTCATTACAACAACAACAACAACAACAACAACAACAAAATGCACAATTATATGCATATACATATATATATATATATAAATTTTTTTTCTTTAAACAGCGTAATATTTTTGTACAATATTTATGTTTTATATCTCAGAAAGAGATGTGCATCAAGAAGTTTTGCATCTATTAACCCTTTAAAAAGAAAGAATTTACAAATAATGGAAGTTTTGCACATTTTAACGTGTATTGAATCTGAAGAACGACGATTTAGCAACAGTATTAGGTAGAGCGCACTACACGTTCACCAATTGTGGAATATTTGTAGAAAAAGAAAAAGAAAAAATAACAAATTTTATCTTTTTTTTTTTTTTTTTTTTTTTTTTTTAAGCATTGCCGCGCTTCGTAAATGACGAAGGGCAATACTTCGCCTCGCTCGGCATCTATATGTAGATGATTTTATATTATTACTTTTGTAGATATCGTTTTATCTTAAGATCTTATTAAGCTATAGATTGTAGTTAAATAATTTACAAGTAACTATTTATATTTTTATGTGCGAATGCGAAAATAATTTAAAAAAAAAAAAAATAAATAAATAACTCTATCGGATTACTCTCGCCGTTTGTCCTCTCATTACTTGTGTTTGTAATTTACCGCCAATACACACATTTTGCGCGTGTATGAATTTTATATACATGTTTGCACACGTACAAAAGGAGATGCATTTTTATGACGGCAACTATTACAATGCGAACTATTTACGAACTACCTATTTGATCAATATTTTATTTGAATGTTAATTCGCTAATGACATTTTAGTCTTCCCATTTTTGCTAATTCATTATTTCGATTTTTATCGATTATTGTGTATATTAAGAAAATTTATAGATTTTTTTTTTTTTACAATAATGGCGCATTGTATAAAATGTATTTAATGTATCTTTTTATAAAATTCTTAATATTACATTATGCCAGTTTACTGGTTTTCTCTTACTTGCCAATTTAGTTGGATAACACTATTAATACTAAAATGCGTATTGTATTGAAAATTTAATAAAAAAAAAAATCTCTTGAATTATGTTAATTAATTTTATAATAAAAATATTGAGATGGTCCGACTGTAAATCTTTATGTGAAGAAGAAAAATGTAAAAAAAATTAGTGCGCTGTATTGCGTGAAAATTTGCGTAAAAGTAAATTGTATGGGAATTTCTATTAGTTAACCAATCAATTCAAGTGTCTTAAATTAAGTCATTCTTCTTTATTCATATGCGATTGTTAAAGATTGTAAATTTATTTAAAACAAGGCGCTTGTTTACAATTTTATATAAAAGGCTAATGCAATTTGTCAAATTTATTATGGGCCTGTGGTTCTTGGATTGCCCACAGCAACTATGTATGTAAACTAATAAAGCGTTCGATCATATTACGACATCCTGTTGATTATATATTTATCGTTTAAGTTTGAATACATTGAGTATTGAAGAATAATGAAATTAATCATTTAAAACATAGATTTTTCATACAATCATTAGCTTGTTTGGACCCTTCGTGTGCAATATGAATGAGAAAGGTAAAATTTATTTTAATCATTTTATAAGCTAGTCAATTTTCAAAAATTTTGATTAAAAAATTGATTACGTGTTACTTTCAACATTTCTCATGCACACGAGCTGCTCTGCACATGAAGAGTCTAATGTGTATAGTGCGCAATTTGCTTGTACAATTTCCTCATATTTTTATACATTCATAAAAATTTTAATAAACAATGTACATAAACACATTGACATTTTGCAATACCACCATATTGTTATAAAATTTAACTTGTATATTTTTATTGTTGAAATTACAGATGTGATATAATTATAGTACAGTTGAATAAATATATCCTTCAGTTTTAAAAAATACAATGCCATTTTATTGCATACCATAATAATAATAATAATAATAATCGGAACATAATCTATCGTATATAATTTTTGAAATCATAGAAATATAAATTTATATTATATTTTCATATTGTAGTAATGAACTTGTCAATTTTTATAATATCAATTTAAACCGATTGTAGTATTACTTTTATAACTATTATTTATTTACTTGAATCTGAATGCATTTGTAAATTATACATTAAAGTTTTACATTTTACATATATATATATATATGTAATCATTGTTTTAAAGGAGGAAAATTTAAGTAATATTGACAATTCGCTATGTAAATTTATTTCAGTTGCGCTACGCTTTTCAACTAATTAAAATTTATTGGGAAATATATACTGCTTAATGATATTAGTTTTAAATTATCTTGAATGCATGCATTAAATAAATACTGATAGAAAAATAACTCGATGATAAAACATTTAAATAAAAATTAAATAAATTCCTCGAAAATTTGAATTTTCTAATTTAAATTTTATAATAAATTTATTCGTATATTCGTATACATTGATTTGCCTATAGTCATACACAAATACAATGTACATTTATATATTACTTTTAAAGTACTCTTTCACTTATTTTAATTCTTTTAATATTGAAGCGAACCATATAAGGTAAACTGTTTAATAAAGGGAATAATTAATTCTTTTGTTAAGAACATTAAATAATGCAAAATTTTGTCTATTTTACAATATTGAGGGGAAAAAAAAAAAAAAAAAAAAAAAAAAAAAAAAAAACTAAATTTATGATAATGTAGTATTATTCGAGCTTTATATTCCTTGTTTTATATATGACTTTCCCTACGGAGCATGGATTTAATCTGTCGATTTAATTTGAAATAAAAGTAAATATTCGAAATTGGCGCGCACTTGTAGGCAAACGAGCGTAAGGCTACGATCGCTTAAAAATCCTAATGTTTGACCTGGGTATTATTACTCTTCGTACTGCGCCTGCTTGATCTGGTTTTATATACGTATCGTATTCATTTGACAATTCTGATTGTAAAGTGGGTGTTACCTTGCGTTGTGTCATTGTCGAAAAATGATAAAGTAAATTCAAATGCAATTGCTGAGTAATTGACTATTTGTTGTACGCTTGTACGTTCTGCTCATCGTATTCTTACTTGTAACGAAGAATAACCCCAATAACCGAGTTAACAACCTGTTGGTTTCTCGTATACCTGCATCGTATAACCTTTACGTATATTATCTACTCATTTAAGTAAACTTATATTTTTCTTTTATTATTATTGAATTCCCACATAGTTTCGCGCATTTTAATAAATTAAAGTCTTTTACGTTACGATAAAAGGAAATCTAGATTGTTTCAATTATTTCAAGACGATGGATTCATTTGGTGATAATTTTGTTAATGAATTGGACGTTGATCCTGCTGCTGAATTTTTAGCTCGAGAGCAGGATCAATTAGCGGGCCTTGAAGTTGAAATTCCTCTAGCAGCGTCTGCGATACCCAATACCGATGGTTACTTTCCAGTTAATTGTGCTTTATATACGCACACACGCGTATGTATATATGAATTTAACTTGTAATTGTCTTTTAATTCATTGAAGATGACTTGATTGGGGCAGTGAAGACTGGTAGCGAAGACGACGGTGGAAGCTTTGAAATGATCAATAATATTGATCAGCGTTCAGATTTAGTGAACGGTAAATGTATATAATTATGACGTATATATAGGCTTGATTTGTATTCACTTGATTTTTATATTGTTTCTAAAAATGTCTTTAACGATTTAATGTGTTTAGAGAATGTGACCCCTTCTCCTCCCGTACCAATCAAAGAAGAGCCGGAAAAAATTAAAAAATGGAGAGAAGAGCAAAAGGCTAGACTGGAAGAGAAAGGTTAATACAGACTATGAGGAACTTAACAAAGTATTCATCATTCGATCGTATATTAAAATATATTCCAATTCGTGTAGATGCAGAGGAAGAGAAAAAAAAAGAAGAATGGAGGGTAGCCGCTAAAAAGGAATTGGAGGATTGGTATAAGCATCATACAGAAGCTATTAGCAAAACAAAGGATACAAACAGGTAACATTTATTTTGCGAATAAATATATTTCTTGACTTCGTTGAAAGAAAAGATAAAATAAAGATAAAATACTTGTCAAATGTATTAAACTCTGAATTCTATCATTTTGATTTTGCTTCTTAGGGAATCAGCCAAGTAAGTTCATAAAAAGTATACTTGAATACATGCATGAACGCTAAATATTGCAACAAACATTATTTTTTGCCTCACATTGTAATACCTTTAATAATTATATGTTAAAAGATAACTGTAATTCTGACAAAGTCACTGAACCAATTTAATTATCATATTCAATTATAAAATTGTTTCTTCGTTTTGAAAATTAATACAATCATTGTTCGATGATCCATAATGACAAGTTCAAGCTCAAATTGAAATATTTAAAATATCGATCTATAAGAAATGACGTTACAATAATTATAAAATTAATATTATTTATTTATTAATGTTAATTTAATACTAATTGAAATTTTCTCAAATGACATTTGCACACTCAAACATTCGAATCATTCGTGACAGCAATGATACGGACGACCTACGCTCTGATGTTGAAATACGTGAATTAATTTTAATTGCCACGTTATTCGGTTTATTGAATATTAGGAATATCTGTGTCAGTAGGATATTCATAATTTATTATATTAAAAAAGAAGAAAAAAAAAAAAAAAAAAAAAGAAAAGAAAAGAAAAATCAAAGACATTTTGAGTATTGGTTAGAATAAAAATTATTTTTCACCAAATTAATAATGAATGCTTGAGAAGCTATTGGTCGACAAGGATCCATTGTCGATCCTGCTCTTCCATTTACAATCTCTAAAATTCTAAAATTAATGTCAATTTATCATTAAATTCTTCTTAGTTATGTTTAGTTTTTGTGAAAAAAATATCACGATCAAGTGCATGCTTTGATTTTATAGCAAATTACGTATTAAAGTAGTAAATATAGAAAAGAAAATTTTCTAGAAAACAAAGGGATTTCTTGGATTAACAATGACATTTTATAAAATATTTAAATATTATAAAAATCCATGCTGTTCATTCAATAATCTCTTACCGTTACTTTGTACCAATGTAATAAAGTATTATATATATATATATATAAAGTTATACTATTATTGCCCGATTAAGTGTAAAAACAGTCTTTGCATTAGCAATCGGTATTAATACTACTCTACACGTAAATTCATTGCTTATTCGTATAATTTATTCTGTACATCCCAAGGATGTCGTATATTGAGCAATTAATACATAATCTTTGGAATCCCTTGAATTATTGCTTGCTCTTGAATGCATTTTTTAACCGCAAACAGGAGGGCATTTATGTGATAAAAAAAAAAAAAAAAAATTTACCTGCTAGGAATGCGGAGAAGCTGTTTGTCGCGGAGGCGGACGATATCGAACCGGGAACCGAGTGGGAGCGCATTGCAAAGCTTTGCGACTTCAATCCAAAATCATCAAGAACATCCAAAGACGTGTCAAGAATGCGCTCAATTATCTTGCAATTGAAGCAAAATTTACCACCGCCTGTCAAGGCTTAATCTGCCGTTGACGAAATCAACGGTAGAATTAATTTAGGCACAACAGTGTGAACATTATATAACGCAATTGCAATCAATGACGACACCTTATATTCCCCTCTATAACAATAATTAATATTAATACGCGGTGTGCAAAGCCACCCTCGCGTGTGCGCGCACACGGCACGGACGTATTAATTACGGCTTTTAATAATATGTTTATTGATTGAAGTGTAAGATCAAAAGATCACAAGTGAACAAAAAAAAAAAAAATTAGGAATTATTCGACAAATGCGTTTGTTCTCTGAGATATATAAAAATCTTTATTTTGTTTCTAAAATAAATTCACAATATTATGTACGAATAGCCGAATAAACTGACTTATATTTAATTACATCTATTTTTATTGATGTCCCTTCTAAGAAACGTATTATGTAATAAATTAAATAACTCTCGTCGTTTTACATGATGTGGCTTGTATATTTCAATTTTTTTTTCTTTTTCTTTTTTTTTTTTTTTTTTTTTTTGTTCTTTCCTTTTAATTCTTGAAAAAAGATTTGCATTCGTAGTATAAAACGGTAAGAAAATACATGTTCTTTAGGGGAAATGGAAGCAAGCTGTTCAAAATTTACGACGTCGCATTTCCGATCCTGAGTAATAAAATATTTAAAATTTGCCCTTTTTTTTTTTCTTAAATACACTTCGTCGTGTGCATTGTATTTATAAATAAACGTATTTTTTTTTATTATTTCTAAGTTTTATTTTTAAAAGATTAATTCATTTTACCAAGTTTTTTTTTAACGACTGTCGTGTGAATTCAAATGATTCATAAAAAATAGCGTACGTATATTTATTAATATTAAATTATCAGAAACTTGGTTGTCATTTGCCGGAAGCGCATTCTTTTAATTTGAATATTGGTTATATTTCAGTATAAAATAATTGTTTTTTGATAGAACAATTCGGCGGTGATCTGAAAAATTTAATTTTTATAATTTTACAATAATAAGAGTGAAGTAATATTTTTTTTTTATTATTTTTTTTTTTTTTCATTACCTGAGGTAATTATTCATATTTATATTTTTACTTGCTAGGTGCATTTCATGTCGCCAGCGATAAATAAATGGATATTTATTTACATCAATGACAGAAGGAATGGCGTAATAAACTGCAAAGTCAATTTTTGTCGGCGTTTTTCTAAAAAAAAAAAAAAAAAAAATATGGAAATCAGTTTTATTAAAAGTTTAATGATTTATTTATTTATTTATTTATTTGTAAGAGGAAACAACTACTACGATAATTTCTTTTACAAAAATACAATTACAATTTCATGTTAATTTTTCCTCGCAATAAAAAGGTCTTTAATTGTTTAATCAAAGATAAAAAAAAAAAAAAAAAAAAAAAAAATTACATAATAACCAGTGTATTCATAATTGAAATAAAAGTTTATAATATTAAAAAAAAAAATTCAATTCATAAATATAATATTCATTATCAATTATAAAAGATACGTTGAAATCTTATTAATTATTTTCATTTATTTTAAGAATAAATTACACGTTAAACAAACAAATAAATAAATAAATATTTCTATTTTAGATATATAATTTTACAATATTTATAAATTTCTTATTAATTTGAAGATTTTTTTTAAACCGATGTTTACACGTATTCCATCAATATTAAAAGAAAATTTGAACCTCAATTCCTCACGATTTCTATATCCGAACTTTTAAGATTATTTTCATTTTAAATCACGAACAATGCATATTTATAAACAGTTAAAAATGAGTATTACGTAAGATTAATGTTTTATATATATATATATATATATAAAAATGTAGTTTATAAGGAAAAGTTATTTGGAAAGTATTCCATACATTACTCAAATATTTATGTATTTTCAGTATTTCAAATTGAGAATCGTAAATGATTTTGATATGCCAGTTACAACAGTTTAAAAGGAAGTTAGGTCACAATCATGCGCTTGAGTAATAAATGAAAACTTTTCCAATCGTAATATCATTAATAAAATTAAATCTTTGAATGGAAAAGCATGCATTATTTTGTATGGGAATTGATCTTGAAATATTGAATCGAATAGGTCGATCAATACGTATATAAAAATGTTTATATATTGTTTTTTTTTTTATATGGATAGAAAAATATACCCTTCTAGAAATAATTCTTCCTTAATGCTATCATCGGCCAAATCCATATAATCCTCGTCCGAAGAATCTATATTATTATCATTGCTATTGAAATAAGAAGGGGAAGCTGGGGGTGTCGTGTATTCGGCATCATCTGTCAATGAGGATTTTCCACTTTTATTGCGTCAATCGTTATTGTCAAATATCGCAATCCGAATGATCTTACCTTCGATTTCTTGATCGGAATCTGCTTGAGACTGCAGCGTTAAATGTAGAAACGCATTACTAACTTCCTCTACATTAATTTCATTCTTTGATTTGGGCTACAGAAAAGATATCGTACGTTAATTTAAAATTGAAAACAACTTTAAACGATTATTGTATTTGTAAATGCATATGTATCATTTGATTATCTGATCAAACTATACCATTTCAAAAAAGTTCATACACGTTTTTACTATATCTAAAAGTGGTTTCTTAGACCTTTGGTGGAACATATTTCTAAGAAATTGTTCTAGCTTATCCAAACCTTCGTTGCGTTGCAGATCAGTGAAGTCTTTTAAAAATGGCCAGTACTCCTTCCAATCAATCTGATATTCCGAAGCTAGCTCTCTATAATTGAAGTTAGTATAATGAAATGTACACGGAAAGCCGAGAAGACACCGTTAAATGGACTCTGATATACTTTGCTTACCTACCAACTCTTTCAAGACCTTTGTCAGTATCTTTCAAGCGCAAAGATAAATTTAAACTGGGACTTCTAAGCCCATTACAGTCACCGGATGCGTTACCTCTTTTATTCGGTGTCCCGAGTATTCGAGGAGGAGTTTTCCATTTTTTTCTAAACTCCAAGGCTTGCTCTTTAGTCATTGGTCCAGCAAAAGCTCGTACCTCAACTCGAGGACTAATAGGATCAACGTTTAATTTCTTGTAAGATAAAAGAAAAGATTTTAGTTTTTTAGTCTCTTTGTGGCCTTGAGATAAGTCTTTGATTTAATTTTAAATTACAATGGGAGAACTTACTAGAGGACTAGACGGGGAGAATGGTTCACCAATTGTCGGCTGTAAGCTATTATCTTCGGCGCGTAAAACAGGTACGTAATACTGTTCTTCCAACAATAGACGAATCTCGTTAATCAGCAACTTATCGTTCATTGACTTCCTGCTGCATACTATCTGAAATAAAAGAAAATCTATTTATCAATAAGGATGGACGTAAATTAAAACGGCGCACGTGCGAGTAGCCAAATCAAAGGTACTGCTTACATCGGTTGGCGTTTGTACATGCTTATTAAGAGGTGTTCTCAAGCATTGCGAATACGACAGCAATGACCTAACGCAATCCTTTAATCCATATTTAGCCGCAAAGTGCAATGGAGTTTCGTTCAGACCTTTATCGGGTGTATTTAAATACAAGTCCTGCAAAATACTGGCTCTATCCACATAAGCTCTACTTTCGTCAATGTCTCCATAAAAGAGTCTGACGAATTCCGGATCGCCCACAGTATTTAGTATAAGCTCGCACATTGCTGGACTCTGTGTAACTTTAACGGCGACGTGTAGGGCATTGTAGCGACAGCCCTCCTGTGGAATACAATCACCTTGTGCAAGTCTACGGGAAAAGAGGCCTGACAATTGCTTTGGAAATGGTACGCACGTGCAGTATGGTCGGCGTGTCCCCGTTGCCGATCAGGTAGCGTGGATTTTCCCAAATGGTGTTCCTCACCGACTCGATGTCGCCGTACTCGATAACCTTCCTGAACTGCGTCAAGTTCTGGGGCTTCAATGACTTGAAATTGCTAATCTTCTCCTCGGAGGCGACGACGGCCGCAGCTGTCGGCAACGAATTGCCCGGGGTATTCGACAGGTTGGGCTCGAGGCCGTTGCGCGCGAACTCCTGCGCCTCCTCCAGGGTCTTAAAACTCTTCAGGCGTCCCTTCGTGTGCTTTTTAATGACATTGAGGGCCTCGACCTTGTCGGAATACACGCGAATGCCGTGGCTCTCTTGTGGCAGGACCGTGAAAAAAATGTGTGAAAAATAAAAATAAAAATAAAAATAAAAATGAAAAAAAAAAAAACAAACAAAGGCACACGAGTTGTTGGCTTGTGGGCGACGCAAATAATACGGGTTATATGAATTACCTTCTGTTTCGGCCGTGCCGCCTTCGGTGGGCAAGTAAACGGCGTGAAACACCGTGCGAGATGACGGTGCAATCGTGTCCATGCCGTTGATTACGTATCATAATACACTAGAGGCCGATGGAATACGTAGGACTTGGTCTACTTTTGGCGCGCCCCCCGAGGATTCACCAACAAAACAAAAAAAAAAAAGCGAGGAAGCGCTCCGTCCGATTGACAGCGCGTGCCGTTTCTTTCATGTAAAAAAAGGCAGGCGATTTCCTGGGGCTGGGGAGCTACGTTAAGTGCGATAAGGCTGCGACCTTACGGATTCCACGCTAGTTACTTGTTCCGCGAGTGCGGTGCGGTGGCGAGTGGCGACGGTGGTGGCGGTTGGCGGCGAGGTTGGTGGGGAGCGGTGGTGGGGAGCGGTGGTGGCGGAGCGGTGGCGGCGGAGCGGTGGAGGATGAGATGGGAAGGGGAGACTTCGAAGTGGGGGTGACGTGATGCCGCTTTCGTGATCGGAGAAAAAAACAATAAAAATTAAAAAAAAAAAAAATTAATATATGCGCCCGCGCGCGTGCGTGTATATATATATATATATAAAGATGTCGTCGGCCAGCGGGACACGTGTCGAGACGAGCGGTCCCGCTCAAGCGAGCAAGAAGACTCTATTGTATTCCCTACTTCCTGGTAAAGGATGGTAAAGGACACGACACGACACGACACGACACACGACACACGACACGACACGACGTATGAACCTCTATATACGTGCACACGCGCTCGCCGTCGGTTCTTCGTAATGCACTCGGTATAACGATCAGGGCCAGAGGAATCGTCCAATCGACGTTCAAGTAATTAAAACGCTACCCACGCACTAGCTCGGGCCTCGTCATTTTTAAAAATTCTCACCGAACACGAGATGGCGACGAGATTATCAATATATTTTTGGCGATCGACCGATAGTTATGCGATACGCAATACATTGGCTCTCCCTCGTAAATATTGGCGCGCTCGCGCTTACGCACACCACACCACACCACACCACGCACACATATCATATATATATATATATGCACACGCGCGCGCGCGATTAGATGGGTAACCAAGTATCGATAATCGTGATTGTTTATATCGCGTTGGGCCGAGGCAATCGATATTTCGTTCGTAAATACGACAAATCGATACTTTAACCCCACGTTAAAAGCGCATTACGCGCCCGCGTACATGTCGCGTCAAAAATTGCAAACAATGAGGAACAAAAAAATTGCTCGGACGATAAAAATAGACAAATAGACAAAATTTAAAAAAAGATACCGAGGAGAGTGGGTTTAGGCGAGAGAAGAGCGGCGCAAAGTCAAAGCGCACCGTTCATTTCACGAATAACTAAATACAAAAAAAGAAAAAAAAAAATTTGGGACTTTTGTTTTGTCTGCGCATATTGTTTGTATTGCAATTACAATTTCAATTATAATTACGATAATACCGGATAGACAACGGCAATGGAACGTCGCCAAGCCTTTATTATTTTTAAGGAGCCGAGCACATCTTGCCCGACATCTGCACAAGATTTACAAAAGGTAGCGACATTATATGGTAAATTTAAAAATTCTAATTATTATCATCATGGGCGAGCGTGCGCGTGTCGGACTCGATGGTTCTCGGTAATGCGTGTAACGTTCGAGTTTTCTTCCGGGTATCGTGGTGCGAGTTCCTGAATAATAGGGCTTTTAAAAAAAGTAACTTGACGGACTCGCTTACGGAAGCTGCGAGGAGGATGGCGAGCTATAGAGTGACGGAGAGAGTGACGGAGAGAGTGACGGAGAGAGAGCGAGTGACCGAGGGGGGAGATAGAGAAATAACAATTGCCAATAGCGTATAGGAGACTGAGAAGTTGGCGGCCGTTGGGAAGAATTGAGCGAGTGGGTCGTCGCTCGGGCAAAAACTATCCGAGATACGCTACTGCCCGCGTTATCGCGCGACAAAAGCAAGGCCCCGGGTCGAACGTCACGATCCGGTGGCAGGGGCGGCAGGGGTGGCAGGGTGGAGGCAGGGTGGTGGCAGGGTGGGGTGGTCACGAGGCGCACGGCCGCGGTAGCGAATCGCGTTCGCCAAGACGAGGAGGACCATGGGGCAGCGGCGCTAAGCTACGGCGCAACAGCGAGACGCGCTGCTGCCAGTATCGTCGTAGAGCGCGGGACAGCATCGCCAGGGGCTCGCCGCGGTCCTCATTAGGTGGTCTTCTTGGTGCGTTCAGAAATAAGTCCGGGGTGAGCGCGCGTCCACGGCCGCGCTATGAACCTGTCCTTCGCCGGCTGCGGCTTCCTCGGCATCTACCACGTTGGTGTCGCCGTCTGCTTCAAGAAATACGCGCCCCAACTGCTGCTGGATAAGATAAGCGGGGCCTCGGCCGGGGCGATCGCCGCCTGCTGCCTACTCTGTGACCTGCCTCTTGGTGAGCGAAACGGGCATTTCGCGTCGTCGCAGCATCCGTCGCGAGTCCCCGTTCACCCTTCATCATTGTGGATTATTGGTATTATTATTGGTGGGCAAGTCGCGGACGGGGTGGAGGGGGGCTCGATAGGGGGGGGGGCCGCCCGGAGGTGCGATTTAAAAAAACACCCGTGTCCCGATTATTACACGTATCGGCCGGCGGTTGACGCGGGCGCGGGCTCGAGAGGAGGCTTCCCCACCTCGCTCCTCGCTCCTCTACGGGAACTCTCGGATTACCTTTTTGTCCCGGATGGCGGGCACGACTCGCCGAGCGCCCAACGACGTCGTTGCAGCAGCGTCGGACGAGCGCTCTCTCGTTTATGATTATCGGTCGCGCGACGCGAGCCCGTAAGTAATTCATTACAAGAGACAAAAGACTCGCGAGGCGGAGGAGAATATTTATTTATTTAGACGGCCGACGATGAATCGAAGCGGGGCCACCCGGGGCCACCCGGGGCACGCCGTGCGCGCGGGCCCGAGCCTTTTTTTTTTTTTTTTTTTTTTTTGTACGAGAGATTACGAATTGAGACCATCGCTCGCTCCATCCCTTTGTTAATATGGGGGGTCGCTCACCCCCCTACCCCCTACCACCCTACCACCCTACCAACCCCCCCCTTTCCCGTTCCAATGGAGCATTATTGAGCCAAAGACCTTGAACGAAGAGCCGGGCAAATTGAACAGTTGGCCCGCTACGGCCGCCAACAACTCTACCTAATTAATTACCAGTCGAAATGTCAAAAATTTCTAATGGGAATCAAACGGTCTTATTATAATCCTACGGCTGGGGCCCTAGTCCCGCAATGGCGGCCTAACCAGCCTCAAATACTAATAATGATCACAACGTCAGTAGTAGTGGTGGCGGTGTAGTAGTGGCGGTGTAGTAGTGGCGGTGTAGTGGTGGTGTAGTGGTGGTAGTAACAGTAGTAGGAGTAGCGGTAGTAGGAGTAGTAGCAACAACAACAACAGTACAAGTATAAAAAGTATAGGTATGCTGCGAGCGACCGCCAGGAGGGGATTCTCGATATAACGGGATTAATCAGGATGAAGAAATTGCTAAAGATTGATTATTTCGATTAAATCGTCGAGATACGAAGCGTTTATCATACCTACACCGCCAAACACAGCCCGTTAATTATACGCTCGTCAAATCTATCTGGCTTAAAAGCATTTTTTTTTTTTTTTTTACTCCATTACATGATCAATAATATTCCATTTCATTGTCAATAATATCATGAATAATTAATTGAGGAATAATTGAGGAATAATTGAGGAATAGAGTTTTTAATGGTTTTCTTTTTTCATGGGTGAACATTATACGCTGCCCGTTCGCTTGCTACCAAATTAAAAGATTTATTAATCAGCATTGCAATGATTTAACTCGCGTATTGATCACGTTTGAAACAATCGCAAGTTTCACTGGACTTGACGATTTCATTGTACGAGTAATAAACCATACAATTGCGTTTAAATACTTTCTTGTCGTATGATGACCTACGTCATTTGCGTGGGTTTTATTTTAAAAAAAAGTGCACACGCACATCTTAAATGCTCAATTTGCGCACAATAATAATATACATCGATAATAACATTAAATAATAACAACAATAATAATAATTAGCTTTTAACAATTGTGCAGTCGTAGTATTAAAAAGGGAGGAATCGCTGTAAAACGCAAAAAGGGCCGACCATTGCATTTTCATATATATATATACATAAGAACTGTTGAATTTCCAGGTGTTCGGTTGTGTAATATTCCAAAATTAAATATTAAATTACGTAAATTAAAAATTATTACATTTAGCAAGGAGGAGTTGTATTTTTTTTTTTATTTTGCTCGCATTAGTTAAATGCAAAACCCATTGAGGCGCGGATGAGTAAATAGTATTATCATTACAAATAGATATTTATAAATATTTATAAATTATGAATATTATGATTGTAAAGTAGTATCGTAAATCGGAAGGAATATAAAGCGAGGCTTTCAAAATAAATATCCTTAAAAGGGATATAGATAAAATAAAATAATTTTACATGTACACGTATACAGAGCATTTCAGGGCTGTGCATACTTATACAAATTTTCATGATTCTTACAGGAAATATATCATTTATTATTATTATGTATTATTATTATTATGTATTATAAATATTACTATTGTCAAAAAAAAAAAGATTATATAGAAAATAAATATTTTAATATTTATTTATTAAGAGTAGTAATATAAAATGTACGTAAATGTAATTACGTATCTCACGCGTTAAGCTATTGCGCATTATACGAATACATTAATTAGTGCAGATAAATTACAATGGGTAATTTTAATAAGTATAATAGTATAATTTGGAAACTTATATATTTTAAAAAAAAACGTACGACTATTTATGAAGTTCTTGGGCGAAAAAGCTTAATTATAATAAAGCGAAAACTAAATAATAATAATAATAAAACAATTAAGTCACTGTTGATTAACTACGGAATTCCCTAACAACGCGATATAAAATTAAAGACTTTATATCTACATTTCGGAATGATTAATTAAATAAAATTTAATCCAATAGTATTATTATTGAAATAAAAATATTAGACCTTATTCTTGTATTCTTTCTATATTAGATTTTTTTTTTTGTTATTTACATTTATTCCAGCTACTTCTCTTCTATGATTTTATATATATATATATATATATATTTGCAGGGAAAAAAAATAAAAAAAAAAGAAAAAAAAAGCATATATTTAAAAGGCGTAAACAAGTTTGACAATTAATTATCCTTTGCATAATAAAATATTTATATTATATACGCTTGAAAAATCTTATTAAAAGTTTAAAAATTATATTTATATCGATTGATACTTTATAACGAACGCGTTCAGTAGTTATACAAAGATTCAGTAGTTAAAAATGGCTTGTATATAAGTGTACGTAATATATATTAAAAGTATCAGAACTATTTATTTTTATTTATTGTGTGAATAATTTTTCATTAGTACTTCACTCGTTTGGGACCTTTGGGCATTTCTGCCATAATGATAAAGAACAATGCCCTTACAATCGATAAAATGAAAATAAAAGTACAAAGTTCATGCTTAAATATTGCTTTAACGTTTGTATTTGGCATAGCTCGCACTATATATATATATATATCAACACCTTTTAATTCTAAAAATTATAAGAACCCCAATAACCTAAGTTGTTTTAAAACCAATTGAATTTTTTGCATCGACAAAATGGCGTATCTTTCACAATTGTGATAGAATTATTATTTCACTCGACGAATTGTAAAAGAAAATATAAGTATTTTCATATTATTACACGTATCTTTAAAGTTTTTATGAAATTCTTTATACGACAACTCTTTATATGTGAAAATATATTAAACGATGCATCACAATCAATATATATATATATATATATAATCGATACTCAATGTTAAATAAAACAATAAAATTAGTAATTCGGGACAATAATTATTAAAAATAACAAATTGTAATATAATTTAATTTCAATTTTATTTTAATCATTCAAAAGGTTCTGTAGCAGATCTTGTTGTCAGTTGTCAAAAAACGTTTTTATTTTAAAAGCTAAAGTAGACAGATCACATGTACATTTCTGGTAAATAAAGTGAGGAAAGAGCGATGTCCGAATTTATTTATAAAATTGAGGGGGCAACGACGATGCTTTGTTTAATACCGAGGCATTTCACGCAACGGCGCAATTAATCTTAATCCTGTATTAATCCTGTATGTAACGTAAGTGATCTCGCGTTCGCCTTCATTATTCGTTCGCGGATTCATGCGTAATTACGTATCGTTGTCTTTCGCGGCCTCGGCCGATAAGAATTACGGCAAAGAACCGACGTCGCGGAACGGTGGCGGCGGCGGCGGCGGCGGCGGCGGCGGCGGCCGAGGATCATCCCGGCGCGCTCTCCGGTGTAAATCTCCGGATAAGATAGAGTTCCCCGCGATCTCCGATCGATCATTCAAAATTTAAACCTTCACTTTACGGCAAGTTTAAGTTTAAGCCGTTTTACAAGGCATTTCACTAATTTATAATTACATATTTGTCAAATACCGAGCAATACATTGGACGACCTTTTTACAATTTTTTTTTTTTTTTTTTTCTTTATTATCATTATTATTATTTAATATTTAATACTAAAAGAGATCGCTCGGGCCATTTTTATTCTCTAATTGGCCAATGACGATAAGACATGAATCAATCGAATATTATTTGTTGGACGAAATATTGACCTGGAAATATAGTAAAATTTCGATCACGGCATCGGTAGTGTCAATTTTAATTCTTGAGCTTAAAAACAATTGTATTCAATGATCTCTACGAGATAAAAATTACACAATATTTTCGTTGTATTATTTATTTAAACTGCTTATAAAAAAATTCATAATAAAAATGGTTTAATTAGATGGTTGCAATTGCACCGTGAATAAAGGGAGTAGTGACTTTCTTATTTAATAAAAAAAAAGTAAAATTTAAAATAATTTAATAAATACATTAAAATGTCTTTAAAGCATAAATAAAGCAAGGATTTTTTTTTTTTTTTTTTTGATTGATTAAAAAGTATTCAATTTTTAATAAAATTGTAGTTTTGTGTAGTTTAAAGTATGCTTTAAAGTTAATTTGAAATGCGCAGCAACTGTAAATGTACAAGGTTTATATATCCTTAAACATTTGTGAAGGATTTTACAAAAATTTTCTGATATTCTGTTTCATTTCATGATTTTTTTTAAAATTTCGTTTCAATTCATTAATAGTATTATTAGCCATATACGTTGAAGGGAAATGTTGGAAGCTTCTTGTAAATGCATATTTAAATCTTATATATATATATATATTTCCAATACAGCAATGTAAAGAGTCCATAACGTATATTTAATATTTAAATAAATATTGAAAGCAAGTGACACAAAATAACTTTATCACTACTGTTATAAATCTATTTTTACATTCTAATTAGAATGAAGCATTATCGTTTTAATTTCGTTATAATAGTTGTTATGATCTTTGTTATAATAGTTAGTCGACGTAAATACTATATATGTATGTATGTATGTATATAGTTATAGAATAAATGCCATGTAAATCACGAACAATTTTTATATATTTTCAAAACTGAAGTTTCCCACTTTATACCTTCCTGTCCGATGATCTGATATTCGTGACTTTTCATTATATTTGCGGTTTATTTACCTACACAATTTATCAAAAATCCAGATAATCTCATACAGTATTTAGTTAAAGTGCACAGTAATATGACACCGAACAGAAAATACAATAAATTAACATCAACATTTATATATATATATATATATATACGTGGTAATACAATGACAACTTCATTCCATAAAATATATACAATATATCCATATATATAGATATGTATATATATGTGCGTGCGTGCGTGCGTGCGTGTAATTTTACTTTACACATTGCGTATAATAAGATGGTCTGAAACTCTTTATTGAATAACAGTTACGGTGACGTCTTGCCTGTAATTATTGCCATTGGTTGATCTAATGAAATATTGGCCTTCGATAATTGTTATTAAGATGAAATCGACAGGGCCGGAAAGAATGCTTTCGAATCGTGGGACAAATCTACAGGCGAGCAAAATACTTCGTCTCTGATATTGCAAATTACGTTTCCGTTTTACAATACCGCAACAAATACCGCAAGCCTTTCATTTTCATCTTAACCGGAACACTTTTAATTTACTTACGATATTTACCACTTATTTTTTTTTTTTTCTCTTTTTTTCTCTCTCTCTCTCTCTCTCTCTCTCTCGTGAATAGTTGGAATACGTATTGGCGATAACTTGTATTGGATAAATTGGATCGTAACTTTATCGATTTATTTTTAAAACGGAATTTCTTTGTTCGTCAATTAAAGTAAGGAATAAATTAAAACAAAAACAATGCTTTTATTATACGTATACGAGACAACGAAGTAATATGGCTATTTGTATTGTACAAAGAATTAAAATTAATATAATCTTCCCTACATCGTCACAAGGGATCTATCTTATTCATTCAAAATAAATTACAATGTTTAAAAAAAAAAAAAAAATAAAAAGATAAGAATATTAATATCAGTGTATAAATAATTGATATGGATATACTTCCAAGTCCTAATAAAATTATAACTTTATAATTATCACATAATGATCGATAAACGTTTTATCATTTCAATGTACGTTTCTATTTTAAAATGCATTCAAAATAAAATTAGTTATTCATAAATATTGCTTAAAAATAATATCTCCAATATTAAATATAACCTAATACTTTTTTTTTATTAAAGCTCTTTAATCTTAAATGGATTTTAATTTTGAAATCGTGGTCATACGAGTCACGTAAATATTGTGAATTTGACGCATGAACACAAAACTACTATATATCATACACGTTATACAAGGAGGCTATTAATGGTTCTCATGATTTTTCAACTGCCGATATTTTTTTCTTATCTCGGTCAATGATACGTAACGTTTATTGTTCTGGTGCGGTAATTCTTCGGCTCGGTTGACGTTTTACTTCTGAAACTGATGTTCGATAAATTATCGTCGTTTGCTTATCAAAGATTATAATCTTTTTTTTTTTTTTTTTTTTTTTTTTTTTTTTTTTTTTTTTTTTTTTTTTTATTATTTTTTTTTCTGCCTTGACGAGCATTGAGAATTAATTCATATACATTTATCAGTTTGACGCATACTTTTTTTGTTTTTTTTTTTTTCCTTTTTTTTGTTATTTTAAGCAGGAGGATAATGAATATACAAAATGCCTTTTGGAAGAAGCGCAAAATTGTATGGATTATTTTACGGAATCGTAATGCGCAATGAAACGCATTTTAAAAGAACAAAATTTAAGCTTTACGACGTATTGTACGCTCGCGTACAATGCTTTCTTAATCGTCGTCATTGTTGTGGTTGTTGTGTTGTTGTTGTGTTGTTGTTGTGTTGTTGTTGTTGTTGTGTTGTGTTGTTGTTTTTGTTTGTTTGTTTTTTTCCAAATTTTTACACGGAACAACAACAATACATTTTTTTTTTTTTTTTTTTTTTAATAACATATTGCAAATAACGTGCGTAGGGGAGATGACTAGTAACCTCCTGCAATTAGCGCGAGAGGCGAGGCAGCGAACCCTCGGACCGTTCAGCCCTTCCTTCAATGTCCAAGAGATTCTTTTAGAAAGTTTACAAAACGTAAAGTGCAAACATAATAATTAACTACTTAATCCCAACGGAATTTATGCACTCCCTCTAAAATAGTTTTCGTATTATTCTAGTTTTTACCGAATGACGCTCACATTCGTGTCAGTGGGAAGCTACACATCTCGTTAACTAGAGTATACGATGGGAAAAACGTTATTGTTTCTCAATACAATTCCAAAGAAGATTTGCTTCAGGTAAATATCGTTAACGGGAAATAGTCGTCGGTGCGCTTTCCACATATATTCGTTACTTCGTGTACCACAAACCACCTGCCCCCTCCCCTCCCCCCCCAATCAAACGCTACTTGTGATTAATTTATTTATTCAATTCAATGCGTGTCCAGGCATTACTTGCCAGTTCTTTTATTCCAATTTTCTGTGGTCTCCTGCCTCCGAGGTTTCATGGGATAAGATACATGGACGGAGGATTTAGTGACAATTTGCCGACCCTCGATGAAAATACAATAACCGTTAGTCCATTTTGTGGAGAAAGTGACATATGTCCAAGAGATGTTTCGTCTCAATTGTTTCATGTGAGTGAGAACAACGTACAATAAATAATAATGCCCCACGCGTATATAAATAGTATTTATTGTCAATAACAGTTAAAACTTTATTCTTCAGGTTAACTTTGCGAATACGAGTATTGAATTGTCTAGGCAAAATATGTACAGATTCGCTAGAATTTTATTTCCACCAAATCCAGAAGTAAATTTTACTTTTTTTTCCTTTTCTTCGTAAAAAGAATCACTCGTTATTTTAAACCTTTTGTTTTTTTTTTTTTATTATTATTATTATTATTATTATTTAACTTTTTGTTTTTGTTTTTTTGTTTTTTTGTTTTTTTGTTTTTTCGTTTTTTTTTTTTATAGATTTTGTCAAATATGTGCAAGCAAGGATTCGACGATGCCCTAAGGTTTTTAAATCGAAATAACTTAATTAATTGTAATCGATGTTTAGCCGTGCAATCAACGTACGTAGTGTCCGAAACACTAGAGGACAAGAATACGGAATACGACCCTGACTGCTTGGAATGTAAAATACATCGACAGGTGGGCGAACGACAATTTATTACCAATTGATTGGTTATTGAGTATTAGTTAAAGAAAATTCTAATACGCAAGTGCTTTGTCAAATAGCCATTTCCTTGATACGTAACGTTTTTATTGTGCGCATTATCTTGTATTATTTAGGAAGCATTGGTTGCCAACCTTCCAGAAACAGTGATGATGATTTTTCAAGATGCAATCGATTCTGCGAATAAAGGACTGATAAATTGGCTCTTTAAACACAAAAGCATCAAGCTGTTATCGTTATTAAGCCTGCCATACACGCTGCCAGCTGATGTTGTATATGCCACATTTACTAAGTAAGCAAATACAATTAATAAACTTAATTGGTTAAAAAATTAATTGGAGTACGATCGAAAAACGAACGATGACAAGTCATTTGTTACTAGATGCATAGATTCAGCGAACTTACTCTCATTTTAAACAAATAACATATTATTAATATGTAATATTTTACATTATTATAACGATGTATGTTTCGGAACTCAGCTCGCGTCTCAACGGTCGCACGAATACGTAAAATAAAAAAAACTATATTAAACGCTAATTCGATATAAACAATATAATATAATTATTATAAAAAAAAAAAAAAATAAAAAAAAAAATTATAAATAAAATACCATAATTACAAATAATATAGATTACTGACTTTTTTTTATTATTTATTTTATTATTTATTTTTATTTATTCTTATTTATTTTTATTTATTTTTATTATTTTTTTTTTCATTAAATCGGCACTCTGAATATATCAAGTGCGTCATAGGTCAAGTCATATTTTTTATTATTATTATTATTTTTTATTTTTTTTTTTTTTTTCAACAATTGTAGATAGCATAAGCAGACTTGATAACAGAATATTTCATTTAATAGAAAGGCATTACTTATTTGCTTACGTCAATTAAAATAGTTAAATACTAGATTACCATTTTTTCATAACAAGCGCAATCACTTATTTGTAAGTAAAATTCAAATTAGATATTTCAATGGTATGTGCATACAGGCGGCACTCAATATTATCAATAATCTTTGATGATCAATGGGATTTACATTGTTTTATAGATTTATACTAAATGCCCCAAAGCTGCAAAAAGGTTTCATAGAAATGAGCAGATATTTTTTAGAACACTTGAGCCTGATTTTTCCAAAAATTAATGTTTACTATCAGCCGATCCCACAGACAATTGAATGCCATGTTAATATTCTGGAATACGGAACAAGTATGTATACGTTACCTCTTTATGTCATTTGATTTTTATAAAAAAAAAAAATTCAATCTCTCTAAAGTCAAACCTGGATTTAGATATCTACGATGTTGGATCAATGGACGATTCCATGTTTAATCAATGCCAAGCTAATCTAAATGTTACTGTAAAATATAACGATGCGTAAGACTTTTAGTAGTTTATTACGTAAAAATTTCATTCAAGATTCGAAAATTTATTTGTTTCAAACTAATGATTACTAATGATTGTTTTTTTTTTGTTTTTGTTTTTGTATTTAGTAAAACCTGGAGCGATTGCAAGCAAACGGCCAATTGTCTTATAAATATGTCAGATCTAACAGCTCCCGCAACCATGAATGACGATACCTTTGAAAATATTCTGCAAGTATGTATGTAAATGACAAATTTTATGGATAGAAGGCCGTTCATATTAGCATCAGTTTTTACATTTATTAATAATACATTTTAGGTTACAGGCGAGCAGGAAACACTAATTGCTTATTATTATATGAATGACAATAGTCGAGTTCACATTACAGAACTTTTTGACGTTACAAAAACAAATTCGGAATACGAAAAGGACAGTATAAGACTGCAAAAGGAGAATTTGAAAACCTTTAATTCCAATGATTGGAAGGAGAAGGATCAGTGGATGGTTCAGCACAATGGTTAGTTTAATCAAAAAAAATTTTCAATTCTTACTGGAAAATGAAAATATAGAACATTTTATTATAATACTTTAATCAAAGTTGATTTTCGTAGATGTTGTGGTATTACGTAGATTTAATTATATTTTTAAGATACGAAATTAATATAAAAGATTAAGAATTTTCTTATGAAGGCTAGATTTATTAGCAATTGAAATTCCGCAATAGAATGATTTATGATTAAAAGCAGGCAAATTGAAAATAAGTTCGTACAATTAAAATCATAAATACGAATGGAGGTTTTGTAATCGATAATATGCAACAGTATATGAACATTATAAAACTTCATAATTCGCGACTAATTAAATTGAATAGTATAAAACTCAGAACCTTATATACTTTTCGTATAATTACTTTAATTTGAAATAATTCGTAAAATAATGAAATATACTCTTTAAATTTATTCATTAAAAAATGTCAAAAGACAATTGAAATCTATTTAAATTTATTACATTTATTTCACGCGAACTGTTAATTCTAGTGCAATATAATCATTAATTTTCTAAATTATAACGCTTATCTAATATTTGTAACAAAAATAAGAAAATTTCTAAGGGCTCCTACAAGTCTATATTTTCATGAATACAAATAAAATTATATATATATTTTTTTTTTTTTTTTTTTTTTTATTTAAATATGTAAGCTAGTAGTTTTTATAAAAATTAAAAAAAAAAAATTAATTTCTATATTCTTTGAAATGAATATAGTATAACTAATTTTAGAAAAAAACCACCTTCTACGGAACTGAAATAAATCTTCTATAAATATTATTCGAATGAAAATAACCAACCGGATAATTGTAACATTCACTTAATATGTGGAAGCAGCTGGGATACCAATTTATGCCTGAAATTAAGCAATAATTTATCTATTGTAAGTCGAATGACAGTCGATGACAAAAGATATCAAATAGTGAGGAAAACATTTTTAATAAGTGAATCCTTGCAATAAGTACTTGAATTAATTAAAGGACTACATTTTTTGTAAGCGTATCGTATCGAGGGGCGATTTAAAAACATTGTATATAAAAATATATTTATGAATAAGACGTATATGACGAATATTGAACGAATTCAAATTTCACAGTACAAATACTTTAAGGAGAAAAAGGAGAGATGGAGAGAGAGAGAGAGAGACATAGAGACAGAGAGAGAGATCAATATATCCTGCATATATACTGACCTTTATTTATTTTCTGCCATTATTACCTTTGTGCACGCTAACTTTATATTCAAGAATTTTTATTGTGGTCCACAATACTTAAACTTGTTGGCAAATGCGCTAAATAACGATGGTTCGACTTATTTTTCGTCATAACTGTCCATTCTTTAACAACCCGTTTATAATTGCCGCAACCTATAACTCTCAGGCACAGATGCTATTACTACTACATTTTTATGAACTTGTTAATGACTTTGTGAAAAACTTCTGAATTATTATAATTTATAGATTGTATTATCATTTTTTTTTTCTTCTTCTTTATATTCGACATTGTTAATTTATGTTTTTCTATTAACACGCTTTTGAATATATATTTTATGATTATATTTACTACGATCTTTTCGTTGCCAAAGTTCATTATGTTAACCGTATGAGACTTATTTGTGCGTAAAAGTTTTCAGTCAAGCCCATTTGGTAATGTAAAACTATTAGCTAAAATTGCTTTTGATATTCACATAACTGGATTGCCACTGGGTATTATATATATATATATACCTCTAGTTCCACAATAATTTTATATATAATTAAAAAGTATTTCTCTAAATTATTTCAGTCTTATTAGCCATTATTTTCACAGTTGTTTTAAAAAGTAAATTTTGAAAAACATTTTATCCGAGAAACTCGTGAGTCTTATATTATCTCTTACTGCACGATTTTTTATTATTGCTGAATATTCATTAGAATGCATTAGATTATGTTACTACATGTAGCTATTAAATCACCCGTTCTTTAATAACAAAAATTATTATTATTATTATTATTATTGTTGTTGTTGTTGTTGTTGTTGTTGTTGGTTAAGTGACGAGATAAATTATTGGTTGTAAACTTACTAACCATATTATAATAAAATTATCGGAGTTATTGATTAAAAGTCATTCGTTCGCATTAAAAATACGTATGTACTAATACTCGCTTGACTGTAGATACTTGCCAATTAACGGAGGTAATATATGTAGCTTAACTTGGACATCACTTTCTTACAACGCTTTTGTCATAATTATTTTCAGATTACCGATGCAAAAGTATTTATTTATTGAAATATTATGTACAGTTATCGCATAAGTTAACTGTCATAAATCTCGGAGTATTTTTTAAGCTCGATCGCACCGAGAAACAAATTAAGATGATCAGCGCAACTCAAAACCATACGAATTTAAACGATAGCTTCAATGATTCGTTTTTATAATCTAAGTTCAAGATATAGATCCCTGTGATAGCACATTGTACGCGTGTGTGTGCGTGTGGTGCGTGCGTGCGTGCGTGCGTGCGTGTATGAACAGTATGAGATCCTTACACAATTAGTATATTTATATTATGTCATTTGCAAGGCTCTCATACACGATAATTAATTAAATTACTACTAAAAAGCTCTCGTCAATTTACTTTGATATTTAAATGATTGCCGGTGTTCTCGGGTTCTATAACTACCTGTACACCTATAGCATCGATCCCTCGTAATTGTGCAATTCGTGTAAATACGTTCTATAACTTATAATGGCCACGCAATGATGCAACGTAATATAATACAATTTTTATATAAAATAATGGATTGATTGTGAAAACGACCGTCGTACGTAAACATTATTTAACCGTACAGCCGAGCATTGCAATAAATATGAATTTTTCCTTTGATTCAATAAGTTCAATTTACAATATCAACGCAACGGTTATTTTACAGTATTTAAAAAATATTCTCTACTGTCATTCTATATTAGTTCTCTTTTTTTAAAAATAATATAAATAATTGATGGTTTTTAATTTGCATACCCCATTGCGTTTGTCGTGTTACATTCCCCAAAAATCAATTGTCAATTTACTCCCATTAAAATTAATTGTATTTATTACAAAGGAGAAGAATACGAATAATGTAAATAAAGAGAAGTTTTTTTTTTTTTTTTTTTTTTTTTGTTTTTTATATATATATATAAATTATTCTTGAGAAACCGAGTGGCGGTGAAAACCCCCAGATAATTACGATGTATGGCAAATTTATTTCACTACCTGACATGTTTACACCAGCCTTCAATAAGCTACAACAAATATATATTTTATAACAAAAAAAAAATGAAAAAAAAAGCGCCTTGAAATGTAAGAAATAAAAACAAAAAAAAATGTTTATAAATTATAAATATTCTAAAATCAATGTGTGATATTTTTATTTTTATTTATATGCATCTAATTGATAATTTCCGCTATATTGCTTGCTCCGTATAAATCTCCCAATAACCTCGTGCATGCGTATTGTCGGTTTACGCGCATAAATGCATTATTAATATCGACACGCCTGCACGGATTTTGTTCCCGAGGTCTTGCTTGAAAGTAATAATGGCAATGATGCTTATATTATTAAACTATTAAAATTAATTATAAGCAATTTAGGTTTGAAGAATCGATGCATGTATTCGGTCTTTTCGTTTCGATCCACATTGTGCTCTTATCTCGAAAAAAAAAAAAATATTATTATTTATCTTGTTTAAATTGTCATTTTCTGACGTTGGAGAATAAACATTTTGTTTTATATATATACATATATATATATATATAATATGGTATCGGTTTTAAAAGGCAAATGTTAATTAAAACGATTAGAGGTCGTTGAGGCAGGGGTGCAGGGACAGAATTGAAGTGATTGCCACAGAATGACAGCTGCACCGGTGCTCCTACTCACCGTTTGGCTCATAATGATAACAACCAGGTCGCATCCCGTTTTATAGTTATTACCGTCTACATATAACAAAAGGTCGCGCTCACTTGTCGCTGCCACGAGCATCGCTTAATGACCACACATCCGAAAGAACGCATATCGAGCTTTGTTCCAGCTCGCGTCCATATATTTAATCAATAAATAAAAAAAATTATTGTACGGCGAAGTATTTTTAATAATGTTCGTGAAAACAACGTCAAATTCGTAATAAAAAAAAAAAAAATAATATTCAATATCCTTTTCAGTAAGACATTTAATTGAACTTACTTTAACATACGAATTTATTGAAACGATTCATTTATTTGGTACACCAGTGATTTTTAATTTTATACAATTACTGACAAATAGATACAATATACATGAGAATTTAAATAAATATATTTTTTGATTGCAAAAATATTATCTTCAATTCAAAATGATTGTTGCGCTTGCAATGATCATTTTCATTTGTTTTTTTTTTTGGAAAAACGTAGAAATACATTAAATACATTTTAATCATTTCAATTAAAATCTTATTACTTCGTCGTTGTTATTTAATTTTATAATGAAATATCCAAGGCAATGTGACAAATGCCAATAACGAAGTTATTACAACTTTTATTGAAACAAAATGTAGGTATGCAGCTGAGTTTTCTATATTTTCTCATAAAAAAATTATAATAATATAAATGAATTTTAATAACTTACCAGTGTTAAAATCCACTTCCTCCACCATAGGCTACTAAATCTGTGGAATTACTATTAAATTATATATATACATATACATATACGTGTACATACATATATTGGTCTGGATTTATTTTATTTTTTTATTGACTCCCATTGAAAGCACAAGCTTTTAAAATACATTTATAAGTCAAATATTGCACTTCAATACAATAATAATAATAATAATAATAATAAGTTTTAAATATTTTACTATTTTGTTGAAAAAATTAATTTATTTATAAATGCGAATTGATCTTGCGAATTGTTTACGGAAATGCCATTCGAAATCAGTTTTATCTTAAAATTAAAAGTATAATTTTTTATAATAGCAAAATTGAATGGTTATTTGTTTAAATATATATATATATATATGTTTAAGGGTATTACATGAAAATGATTGTTAACTTGTATTAATTTAACAAGCTCACTATAATGTGAGTAATTTCTGATATTGTTATTAAACTTGTTGCGAAAATATTTAAATGTTGTATATCTGTTGTAATGACGATTAATGTCATTACACTTCATAGAATTTTTGAAATGTGCAATGGTAATAGCATATACGTAGCTTATGAACGTATTGTGAGTAGCGTAGAGAAATAAATAACGTACATTTTTCATATGCATTGAAAAGCTAAAAAAAATTGTGAACACCTAGACGAACCAGTTTCGGCGATGACTCCTTGGGGTCGATGTCACGGCTTCATTTCGGCAACATCGTTTATCCTCGAGTCCTCCCGTCCTACGGGCCGCGTTCTCTATTTAAGCGACGCAACTATTGACTGAATGTTGCGCGTCCGGTCGAATCCTTTTAACTTGGTGAAATGCATTGACGTGTGAATTAAATAGCAAAGCGCGAGGTCGCAATGTCAATGTCCGCCTGTTTTGTTGTGCTCTGCGCTTTTATCAGGAATGCTTGCTGTTGTAAATACTTGGTAAAATTATAATAAATAGCCGGTTATTGGGGTTACGCATAATATAATATATATATATATATATTTTTGAAATATATATCGATAAACGATGGGGGTTTTGCAAAACGAAAATCCAAGCCGTCACTGCGTGATTATGCGAAAAAGATGTAAAAAAGAAAAAAATTATTCATTAATTTTAAACGATAAATTATTATTCCTTTTATTTATTTCAACTATAAAAAATTTGAATTATAAAAATTAATTCTGTTAAAGTTGTTAAATTGTAGTTCAAACGTTAAAATATTCAGAAACGCTCCTTGATAAAAAAAAAAAAAAAAAAAAAAAAAAAAACTAAAGTAGAAAACAAAACGGATATAAGTACAAAATCATATTGATAACGGATTTTTTGCGTCGTCTCGCTCAACAAGTATTAGTTGTATTTTTATTGTATGCATTCATGGCGCAAAATTTTTTTAAAGTAAAAAAATACATGTTTATATAATCGTTATTATGCCGATACCTTTTAATTACTTTATTTCTGTATTCTTAATTTTTTTTTTTTTTTTTTTTTTTTTTTTTATTTATTTTTTTTTTTGAAAAGTGAATGCGTTATTTTGAACGAATTTTCTCAATGTTATTAAATTAAAGTTATAGTGAAACTCCAAATATAAATTTATTTAACAATCCAATTTAATCGCTTCTTATTTTATTAATTAATTCAATACAACAGTTATCTAAGTATTTAAAGTTTCTATTTGGAACAAGAAAAAAAAAAATAATATAAATAAAAATGAAATATTTATTACGCATATTTTTTTAATATAAACAAATTTTATATTATATAAATTTAAATATATTTCTATATGCATGAATATACATATGCACTCACGCACGCACGCACGCACGCACGCACACGCACGCACGCACACACATACAAATCGTACGTTGATGTAATTGTGTGCGCGCGCGTGTTTGTGTGTGGGGGGTTGTATATATGCGTGCGCGTGTGCTTTAATGGTACGTTTGTTGTTGCGTGGTGTGTGTGTGTGGGTGTGTGGGTGGGTGTATGCGTGTATAAATATGGGCGTGTACGTACGTTTATATTATATAAATTCGTATCTACAATAATAAAAATCTTTCCTCGAGGTAAATAATAATGGACATGAAGTTATCGAACGAAGCAAAAAGAAAAAAAACAAAAAAAAAAAAAAAAAAAAAAAAATGTCGACGACCGGTTATTAAACACAACATTTACCGCACTTGCGCGATCCTTAATATTTTTTAATTTGCTTTGCCCTTCTCATCGGATTAACATCCCTATTAAGTTAAAGACAGCGTGACCATTTCGAGTCTCATTTCGCAAAAATACTTTTTACAAATATGTTCATTTATTGTAATACAATTTGTAATGTCGAGTCGCTTGGTCTCGGTCCCTTCAAGGCCTATCAACTCGTGCAGCCGTGCAGCCGTGCAGCCGTGCAGCCGTGCAGCCGCGCAGACGGCTTATCAGCTCGATGTGGCGATCGCGACAAAGACGAGGTCAATAACGGCTGACGTGCACTTAGCTCAGAGTATGTCCTCGCCTCCTGCGTTTCCACGGGGTTGTAGCTGCGTCCTGCCCGTAGCCGAGGCGTTGGCCGTCGCTACGGAGGCCTTGTGTTGCGCTGCAAGGCACTGCTGCAACTGTTGAAGCTAGAACATTCACATTCACATTCACATTCACATTCACATTCACATTTGATGTATTACTATATTTAACGTCAACGTATACCTGGCTTATTAACGAGCACTTATTATAACTCTTATAAGCTAAAAAAAATTCTAAATATATAAGTAAATTAACATTTTCTAACGAATCGCTGCATTATTATTTATTACAAAAGACATCGGTCGGTTAAGGTTTACAAGTTAATATTGTAATTAATGATTTGTAAATTTTGGGGTATTTGTCAACAACGTCCGTCAAAAGTGCGGAAAATTATGGAAATTGTACCTGTTGCTGAGATAAGCCTGCTACCGCGTTCAAGGCTTGGGCCTGAGAGTTGCACTGGCCCATCGCCCCGGCCGTCGTCGATCTGGCGTGCAAAGACTTGGCCAATAACGTTTGCTTATTACCGGTGCTTGGCAATACCGATTGTGAGGAGGATGCACCCGTTTGGGTAGCCATTAACATTGGCTTAGAAGCTGCTACTTGACGCCAAGATAAAAAAAAAAAATAAATAATAATAAATTGTCAGTACACGGATACAATATGTAGGAGTAATTTTGTTGTCGTTGTTGTTGTTGTTGTTGTTTTTTTGAACCTGTTGGTAAAAAAAAATCACACTCACCCATTATTGGGGTTAATATCTGTTTATTGCGTGACAATACAAGCTGATTCGCGGTAACTGTTTTCGAAACGGCTACTAATTGATTGGTTAAGGATTTGCCTTGATTGGATTGAACCTGGCGTGTCATCTGGCCGAGTCTCGACCTCTGAGAACCGACAAGCTGTATCGACTGCCCTCCCTAATACAAAATATTCTGCTGCATTATTCGACTACTATTTTCGAATGGTTTTTGAAATCTTGCAATAAGATCTGTAATAATGGGTTACCTGCGAGAGGGTCACGGCCGCATTACTATTACGTATATTTTGTTGACTTAGGCCTTTAACTCCTGAAGGTATTAGTTGCGCTAAAAAAAATATTAAATAAACAATTTCATTTTTTTTTTTTTTTTTTTTTTTAATATCGAATTTATAATAATTGGTCGGGACATAGAATGTTCATAAGTCTAATCTCAGTGCGGTGTTAATAATAATAATTAGGAATGAAAGCATTTATAGGCAGTTTGTTTGTTTGTTTTTTATTTTTATTTTTAATACGACCTTACCTATTGGTAACGATAAATGAGCATTGCCAGGATTTGCTATTACGACAGTCGGGGTGCTTCCAGCTACAGCAGTTGTCACGACCGTCGCTGACACCATCTACGAATCGGTGAAATTAATTAATATAACTCAAGTATTTTCGTTTAAATCAATAATTATCAATTATTATTAAGTCGATGAGATTTATTTATTTTTTTTTTTTTTTTTTTTACATTGGAAGCAGTAGAACAAGTATTGGTTGCCGAGGATACTGGAAGCGAAACGATTACGCCTGTCGGGGTAACGACGGTGCCACCTGTTGCCGCCGAAACATTTAAAGACATGGTGATAGGTTGCGATAACCCAGGAATGGAAACCTATTAATACACGTTAAAGAAATTTACACTTGAATTACCGACATTTCATAGCAGATCTAGTTGTCAACGTCGGATTATTAATCCACTTTTAAAATTCTATCCATTACAATTATTCTTTAAATGTATAACATCTACTTATCGACGATTTCTTCTCTACAATTACAAAAATATAATAACAATAACATAATTCTAATAATATAATTATTAAATACAGATGTTTATTGAAGTGAAGGTGAGACACTACCACTTGTTGTTCTTAATGTAATTCAAATTCATATTAATTTAATATTGCATGTTTTTCATTAGATTGCCATTCATACTTAAGAAATCGCCAACACAAATTGTTTTTGTAATGGTATTCATAAAGCAACGTTTGAAATTACTCGGAACGACTGAGAGTTGTCATTTATGAAAATTATCCTTCTACCTGAACATTCTGGAGACCATTAATGGAATTTGGTAGACTAGCGAGGTTAACACCCTGTAGATTAACGTTAGTAGTTTGCTGCTGTTGCTGTTGTTGCTGCTGCTGCTGATGCTGCTGCTGCTGCTGTTGCTGTTGTTGTTGTTGGGAGGGCTGTATGGGTGGGGTTGCCGGTGGCGGACTAGTCATAGGACTGGTTGGTTGACTATTTTGATTCGTCGATGACGCAGTAAGTCTCTCAAACAGCGACGATGCAGCCGTTATACCAGGTACCGAGTTATCTTCCGTAGGAGTCCCTACTTATAAATATGTATTTAAAAAAAACAAAAAAAAAAAAAAAAAAAAAAAAAAACACGACGATACGACGGTTTAAAAAAACACTTGAATTTTATCGAGCTATATTTTAGCAATCAATGCCATTATTTTCACAATTGGACGACTAATGATGCGGCAAACGCGTATAATGTATCGTAATTCGTAATTAAAGGGCAAATATAGTCACGGAGTAAAATATGATTTTGTTATAGCTCGATAGGTCAAAGTACAAATCCAGCTTTATAGAAATGTAATTCCAGACGGTCTGATGAACATTCAACACACCATAAGGAAAATTCTTATTACGTATACATATATATACATATATATATATATATTACCAGCCAATAGAGCTGACAATCCTGGCATGGATAAGCCCAGTGCAGAGGTAGGATCCTGGACCCGGGCGAGTCTTACGGCCGTAGCTTTAACGGGTTGTTGTTTCGATAACTGGCTGGCTGCCAAGGCCGAACTAAAACTGACCCTCACCTATACAATAAACATACAAGTCTTATACAATACAGACATACATTGTGTCGATTTAAATACGACGACAATTGGCATTGTCAATGGAAACGTTTTACATAAAAAAAAAAAAAAAAGACGACTCGAGTGGAATATTTTATTTTAAAACAAACAAAAAAAAAAAAAAAAAAAAAAAATAGAATTGATATGAAATGAAAGGAAAGCTGATTATTAAGATATCATCTGCAGAGAGCTCGTATGTACAGAGTACATACGAAATTAATTACCTGGCCGGTCGTGCTCGGGACGGTGATTACGTTCCCGTGACCCAGCATCCTCTGTGGTATCGAAGCGGCATTCAGCGAAATCCTCCGCGATTGGTTTTTTTGTTGCGTTAAATTTGCCGGGCTGCTGTTCAGCAGACTGAGAATCGCGGCGTTGTTTGATTTCCCGGCTGTCTGGCCGGCGCTATTGCCCATCGACGCCGCGGCCGCTGCAGCTGTAGCTATTTAATCAGCGCATCGGTGATTAGATTTTTTGTTTTTTTTTTTTTTTTAATAAATGTTCGGCACCTATTTTTATCTTATTTGTCGCTCGATGTATCGGTAAAGTAATATACATGTACATATTTACCCGCTGCCTGCTGCTGTTGCTGCTGCTGTTGCTGTTGCTGCTGTTGCTGCTGTTGCTGTTGCTGCTGCTGCTGCTGCTGCGTAAACTGTTGGGCAGAATTCATAAGGGACGTCGCTAAAGCGCTAATGGCCAAGTTCGTGGAGTTCCTTTGTAATGTCACGTCATTGTGATTACCGCTCTCGGCCATATTGCTTAACGTCCCTGCCTGTAATTGTGCTTGCTGGAAAATTTTAAAAATTTTGAAAATCGATACGTTGCTGCTCGAGTATTAGGAGTATTGAAAATAATGATTCATTGCAACGCGTAGGAATCGGATACAATTAGGGTTAAAGGGTCCGATTGTAACGACCGAGGCTCGGTGATTACACTTGTGCCCCATTGGCACAAGTAAATTCCAAGATATTATGGCAAATAAATATTGACGGCTTGAAACTCACTTGAAAGTACACAATATTGTGGTTTTCCTTTTTCACTTCCTTCCTTCAATTCGGTTAATTAAATTCAATTTAAAATGATAAACCCCAATAACCTTGTTAAACAATACTTATAAAATAATAATTAATAATTTTTCGGGAAAAACATTTACATGATATTAAATAATATTATGAATCGGGCGTGTCGAACGTTTTAAAAATAAAATCTATTTATGGTTAATAACCAAAAAAAAAAAAAAAAAAAAACTATATCATTATAAATGCACGATATGAAAATCCAACGAGATAATGTCCAAGATTTAAATAAATTGGTTACTCGTTACTTATCCGAGAAAATTTAAGAAAGGTATAATTTAAATAGATGCGCGTGTACTGTGGCGTAGTGCGATTATAAAGCCGTTTCATTTGATTCTAGTATAAGTGATTTGAAATAAAAACTTTTTATATTACGTACACGTGAGGAATATTAAAAATTAAAAGTTTCACGATATATAATACATGCTCAAGAATCAAATTCAATATGAGCTCAATATCGATTTACGTAAATGTAAAATATAAATGATTTAGTTTAAATGATCGCATTTAAACTAAAGAATGCAAAGGAAGTCGTCGTTGTCGTTGTCGTTGTCGTTGTTAGAATTTTATTATTATTGTAAATATGCGCGATATTTGATTTTCATTCTCAGTTAATAATAATGAATTTCAATTATGAAATCGATAAAAAATATTTTCACACCTTCAATAAAATTGCCATTGAATTTAATTTGTATGTAAATGAAATTATTAACCACGATATTAACAATCACATATTGAATAGCTTATAACTCACTAAAACAGGTACGCTCGAAGTATTAGTTGGAACGGATACTGGCGCCGGCTTCTGCTGAAAGACTAATATACCAGAGGAGCCGTTACAGGGTGCCATGTCAGCAGTGGTCATCGCCGTAGCGGTATCCAATGTCTGAGCAGAGAGAGCGGTACCAGGTGCGACGCGGGGCATCGAGACATTACAAGCCAGGGCCTGCTCGACATTAACGGTAACGGGTTCGGCTTGTACAAGGCCCGGCATCGCCTGAGCGACGTTCTCCAAACAATTGGTGGCCAGGTTTGTTGATTGTCGTGAGGAGCCCGACACCGTCGTCGCATCGGTCATCGCTTTTATAGAATTAGCCACTTGACCCGCGAGATTATTCAATTGGCCACCAGCCAATGTGTTCAGCTGTCCTTGCGCACGCGATAAGATCTTCAAAAAAAAAAAAAAATTTCTAAATGTTTCATTTACAATTCACCCACGACGATCCCTATTTAACGTTATAACAACTGCAAGAATCGATATTAATTTTCTCTCTCTCTCTCTCTCTCTCTCTCTCTCTCTTTTTTTCTTCTTCAGTGATATTTTTCTATAACGCAATGTAATACATTCAATTTTTAAAATATATAATGCATCAAATGCATTATAAGGAATAAATTTAAAAAAAAAATACACACACCGTTTCCTATCTTTTGTTTAGAATTATAATTAATTATGCGATTGCGAACCTGATGTGCGACGCGTTGAGATTGCGCCTGTTGCAATTGCTGGGCAACTAACTGTGCCTGTTAAACAATACAAAAATAAATACAAAAATAAATAAATAATTAAATAAATGCAGTTAAAAATGATTGGATCATTATTGTCCAGGTGTTAAAAGTTTTACTACTTTAACCTGATGATGCACACGCTGAATATTTGGGGTTTGCTGTTGATGCTGTAATTGCTGTTGTTGCTGTTGCTGCTGTTGCTGCTGTTGCTGCTGATGTTGCTGATGAGCTCGTTGCATACCAGGTGTACATGTAACTCGTGGCGCTTGTCCCGGTACTACATGCTGAATCTTTACGTTCTTTCTTCCCTCCTCCGTAAAAATCTCAGTGAATTGTTGAATATAATGATTGGCTTGAGCTCGTGTTCCCAATGTAAATCTAAAACATCACAGTTTTTCGTGAGACCACGGAAGCTAAAGATTGTGAATGAAGAGACTTTTAAAAGTTACCGCAAAACATATACACGTTTGCGTGTATATATATATATATACATATAACAATAACAATAATAATAATAATAATCTAATGTTAATGAGCCAAGGCAAAAAATTATACTTTACCTGCAAGAAGAACCTTTTTTTTCACCTTCTCTATAGTCAATATCTACATAAAGTTCCCCTAGGTATTCGGAATTGGAAGGTCGTTGCAATATAGAAAGTTTTATATGATAAATACGCCCTTGTCCTCTTTCGGTCTCCAAAACATACTCCTCGATAAGTTGTGGCAGGCAGTCTTTTGTTTCTCTAGGTTGTTCATATGCCTTAGCATACCTGTTAGTAATATGCAACAATACAATCGTATTACCTTGTTAACATACATAATTTTGTATCAAGTAAATTTTACGCTTTAAAATTGAACTGATGATGTTTAATTTTTAATTTACAAGTTTTTATAATACGTCAATGATTGAGAATAATATTTTACATGTTCATTTCGCTCGATTCGTTCTGATAACGTTCTGATAAATAATTATAAAAATCACATTGTATAAATATACCTTTGATTCGTAGGTATTAATTGCAATAAGTTAATATTAATTAAAGTCGTAAGCAATATTTTGATTGAGCTAAAAATAAAAATAATTAGTTTCCTATACAAAAGTTACCAGTTCATGAAGTCATTAATAATTTACATTTAATTTCACGGAGGTGATTAATAAGTGAAGAAAGTAAGTGCATATCAACTTACAACAAGGCCTTCAAATATAATTTTTTTTTTTTTTTCTAAATTCCAAGTGATCTCTTTATATTCGTATATTAGATTATAGTATTAATCTAATTGCTTTGGCTATTGAAATTTTTGAATAGTTTTGTTTTTTCTTCGTAATAATGAGCATATTTCATACCACGATTCATAAATGGTGTTTATAATGAAAAAACAATTTAATTTTACTTTACACTGATTGATACGTGCAGCGATATTATTTAATATTAATGCATGAGAGTGTCGTATAGATCTTTACCACCCGTATAATAATCATTCAATTTAAAAACGAAATTCTAAAAATGTAATATCAAATTACTTGCCTCAATACATCAACTGGAGTGTTCGGAGGTAAAAGAGGAGGGATAACTAATGATGGTGGTGGGCATGCCGTGCCCACGCAAGACGATCCTCGTTTCGATCGTAATTTCTGCATCAAATCTTGTATTGTTAATCCTTCGGGCTGCGCCAATTGTTCCAATTTTCTTTTACGATTTACCGTCACCTACGTGTACATACAAATTACATTGTCAAGCTCAATATTAATAAGTGACGCGTGCGAGGAGGCAAGAATGCGAAAAAGGATGAGGGGGGGGAAAAAAAAAAAAAACAGTGGTACGTAACATCCGTCTCGAGATGCGGTTCCCGACGACGTCTTTATTAAGCCGATTATTATTACGATTGGAAAATATAAACGCGAGCCCAAACTACTATATAATTCTCCTTAATTTTATATCCTAATACTTTTTTAAGATCACGAAATTTCATACCAAGTTACAATTACTTTGCGTTATTTATTTATTTATTTATTTATTTATTTTATTTATTATTTTAACATTACTTTGATAATCGTTAAAACTAAAATGGGAGAAAATAAACTACGTAATTACAATTAGATAATCCGTTGGGATTTAATGATTATTATTTGCGAAACAATTTTAAGACTGCAACGCTTTACCAGAGAAATATTGTCCTTTTTGTATTATAGTAACGATAGACGATTAGACGATCTATATGGCCCAAACACATCGAGCTCATCTCATGGTTAATAAATAAGAAATAAGCAATATGACCGAACATCTTCGGTTTGTATTATTTACCTGAGAAAACTTTTTGGCCTGGCGAATAAGCTGATGATCGGCAAATAAGGCCTTCGACTGCCTTAAGCGGGTTGTCGCTAGACTGGGAATAGGATTAGGATCGAGACACAGTGGCCCTTGGGTCGCCGCCACTATACGAGATTCTAATACTAAACGCTCTTCGTGACTCCAATCGCCGTCACTTGTAAGTGTCGATACATCCGAAAGCACACTCTGTCGGAAAACATCATTAAAAATGATTGAGTTTCATCTTACTCGGTAGACCAGAGATTCTAACAATTAATAAATTATTTTAATAAAAATAAAAATAAAATATGAAAGTGATTAGTCTGTGATTAGTGTTTCCATGTATTACACGACTTTTAATCATTCTCGTCTTATTGCTTGAGCGAAACTCCGGAATATTCTATATCATAAAGTACAGTCAGTTTTTTTGTTTCTTTTTTTTGTTTCTTTTTTGTTTTTTTTTTTGTTTTTTTTTTTCGTTTTTATAACCGTTTGTGTCCCTAATGCGTGTGAATGAACTATTTTTCAGGAAATTAATTTTATGGAAAAAAAAAAACGTATAATAAATAAACGTGAGCATGTATACTTGTGTGCTCGGCTTAAGAAGAACATGATGCGTTTCTGGTTTGTTATGAGGATAAATTTTTCGATAATCTCGTATTTCGGCGATGATGCATCCGTCGTAAAATAAATACGAATGGTTAACTTCCAGTTGTTCAGCTAGCATTGCAGGTAGCTGACCATTATCAATGCACGACAGTAGTTCACCTTGCTCGTAGCCCATCAGCTGAGTTTCCGATATTGATGTATTTTTATCATATTGAATTCCCTTTAAACTAGACAGAAAAAAAAAAAATATTCATAACATAATGATAAAATATATATTTAAGTTTCTTAACCATCACGTGTAAGTAAATAAAATTTCAAAATAACTAATCTGAATAAGAATCGATGATACACAGTCGTGGTTTTTCAAAATTTATTTAAAAATAAATTATAATAAGCTTTTTTATTAATTGAATTAGAATACTTAACGTCCGAATGTAAGTAGTATTGTAATATGTAACATTGAAAAGTAATTCGTAAATATAACTTGAATAAATGGCAGAAAATCATTTAAAATTGAAATTAACCAAATCGGTTAAATTAAAGTTTTGTAATATATATATATAAAAGCTATATAAATCTGTTTTTAAGAACAAATTGTGAAACTTTACAATGAACATCTATAGAATTTTATTTTACGATTAATGTAAATAATTGTAAAAATAGTCTTTAATAAAGAAAGGAATAATTTATGTGTTAGAAGCTGTGCAGTACTTACCTATTTTTTACACCCAAAGAATAACCTTTGTTACCAGCATATAGATTGACAATTAATGTGTGCAAGCCATCTTTTCGTACTAATCTTCCTAGCAGATCACATTCGCTCTCAAGATTATTCTACAAGCGCAGACAGAAAATTGATTATTTAAAAATTGCCATTATTAGGAATTGTCATTATTTTATATTTAACTTAACATACCAAAACAGAGTCTGGCGTTGCATGAGGTACCTGCGAAAGCTCTTCAAAATAAAGCTTTGTAAGCTTGGTTTGAATGCTGTGTTTTGAATGATTTTGTTCCTTCTTATGACCTATCACCATAGACCTTGACAAATTCTCAAGAGTAATGTCCAGAGCACCTTGTCCTTGAACCACATCTCTAGGATGCCTCGAAACCTGATTTATCATCTCCTAATAATGCAAGATAATAAATTAACCCTTTGTACGAGAAAACAGGTCGATGAAGCTAAAAATGTTGAACAAACAAGTCACCTGGGCCTGCCTACAAGCGTCTTCTAAGCTAAAGGATGATTCGATCATCATGATACCTTGACACAAGATCAGCATCCAACGTCATATCTAACAATAATAGTGAGTCTATTGCGCTCTGAAAAGTGGATAAAGACTTTAGATTTCGCTGTGTCGATTTTGTGAATGAAGCGCTCTCGCTAATAAAAGCAAACAAAGGGCTTGCAAAGCAAAAGTACTAACAATAAGGCGTGAGATGGTATAAGAAGAAGGAGGAGAAAAAAAAAAAAGGGAGAAAAAAAGGGAGAAAAAAAAAGAAAACAATTAGGACTGAGGCTTGCCAAGGGGGAATCTGTCCACTCGAAAGAAGCGGACGAAGGTCCGGAGGAGAAAAGTTAAGCGAACGATTGTAAAGAAAAATAATACTTAACCCAAAATAAAAAGACAATTGATTCGTTGTGAGGAAGGTAGCGAGCACTGGCGCGGGTCGAGGCCGTTTTCCTGGCCGTTTTACGGGGTTGCGGGACGAAAGTGTAGGTTAAGTCGTCAGCGGAGAAGGGTAAAGGACCCGACCCGAGTCGTTGGTTTGCCGTTTGGGGTGCCGAACGCGTCACGGCTCGATCGCGCACGATCGCCTCGATTAACGGGCACCGCCACCGCCGCCGTCGCCGTCGCCGCCGCCGCTGCCGTCGCCGCGGATAGAGATGGTGCGTTGCCACAATCGCAGCACGCTCACCTAGCAAGCAAGGGAAGCAGCTCGCGGCCCCGAGGCGTGAGCGAAAACATCGAACTGACGAGTGCGTAAAAGACTTTGTTGACGGCCGTGGAGAGTTCGGTACGGGCCCTCGACATAACCTTGAGGAGGTTCGCGCACCGCGGCCAGTCGAGGCGCAACTCCTCCCCCACCCCCACTCCACCCCTACCCCTCCCCAGGGACAGAGGACTGGCTCTAGAGGGTCGATCGGGTCCGGGAGCGATCAGAGCCCCGCACCAGCAGCAGCGCTCCACATAACGAATAAATAACAGCGAGGCTCCCACGCGCGAGCTAAACTGCTCCTTCGTATAATGTCGCCGCGAAATTATATCAGGCGAGCGCGCGCGCGCAATCAACGGACGAGCACCGGCCCTCCCTTCTCGTATTTTGCTATTGCAAGAGCAAAGGACGGCCGTGAGTGGGTGGTGCGGGTCCCATCCACCTCGGGCACCATAACAATCGTTGTCATCACTTGCGGATCGGACCTCCCGAGCGAGGCAGCACGATAGCTGCGCACCGTCTAACCTACAAACGGCATGTAACGCAATGAGCAAAGGGCGGCCTTAACTGGCGGCTAGTCCACCCTACCGTCTACCAATATCACGAAAATTGGCGACATTACGAAAGCTTTGGCTGCTTTGGGGTAGGTTTCCTTACTCCCTTCTCCATTTGCTCGATCCATCGCGCTCGCTCGTTCGCTTGTCCTCCTATCCCCTCCCACTCGCTCGCTCTCTCTCTCTCTCTCTCTCTCTCTCTCTCTCTCTACTGCTACTGCTACTGCTACTGCTACTGCTACTGCTACTGCTACTGCTGGTACTCCACCTCCCCCACTCGCCCTTTGCATGATATACCTTCAGCTGCCAGCCCTACGGAGACGAGCCGCCTCCTCGCAGCCCGTATATGTTGTATGATCGCGCGCGTATCCCCGGTGCAGACTCCGCAGCTTACGAGCTTACCTATAGCGATGCCTGGCGACGACGTACGCATTCGACAGCTACCAGTAACAATTTAGCACTTGATGGGCGCTAATTTGATCGAGAACAATATTCGGATAATTCGGAATCGCGCAAACCATCGATTGCTACATCGATAATGTGGCTTTCGTGGCCGATCGACCTTATTAAATAACGTCACCAGACATTTACGGGACCCAAGGTAATGAAATAATGGTATCCATTGGCTGGAGGGTGGACAATATATATATCGTAATAAGCGACAATAACAATTTTTTTTAATCACATTCAGTCTCCGTCGTTCAAAAAAAAACATATATTATTAGGAAATAATTCAAAATACAACAAAGCGAAAATACAAAATTATCAAAGAATTTTAAATTTACTATTAACTTGAGAGCCAATAATCCCCAAAGTGATTATCCTCCTGTATATTCCAATTTACAAATAATGACATTAGTATTATTACATTATAAGAAAAACATTCTATAAAACACAGAATAATATTCGTCAAAAAGTATTACACTGAATAATATAAAATTGTAAAAAAATCGTATGATTCTTCTTTAATTAGTCAACAATAACAAGGTGGGGATCCTTAATCATTCGTTCATAATCAGAATTGTGTTAACCCCCCAAAAAAAAAAAAATATATCTTTTATAACGACCAAATCATTAAAATATGAATAAACTTAATTATTAAGTATGCATATACCTTATATTTTACTTCAAATTAATTAATTAATTGTACTATTTATTATTTGCTTATACTATTTATTATAATTACAGCTTTTAAAAAATAAACATATTTTTCAATAATATTTTGCGTCGCTTATAAAAGTTATAGAAATTAATTATGGATTTATTAACAGTGAAAAGGATTGTGAATATATATATATATATATATATATATACATACATTTTCATAATTAATTTTTTATTTTTTCTTATATTTAAGAATTGATATAACTATCGAGTTCCATATGATTGTAATTGCTTTTGGTATCTTCATTGATTTAATTATATATTATTATGTCAAGACATTATTTTTAATTTTTTTTTGTTTTGTTTTTTTTTTTTTTTTTTTTAAATAAAGCACTGCAATGTTAAATAAAACTTTCAATAAAAAAATATTTTTAAATAAAACTAAAGGATTTGTTTAACAAACTTCACAACTACAGACTCAATATAAATATATTAATAACGAAAACAAACGTTATTCTACCAAATCTTCTGTTTTTATTTGTTGTTTAAATTAAAATTTTATTATTAATATCGAAAATAAAGACGTTGGATATATTTTATTTTTCTTTATACACATTTTTAACAGATTATTATAAATATAAAAGTAAAATTTTTATAATTACGATTACGAGCTCAAGAAATATTAATTTAGAATTTTAAAAAATTTACAACTTAATTGATCAATTCGTCAAATTCATCCAGAATAATGACATTTACATTGTGGTGATAATCATTTTAATTGGTCAGATCATTTTTCTGTAAGTATTACTTTCGTATTTATTTATAATTACATGCAATTCTACCGAGTAAAAAAAAATACTCGAATAACATTATTATATTTTCTTGTTTTTTTTCTTTTCTTTTTTTTTAACACGATTCTAAACTTTGGAAAAATAACGAATTTAAAAATCAGAGAAAGGTACTCGTAGTGTTATTTTCTATCTTCATTCTCTTGACGATGAAAACTTCCCATACTCCTGACTAAATGGCTGTGAATTAAAAAAAAAATTATTTTCAATCAATTAACTATATCGTTACACATATCATCTACAAAATGAATCTTACCAGCCTCTGGATGGCATCGTGTATCTCACGATACCATTCGGTTATTATAAATGCATTGTCCCATTGTATGAGTACTTGCAATCCTAATAAAGTATTTATAAGATAAACATTCTTCCTATTGCTTAATTTGTCCGAGGACTCTATAAAGGCACCGTTCAAATCCACTGAAATATCCGGCTTAGCTGTAGCTGACTGATCCATCTTCTACAATTCAGATCAATTTCCAATTAAAACTTCATTTATCCACGTATGCACGTACGTATGCACGTACGTATGTATGTAAGTATATGCATATATATATATATATATATAAAAATACAGACCATTGCTGCAAAAGTCTTTGCATCTTTAAAAAATAGCAAGAATAATTCCGTCAATACTGCATAGGATGTACTCCAAGTTTTTCTCAACTTCTTGCCATTTTCGGTCGTTATTTTCGTTTTGTTAATTACCCCTTCCTTAAGAATGCACTGACAAATAATAGAGATAATAAAACTTATTGGTCAAAGATTTTTTTTTTTCTTTTTTCTTTTTTCTTTCATCTATATTCTAACGAATGTAACGAAGTAGTATAAGCATACCATGTTTCCATCGAAAAGCTGAGGCCAATCGCAGTTGGAAATAGTTCTCTGACGATTGTCATTTGTAACTACCGCCGGAAGTGCCCAGGACGATTCATTGCTGTTCTCCTCAAAGAAATATATTTTACCTTCGGAATCGTTTGAAGAAAACCACTGAATAATAATTAATAAAAAAAAAAAAATTATTATTATTATTATTATTATTGTTATTATTGTTAATGTTATAAAGAGTACAGAACATTGTATGGAGCAAAGCGTTAAATGTAACGTCGATAATATTGTTGTCTTCGATTTACTGGGAATGATAAAATCCTTCAGTAATTAATACATTTTACGATGTATACTGCACGCACCTTTCGACAAAACTTTTAATTAATATTAGTTTGGGGCTATTGCATCTATGCACGACGAACTCCCGATCTTCGGGCGTAAAGTGGTGAGCTAAGAATGGGGGGGGGGCACCCACTGATTTTTATTTAAAAAGAAAAAAAAACAACAACAACAACAACAACAACAACAATAATTGAAACTAACTTGAAGATTAACTTAATAATCGTAATCGAGTCGATGAGAACAATAAGTTTAAATTTATCCAACAAAAGTTATAAATAATATATATATATATATATGCAAATAAATTATATTGCTAATTTATATTTCCCGTATATTTTATTTAACGATTATTTGTTTGGAAACAGAGCCTATCGTTTGGTAATAATAATGCACGATATAACGATTAGAGCTTTATAATTCGTATGCTTCGAATTTAATTATCATCGTTTGCCGTTGCGAACTGCCGGTGCAAATAAATATAAGAAAGACTACGCCGACAATAAATAAAGCTACTTTACTCCATAGATTTAATGTTTTAATGTCTGTCTTACCTGTATCATTCAGACCTGTATACATACATATATATATATATATATAGGTTACGTAAAATAAATGATTATAATGTGGTATATATGAATATTAAAATAAAAAATAGAACCGTAGTAGACGATTGTAAAATGATCATTTTACATCCAACTCGTTATTTTTTTATTTTTTTTTTTAATACAATCAGCTCTTTAAATTATCGATCTTCTTCGTTTCGACTACGATATCCATCCGTATGAAATAAAATTCACAACAAAAATTCAATTCTACCGACTATTCGTTACTGAAAAAAAAACCCTTCTTTTATTGTCAATTAACCATTAATTAGTCGGGCATTTATTTATACGTTGATAACAATGCAGCGCAAAAAAAAATAGCACCCATACAACACGAGCTTAATAACAACAATAACAATAGTAGTGGTGGTGGTGTAGTAGTAGTAATAGTAGTAATAGTAATAAGTAATAGTAATAATAATAATAAACGTTTCGATCGTACCTTATCGCCTCTCTCGTTAATAAAGCAGAGTCTTTTGGCATTGTTGTCGTAAGCCTGTGTCCAGCCGAGCGGTAGGTCCACGAGATTCTCGAAGCTGCTGTCAAGGAGCCGGGACGGACTGGTAGAGGAGCACGAGGCGGAGCTGAGAATGGCTTCGTCGGAACAGCTCCTCGTGAGATTGACGTTGCCGTCGGACCGCGAGATGCTCTGCACGCCAACGAGGCGCGATTGCTCGAAGGGGGTGGAGAGCTGCTGGGGCTTGGCCGCCGCAGGGAACGTCTTATATTGGAGATACTCCTCGGAGCCGCTATCCGAGGTGCGCAGCAGGGTCTTAAAGCCAACGGCTGTACTGCGCTCGATGTCGATTTCGCCGAGGTCGTCGTAGCCGCTGTCGGGCACTCGGGGCTGCTTAGTCGGTTGTATGCGACGCTTGGCCGGTACGGGTTTCGACGCCAGGCGCTCTACGCTCGTCGCCGTCTGGCCAGGTCCATGGTTCGGACATGTAAGGTTTTTTTTTTTTATTATAAACAGCCAGGTTTGCGTTATTCATTATCAAATATCACATAATAATGTAGTCGCGCGATCCCCTTGTCCCAATGATTCTTACAAGGGCCAACTTGCCTAACAAACATCTCAATATCTCACTTTCGCTAATAATCACACCTCGGACCAATATATTTTTTGTACAATACGCTCTTCTCCAACGACATCGTTTACAAAAAATAATTAATCAATTGAACAAATTATAAAATAATAATAATAATCAATTACAAGTTGCCCGAATTTCGCAAGTAAAACGATACTTCGTATTCACATTGATTTATATAATATTATATTAATTTTATATTGGTTTTTAATATAATAGGCTTTTAATGTTATAAATTAAAGTGATGAAATTTTGTAAGGATTCGAGTCAGTGTTGAACCGACAGTTTGAACAATACTTGGATGTAAAAACCTTTTCATACGAGAGCGGCGAGATACATACATAGATAGGTAGATTGGTAGATAGGTAGATAGGTAGATATATAGATAGGTAGATAGATAGAGAGAGAGAGAGAGAAAGACATGCATAGTAGGAGAGGCAAGAGATAAGAACAAGACGAAATAAAATAGCCATGATCAATAATGGATCATAATAAATTGGAGATCATCGTAATGTTCATTTTATTTTTATTATGACTAAACAAAACAAAAAAAAAAAAAAAAAATTAATTTATATTAAATACTTAAAACGTGCACGTGAAAAAAGAACATTTTTGTAGCTGTAGAAAAGCTAAAAAAAAAAACTTCAATATACCTGAAGTATTTTGTTAACGAGATTATTAATAATAAGATGAATAGATAATAGAGGGATTGTTTTTAAAATGATTATTATCACAGGGTGTCATGTCGTATTTACATTTTGAAGAAAACCGTATTTATTGAGTTTATTTAATTTATCTTTTTTTTATTATTATTGTTATTATTTTATTTTATTTTATTTTTTTTTTTTTTTTTTTTATTATTTTTTTATTATTATTATTACTACTCATATACCATTGTAGTAGGTCAATTGACGTGTGTTGTCCTCAAAACAAAAGAAGTTATACAATGATTAGAATGGAATAATAACAAATTGAAGAGGCCAACGTTCGAAGCTAGGAAAAGCAGAGGCAAATAATTGGCACGAAGGAAATAATTGTGATTAACTGGTGCGAGCGGTCCTATACGCATTTTGCCGTAATACGCATTATATGAAGGACAGGATGGAAAGGATGGAAACGACGGACTGTCAGATACCGAGTCGGTCTACTTACCGATATTATGGGGGCGGAGGGCTTCATTCTCCTTAGCGATTCCTTAGACCTGAGCTTCGGGACCGGCTTGTAACGTCTCCTGGACTCGGGCTCGCGCGTTCTACCACCGCCCGACTGTTTCTCGTCCATTTCCGAGCAGTCGAGGTCGCCAAGGCTCCTGGACTTCCTGTCGAGCTTGTGACGCGTCGCTTGGCTACCGCCCTCTAACCGGTACCCGTACTCTTGGGTCGTGACGCTGTGCTTGGAGCCGCCGCAGCCGCGTTGCTGCTCGTGCTGGGTGTACTTGCGCTCGAGGTGGTGGTGGTGGTGGTGCTGCTGCTGCTGCTGCTGCTGCTGGGACTGCTGCTGCTGGGACTGCTGCTGGTGCTGGTACTGGGGCTGATTGAGCCTGGCCTCGAAGACGCCGCGCTGCGAATCGACGCTGTCCTGGCGACGGGGGTCGCGTTTGTTCAGGGCGCCATCTGATTTAGAGCGGCGCTTATAAAGCCGCAACGAGTCCTGGCTCAACGTCGTCGTCGGGCAGTCTGTCAATTTAATTTAATCGCGCATCAGACATTGCCCCGTAGTTTTAGAATTCAAACATCGACCGCTCGCTACACGTCATATTCTTCCCAATACATGGGGTTATAAAATACGACGTGCGCGTCAATATGGGGTTACGCGTTGTATAATTCAAAATTCAAGCGATCCGTTCACCAAAGCAACCACTACCTTTCATTATTTATTTATTTATTTATTTATTCATTATTTCTGAATATATGCTGAACGTTTGTTTGTTTGTTTTTTTTTTATTTTATTTTTTTTATTTTTTTTTTTTGTTTATTCGTAACGACAATTACATTGTCAACGGGTGCAGAAAAAGAATGATTAAAAATAATTTTAATATTTTAATTATCGTATGGGCGACAAGTCAAGTCTGTTGTTATTCTTATATCTTTTTTCATACAGGTCTCCATCGATATTGGCCACCTGCTTCACCTTATTCTTTTAACGCGCGAGTAACGCTAATGAAAATCCTATTACAATAATAATAATAATAATAATAATAGTACCCTCTTAAAAAAATATCGTCAACTAATATTTATATATATATATATATATATGTGTACATATCACAGAAGAAATAATATTACATTCGCCAATTAAGCCATAAATTCCAACGTCTAGAGGTCAATATAATGTCAATATAATGTTGATTTAAAATAATAATTTCATAAATTTGAATACTTTGGTCCCTTCATATAATAGTGACATTAGAATTTTTGCATTGTTAATTATTAAAAGCCTTAAAAAACAGGTACAATTTAATACCTACTCCATTGTGCATACGGCTATCTGGGAGCTGGGATTTATCTATATCTATCCGGAATTGCGCTTCATTAACGTTTCGCTGTCAAAATATATCTTCCAAGCTCCAAGCTTAAAACTCGGTGTTAATATTATTACTTATTCTTACTTATTCGGGCATTCACATTATTGCATTTACTTTTTCCGAGCTGCATGCACACAACGCTCACCACTGCATTTAAACGTTTACTTTGAGTAACAACGTCGTACGTACAAAATTTACATAATCACGTATCTCCTTGACGATACAATTATTAATAAAGTCGCAGCAATATGTTTTTCTAGCTAATAACATTATTACTATTCGGCCGTTGTTGCGTAAATTATTTTAACGCGTCTTTCAACCGTTGCAGCTAATTGCTTATGGGCGCCATAAGAAGTGTACCGAGCGTCAGCGCAATTAAAATTAAATTCTCCTGTGGCCGGCCGTTCCATTTATTTGTTATCGCAATGTACTTGTGAATCCTTTTGGTGCTTTTGTCGATTTTTTTTTTTTTTGACATTTTTTACCGCCACGGTTAATCGTTTCACGCCACCAAGCTTCGCGATGCCATTATTTGCTCAATAATGCAGGCAAGTCGTATATTTTTCTATTGTATATAAAAAAAAAAACTACATGTCAGCGATTAAAATTAAACTTATTAAGGAATATTCTCTCCTTTGGTATATTAAAATTTTTTATCCACGTTCATTATATTACTTAATTTCCGTATATCTTTCCTTATATAATTTAATATCTATCGACTAGAATTAATTAATTAATTAACTTATTTAATTACTGCATTTAAAATAATTACCATTATAAATTATATGTAAATATTCTGATTTTTAGTAAAAACAAAGCAGTGCATTACATGTACTATTTTTTTTTTTTTTTTTATTATTATTAATAATACGTATCCATCTCAATAAAAACAACTGTTTTATTTTGTATTTATTTATTTATTTATTTATTTATTTATTTTTTGTTTATATATCGAAATTCAACGAGAGAGAAATTCTTAAACGCTAATACTACTTAGTTTATAGGAAGTTGGTTTATTAAATTTTGGCTAAACGTAATAATATAAGAATTAAAATAATTTCTGATATTTAAAAAAAAAAAACCCCAATAACAATTTAAACACGAAAATTAAATATCAAGAGCAATCTTTCATTGGCAGATACGTAGTTATAATTTATTATAAAATTTATAATAAAAATTTTAATCAACGTATTAAAAATTATATTTCGATAAATCTTATAAAACAGTCTTTTATCGTGCAATTTTGTTTTATATTCATGTGATAAAAGTACGCGTTAACGTACTCAATTTGTTCAGTTACTTTATATTAAATATCTCGAGTGAAAGTGAACCGCGCCGTATTGCTTGACGGATTTAAACTTACCAAAAAGTTCTCGTACAAAGTTGTTTGTTATAAAAATAATTAGGATGCACTTTACGACTCTATATTCATTAATATGCAATGAATGTGTAAATTTGTTTTTTTTTTTGCACACGTAAAGGACGACAATCAAGCTTGACCATTCAATTGAAGGTTTTAATTGATTTCATTTGGAATACATTTTATTGTATCTTTTTTAATAATCTTTTCGCCAATCATAAATAAATAATCTTCAACTCTTTTTAAAAATTACTATATGATATGTTCTTTTTTTTTTTTGTTTACAACAATTAATGTAAATAAAGATTAATTGTAAGACTGAACGTTAATAAAAGAAATCCGAAATAATAAGGTTTTTCTTTCAAAATAAGCTAAGAAGAAGAAGAAGAAGAAGAAGTAGACGTCGTTTTTTTCTTCTTCTCGTTCAATATGTAATCACGCGTTTATTTCTATGCAAAACTTCACGTTTATTATTTATTACGTAATAGAGATTTATACTCGAATATTGTGCGAAAGCCATTATGGGCTGTTTTTAAAAGAAATTTTGAAAGCAGCCCTTAATACTATCGATAAAAAATATACGAATACGTAAACCCCCTTCGATTGTTATTATTAATTATTAATTATTAATTTTTGTTAGGCACCTTTTGTATGACAAACCAACTGAGCTCAATCGATGTTTTTTTTCGACGCGACTGTCTGTGCAACTACGTATATTTATTTCAAATACTTCATTTAATCTGAATAATGTTTTTTGAGGATAGAATAAAGTGAAATGTTTACCTATATCGGTAAAATGTCTTTCATTTTCTATGGATTCGACGGGTGTAGCAGCGGCAGCGACTGGTAAGAACCTCATTTCATTGGCCAATTTCTCAAGAGATGGTGCAAGCTGCATCTCCTCCCGGCAATCCTTGGCAGGCGCATTTAATTTGCACGGCACTTTCTCACGTTTTATGCGCACGGAAATGTTGGAGTACGACGGTGACTCATAGTTTAATAACTGGGCATCCTTAATTTCTCTGGGCCTGTCGTTGTCATTCAAAATATTGGCTTCATTGTATTCGTCAAGTAGTTTTGGCGATCTTGTCGTCGGGCTCTTTGGTACTTTCATACTCGAAGACGGTTGAAAATCAAAAACCTTCCTTTTCCAAGATTCCATTTTGTATTTATTATCGTCGTTAGAGGCTGGCTTTTCTTTGGTATCATTGTACTCGCTGTCCAATAAGTCACCTTGGCTTTCGGCATTGTCAAAGCACCTAGATATTGTCATTTCGTGCAATTCCTGAGCCAATTGATTTGGCCCAGACACCATTGTTTCATTATTTTCTGCTGTACCGACTGACCTAGGGTTCGTTGATGATTGAAGCAATTCTGACATTAGGGTCTCTATGGCCCACATTTTTCTCTTGTCATTTATTAACAGCCTGTCGATGTCTTGTTTTGTGGACGTGCCCTCGACAAGATTATCATTGCTCATCTCGGGGACATTGGTAAGGTCCGTCGTTGCCTTCACGTTTGGCTGTTGGGCATGCTTTTTCGTCGTCCCATTCTCATTGCGGCTCTGAAAATGTTCAGGTTCTAATGAATTCTTGCCAATGGAGCTGGTGCCGTTGGCCACCTCGCTCTTTTGATGATTGGAAATGTTATTTTGGCGCTTGAATGCATCCTCTTTGATTTTTGTCAATGGTACAAAATGAAAATTATCAGGCCTTTTGTAAAGCGTTGATGAGGCTTTCTCCCACTTGTCTTGGATATTTTCAAACTTTGTGGATCTCTCTACTCCATCGGCAATTTGGTCATCCGCTTGCTTACTCGCGCTCAATAATTTGGAATCTAAAATAAATTTCTTTTGAGAAAGCCTATTGGACAAGGCGTTCTCGAGCTCCTCTTGAAATGGATTCAGGGCCTGTGCATCGGAATTCTTTGCGTCTCTGCCAAAGCACATGCCAAAGGGCGAGCTCTCCCAAGAATCCTTGTGCTTAAGGGGTACGAGACTCGACTTATTGCTGCCTGTTTTAACATCCTCGCCAGAGCCTACAGAGTTTTTTCTCAAGTTTTTTATTATCTTGGAGGATTTGGGGGGCTTGGCTAGCCGGGCGTTATCATTGACCGAGCTCAAATTACCGGACAACTTTCGTATGACATTTCTAAACGATTCGTGGGCTCTCCTCGGCTCGTCCTTGACAGGGGGCTCCTGGACCTGTTGGGTCCTGTCTTGCTCGGCATGGCATTGATTGGATTGAAAGGCTTGCTGCTGTTGCTGTTGTTGCTGCTGCTGTTGCTGTTGTTGCTGCTGCTGTTGCTGTTGTTGTTGCTGCTGCTGTTGTTGTTGCTGCTGCTGCTGCTGCTGCTGCGTCGGAGCTTCGATCTGCTGCCTAAACATCTTTTTGTCGGGCCTGTCGTTGTGGGAGGAGGAGGAGGAGGAGGAGGATGAGGAGGAGGAGGAGGAGGAGGATGAGGGCCCGCTTTCGCTTTCGGGCCTGGCCTCCTCGACGACGTAGCCCGTGGGCACGTAGAAGGTACTCTGCTCAAGCGGCGAGTGGCCCCCGACGAGGCTCGCTGATCTTGCCACCTGCCACCAGTCGTCGTTCGTGCGCCTCAGCAGGGAGAGCCGCTCATCCTTGACGATCCGCACTCGCTTGCCCCGGGTCTCGTACTCGAAGTCAAAGAGGACTTTGAGGCGTACCCCGTCGGACGACTTGTCGGCCGCTGGCGCGCCTCTCGTGCCCATCGTCGTCGTGCCCAGGGGCTCTCATCACGCACGGCTGTGCAGGTGCGGCCGTTGAGCGGGCCCCGTCACCGTCTCGTACTCCTGGCGCGCGACCCGCAAACGCGGCGCAATTCACCTTCGCTAGTGCGGCTTCCGTCACACTCGACGACGAACCCGACAATACGAGCTCGAGCTCGAACTTGCGCTCGCCCCCCGCCCCGAGCCCCAATGAATCGGACGAGCATACGAATTATATACACTCGAATACAACTCGTAAATATAAATATATATACGCGCGCACGTACGTACGTACATATGCGCGTATGCACGTGTATATGTACGTGTTTATGTACGTGTATATGTATATGAATATACGTATGGATGTATGTATGTATAATCGCCGAAAGACGCTAATGATCGTCTTTTACTTTATTCGTCACGCCCTTGTCCCGGCCACTGCCGTCTAATTTGCCAAAGCCCCACGGCACGCAACACCACGCCGCACGAAACCGAACCACAGCAGAGCACAGCAAAGCACAGCACAGCAGCAGCAGAGCACAGCACAGCACACCAGACTTTAAACTAATTAAAAAGTGACCCTTTTCTGCCTCTGTGCCTCTCCCTCGCCGATCCTGTTTGTGATGTGCGCTGGGCGCATGAGCGCGCGTGCGCAACTACGAGTGCGTGCTCGACCATGGCGCGTGCACCGACGTTACTTTCCCTCGGGCGGCAACGTTAACTGTCAATTCCCGAGCTCCGGGCGAGGCGCGCGACGTCCCTTTGCCTCGTGAAAATACATATATAGCCAATAAATAATATGGGGTTATTGGGGATGTGTTCGGTCCGCGTTCGGTCGACGACGACGACGACGACGACGACGACGACGACGACGGGCCCCGCTGCCACACGCTTAACTAACGTTATTTGGCAGTTTTCCGTGGGTTGGGGCAGGGGCAGGGGGGGCGAGAAGCCGCGCAAACGATTTCGAATTTTCGTCAAGGACCGGACCGATAACGTTCAATCGGCATCTCGTGTGTTTAAATGTAATGTAAGACTCGATTAATTCTTATCCCCGCACACCTAGGAAGACTAACTAACAATAAACAACATTCGCCCCGCGGATAAATTAATGAGTAAATGAGATTATTATTATTATTATCTTAATCGTTCTCGCTACTATTTAAAAACGTACGTTCAATGGAAAATATTTAATTTTCAAATTCGATCGATCGGTGTTTTTAAAAATCTATTTTTAACGGCATTTCAACAACTTTTTCGTTTTGTCATTACGTTTAGTTAGTTCCTTGCCGAGCTGTTCCGATTGAGCCGATTGTTTATCCACGACAACGATTTTTTTTTTTTTTTTTTTATTCCGACAATTATAATGTAATTATTATTACGTAGGCGGTGCGCTGATGTTTGTAGCTTTGTGTGCACCTACGCCGCGTTCGTCCATTCGATCCTTCATTGCCGCTACTACGTAGAAATAAACCTTCGAATTATAATGTAAATTAAGAATATATATATCAAAAACAATGTCCACCAGTCGGTCGAATTAGAAATGATTAAATTAATTTCTGCATTGCATTTTTTTGCATTGATCTTTAATCTTTAATAAATAATTCAGTTATTTTATTTTCAAATTTAAAATGGCATTTAAAAAAAGCATTCGAAAGTAGTTGCAAAAAAAAAAAAAAAAATTTTATTTCTAATGTTTTCTATTCCAACTTATTTTCGTATCTCAATAGGAGTTACAAAAGTTTTAAAACATTTGTGCTTCCGCATTTTCCTATTCTTCCTTTTCTACTAATTACTAATTTTTACATTTAATTTAATAAAACTCGACAGAGCGGTGCACCGAAACAATAAAGACATCCGATTCATTTTTTTTTTAATGGCTTATTGCCACTGAAAACCGAACGTTTTTTTTTTTTTTTTTTTTTTTTTTTTTTTATACTCTGGAAAAATGATCGAATCTTAATCGACTGACATTTTTTTTAGAGCTGCGCACAAAGAAAACGATTGCCTTCATCACTCTCATTGCACGGCTAAACGAAATATAAATGAAAAAGTTTGTGTAAAAAAAAGAATTCCCGTTAGTAAATTTATTTTTATTGAACAACGTGCATTAATCGTATCGTATAGGATAGAATAAATTATTTATTTATATATATAATAAAAACATCAAATCTGTTGATTGGAAATATGCTCAACTTAAAGAAACTTTCTCCTACAGCAACGATCGGTCCCAGTGATGTGATTTATTTTACTCCCATTTAAATAATAATCATTATGTTATCAATAAAATAAAATACATAGGGGACAATTTTTAAAAGTATTTCGAACGAAAGTGTAAAGTACCTTTAAGACGTAAAATTGTGAAAAAAAGTGTACGGTTATCGATTAGTAAAATTTATGGTAAAATCACAATTGCAAAAATAAAAATAGCACAGTCCTTTTCAAGGAGTTCACATACCACAATCACTTATGGACGAATAAGTTTTTTTTTTAGAAACAATTACAATATAAATTAACAAATATACGTTTGTTACATAACAAACTGTAAATTAAATTATAAATGTAAACGTTAATATTTTATTAGTTTTGTTGTTAGTGCTTAAGCGAAATTTTAATAATCATCCATAACTATCGTATGCATTGCAAATGTAGTAATGAAAACTAAAATTCTATATTACTTGTAACATTGATTATAATTGAAAAAAATTTCGTTGTTAATGTATTTACACTGTGTCTAAGGTCGTGAAGTTTGTTAACAAAAAAAATTTTATTTCATATTGCTATACTTTACACTGGATGTGGTTTCAAAATCAAAACATAAATTGTAAGTAAATTAAAATTTGGACATTATTATCAATCTATAATTAAATACAGTAAGATATGCCAGAAATGATTACAATAATACGAAACTCGACAAATTAATAGTACTCAAAAGTTCTTTGAAGTAATAAAAATTAATTATAAATACAAGGATCTTGTAAACAAATGTAACGGTATAATTAATTTATTAAAATATGAATTTATTTTTTAATTCACAGCCACTTAGTCAGGAGTATGGGAAGTTTTCATCATCAAGAAAGTGAAGGTATCAAATAACCCTATGAAAAAAAAAAAAAAAAAAAAAACCCTTCTATGATTTTTAAATTCGTTATTTTTCGAAAGTTTAAAAAAAAAAAAAAAAAAAAAAAAAAAATATAATAACGTTCATTGAGTATTTTTTTTTTTTTTTATCTTTTACTCGCTTGAATCATATAAAATCCTAAATAAATTATAACAGTAGTTTTTATATAAAAAGAAAAATGATCTGACGCGCGCTGATGTCTCCACCCTGATCCCCAATATATCCTATCTGTACAATGTCCCTCGCACATCTTATGCACCGATGCAGTCTTGTCGGAAAAATTCAAGGAATACATAGCGTGCCGAGAGAGAGAGAGAGAGAGAGAGATAACGGGAAAATATCAAGTACAGGTGTAGACGGAGGATATCGATTATACATCCCTGCCTCCCCCCCCCCCCCATCCTCTCTTTCATCTATACAGCATAAGAGGTTAATTGGGGAGCGGCAACCAAGGGGCTAGCTTTGATCGAGCATCTTTTCATCCATCAAATAGAGCACTTAAACACGATTTTCCTCTCTCCCACTCTCTCTGTTCCACAATCTTTTCAAGAGCGCTCAACTACCTTTACCTTTTTTGCTTCGTCACGCTTTTTTAGCTGCTCCACAACCCCCCCCTCTCTCTCTCTCTCTCTCTGACCCTGATAAAACATCAGACCTTACAAAAATATTAAAATAAACGTTCTTTAAATATAAAAAAGAAACATTTAATACGTATAAAAATAGCGATTTTATCAACAGTTATGTACATGAGTCTTGCTAAACATATTAATGCTGTAAACTTTGTTCCCAAAGAGGACAAGAAAATGAAGATAAATACGAGCGGCATGAAATTATTCGCTTACAAATTACAGCATTTTTAACGGTCACTTTCGCAAGTCGATACTTGAGTAATGTCAATGGTATATAATAATAATAATAATAATAATATAATTTTTAGGAAATAAATTTTTTCTAAAAAAAAAAAAAAAATAGGTTATTATAATGGATCACATTATCGGAAGGATATAAAAGATGAAAAAAAAAAAAAATATTTTGACGAGAGTCATTGGAATGCCCTTGGCGGGTTCCTTGCATTCAATGGCATGATAAATTGGCCGTCCGTGTTGCTGCACAAGTCACAGCGACACACCGTGACAATATTGTCAGGATTGCTTTTTAAGAATCGTTCTCAAATCGTCCGGCAATGCCTGGGTTATTTCATTGATGCGCTCACGTAGCATTTCTTGAACCGAACACTCCAGGGGCACATCGTCGAGGTTACTTTTCTCCAGCTTCTGTCGTATTCTCAGTATCATATCAACAACCTCGACCTCTTGTTTGTCTCTCACCCAAGCGGTCAAGTCCTAATTGATCATCACAACACTCATTATAATTATAAATATATTTTTCTAACCGCGCTATCTCTTTTTAATAAAAATAATAATAATAATAATAATAATAATAATCAAAAAAAAAAAAAGAAAAAGAAAAAGAAAAAAAGAATGGCACGGCCATACCGCTTGTGATAAAGCCTGAAGTTGAATGGATTGCAACTTATTGGTGAGTTCCAGATACCTTGCCTGGAACCAACCTGAAAAATTGGGCGATCTAAAAAATCTACGATAAAGCCCGACCCAGTCGCCTTTGATCCCTGTCGTCAGTTGCGGCCCAGCGCTATTCAGCGTCGCTAAAAAATCATCGGGATTAAAAAGCTGCGGTATCGGAGGCGCCTGTGAATTATTTAAAAAAGATTTAAATTTAATTATAATATTCTTTAACTATATAATAGGTGGAGTGCGGAATCAACGAGGATCGAGGACCTTAAACGGCGATATGGTCTTTTGGAGCGGCATGAGGCTGGCTATGTATCTTTCCAGCGGTATCATAAAGCTCTCCGTGAGTTCCGAGAGATGACGTTTTACTAATGCGGTCTGTACCTCCCCCGGCCTTTTAGTTTGTACTCCTCGCAGAAGCTTTTTTAATATGACTTTGTCTTTGTGCAGAAATGGCTTGTATTGGGTATAAAGTCCAGGCTTGGAATCCAAAATCTTTAGGCCTTCGGATCTTTTTGATTTGTATTTCGGACTATCTATTGAGAGCGTAGAATCGAGTTGACGATTCAAAAAGAAAAGAAAATAAATAATGATAATAATAATAATGATAATAATGATAACAATAACAATAACAACGGCAAATGAAAATTAACGATCGCGTGCGGTAAATAATTACTACCTCCGACGGATCCTCCGTCCTCGGCGACGCGTATAATGTGCGGCCAGTGTCGCAGAGTTTTTGCAAAAAATGGATTTGTAACGCCGAGAATGACTGCTGGGGGGCTCTGACAATCCATGGTATATTCCTTGAATTCCGAGTCGTGGATGGTAAAGTAAGGTCGATAATCGGCGCAATACTTGAGAGGAGCAATCATACTGTTCACGCACCGGTGCAAAAGTTCTTTATTAGTTTTATTAGTTATTATTAGTTATTATTATTGTTATTAGTCATTATACAAGCGCGAGAGCGCGAGAAAGTCACCGTTAATTTTATCCGTATAACATTATAATTTTCAATTAATTGTCGTTTATACGGGATTTTAATTGGCAGTTTAATTGGAATAACAATTACAAGTTTTTTTTTTTATGTAAATACGAGGGAAGAAACTTTGTTTGAGAAACAAACCTCTTTAATGATCGTGCGAATTAATATTTCCCGGTAAAGTATACAATTTCACTAACGTTTAAATATGATTTATTAAAAGTTAATTTTTTAAAGTCGATTTTTTTTTCTCCATTTTTTATACACATCTAAAGATGATTATGTTTCTTTAATCCGTTTATAATTTTAAATAAGCATTATAGTAACGGTTTCACGGATATATATATTCGAATAAGCTGCACTACTTACGCAGTCAAGGTATGAACAATTGTAGAGCATGTTGTAGGCGAACTGGCCATAACAACGATTGGCTCGCTCAATAAAACAAGCTCCCACAGTAAGTGCATATGAGCCATTACGCTAGAGAGGCTTTTAAATAAATCACCATCAAAGGCCGAAGTTAAAATTAAACTTCTGGCGACTGCAGCTTTAGCAGGTGCACAATCGATGGCCGGTACGTTGGGTACAGTTGTTTTGAAAGCATGATTCGGGATATACGTCTAAAAATAATCTTACATGTTATAAAATTCTTCAAGATACACGGAATACGTTAAAAAAACGACAATATCTATAAGTTATTTATTGAAAAAGTAAGTATTTTAATGATTGCAAGTGCGCGTATGATAATTGTATCTTAAATTGTTTACTTGAAAAAGTACTCCCAGTAAAGGCAAATGCAGAACTTGGCCAGGAACAGGAGATGGCCACTTATTAATTTCCTTAATTACCGTTTCCATACAAAGCTTACCGCTGTCAAAAAATTCTGGAGCAATGAGAGCGCACAGTTCACTAAATAAATTTACAAAGGGGAGCCTTGTGACTAAAACAATACTCTATAAATAACGTTGAATAACATGAATTACAAGTTAACGTTAAAATTAATGTTTAATAATCTATTTGCATATTAAAAAGTGCGTCTACCTTTTGAAAGTAGCCTCTTGGGAGGTTTTTATCTTTCACTTGACGAAAATATACCGAGCCCCAATAATAATCTCTGTCGGTTTGCAAGAACATTGGTGACTTTCTGTCATAATCTCTTAAAGCTTCGGTCTCGTATAATTGGCCATTATTTGAAGCCTTTCTAATTCTGACGTGATACTGAGTATCACCCATACAGCCAGAATTAGAATCAGGAAAGGCCAAGTAACAAATATTTGATCTCTCTTGTTCCGAAAGCTTAGTATCACGAGGATAGATTGCCTGTGAATAATAAAATTCATTATTTACTCAAGCGTGAAATTATTATAAAAATAATTTGCAAACGAGACGGATGGTACCTCTATAACTTGTCCAAGTTCCAGATCAAAAGTAACGATGCACATACAGTGTATCCAGTTTTTAAAGTTGGTCTGACGTTGGTCACTCTGTAAGTGATTAGTGGTAACTGTTGTAATATCGTATTCATCCTGTTCTTTGGAGCTGCAAGGTTTTGACATTGTATGCTATTCGAACCATTCGCTTGGCAAGCCCTCAATAAATGAGCAAATACATTAAGAAGAAGACGAAGACGATGAAGATGAAGAAGAGACGACGACGACGACGACGACGATGATGATGATGATGATGAAAAAGACACGCTGAACTTGAATGAAATAGTTTATTGGGAGTTCTCGTGTGAATGTAAAGTCCTCGTAAAAATAAAGTCCCTAAGTGGATACCTTGGCATTGATAAGAATGCCAACATGTTTTCACCTAATGGTGAAAATAATATTTCCCGTGGATGTGTGAAGTAGCAAATTTATCGTTGTAACTCTTGGTAGCGTTCGCGAGGTGACTTCGTAAGAACGGTAAGATGGACAGGATTAACGGGGATCGACCGCCCGCACAATGCATCACGTATTATAATTGCCGAGATCACGGCAAGTGCGTGCCAATTAATCGATACTCGCGCAGTCTGGTGCGCTCATCTCGTGCAGCCAGCACAAAGTCATATAGCAATAAAATTCCGTAATTTCGGGTGAGGCCGGACCGACGAGGCAATCGGTACTTGGACGACGACGAAGACGAAGAGGAAGAGCAAGAGGAAGAGGAAGAGGAAGATCGAGGATACCCCGGGCGGCGAGCCGTCAACGAGTCGACGATCGCGGTAACGCAACCACCACGACCACCACCACCACGACCACCACCACGACCACCACCTACCACCGCAATCCGAAGAACGTGTGCGAGAGGCTGCCCGCCAAACTCCCCGCGATCCCAACAATCCCTACTTAGCGCGCTGTTGCTCTCACGGCGCGTACGCCACCACGCAACGCGCAAGTGGCTGGACGGAAAAAAAAACTTTCCAAATCTCGTTCTATGCTTGGCCGCGCACATGCGCTCTAACGAGCATCCCGAGCGAGTCTACGCGAGTCTACGGCTCCCCCCCATACGTAAACAAACCGTCACGCATCCCGTCTGTACTGTACGCTTCGCCTTACGCGTATTTCCTCCCCTGAAACTAAAGCAAATAAAACTCCCTTGCGCCTCGTTCATCCCGATCGATTAACCACGATCCGGCATCTTTTGTTCATTGATCCCATAGAGGTTTCTCGTGCCGGAACAGCCTGTCGTACGGTCATCAGCGGGGCTATTTGGATGGAGGGCAACGTAAAGGTTCGTGGCGGAGTCGGCGTCGAGAGGTTGCGACGAGAACACGGGCTGCTGGTGTTCCGTAAATTGAAGCTACTCAAGCAGGACAAGACGGAGGATGCCGAGCTCGCCGACATCGAGCGCCGATGCCTCTTCACGAAATACGCCATTTGCAGAACCAAGTACGGTATTTCGATACCACCACACGCATGGGTATAATATATCCGACATATTTTCCCAATACATTTTACGTATTGGAATGCCGTATAAAATGCCGTGGAAAATGCCGTGGAAAATGCCGCCGTTGGCCGAGCCGACAATGCAATAAATAAACGTCTCTCCCTTCCCCCCCCTTTCAGCATCAACGAGGACGCGGCTGGCGCATTATTGCAGCGGGAATTGGACCATTATACGAATATAGTTGACGACAGGGCCCGCTTGAATAATTATTGGGGCCAATTCGATTCGTTGGGCGTGAGCACCGACAACAATCCCCTAGATTGGAAAGCGAATTTGAAAGAACTCGGCGGCGGCGACGCGGTGCCGTTTCTAAAGGCCCTGCCGTGCTGCGACGACAACACCACGGGATGCACGCGCGCACAATATACGAACAAGGACGTCGAGAAGATGGTGGATTTGTGGAGAATAGGGGCGACGTCGCCCGGGACAAGGAAGACCCCCGTGATGCCGGCGAAAGCTTTTGCGCATCGGAATAAGGAGGAAAGCCAGAGGAGGAGAGTCTTCTTAGAGCAATCCACCGCCAATGAGGGACCTACAATAGGCAAGCAGAGTATCGCGTTAAATAAAAATGTACAGTGTCCAGTCGGTGAGAAGAGGGAGGGACAATCTGATAATAAGAAGAAATTATTGAGTTTTAAGAGCGCGAGGGAATTGGCCCAGCAGACCTCCGTCCCTAGCAGACCACTTGGCGTAAAAAAATCACTTGGCGGCAGAGCGCTTAATTCCCCATTTGTTTGTCCATTTAAAGAAGAGCAGCCAAAAATAGGAAAGAAAATGCCCGATGTGGTAGACGAGAGGCTTAAAAATATTGAGCCAAAAATGATAGAACTCATAAAGAATGAAATCATGTTTGGTGGAAGTCCTATTTCCTGGGATGACATTGCGGGACTGGAGCACGTTAAGAAAATCATTAAAGAAATTGTTGTCTTTCCTATGTTGCGCCCTGATATCTTTACTGGATTACGTAGGCCTCCAAAAGGGATTTTATTATTTGGACCACCTGGTACTGGGAAAACGTTAATTGGTAAATGCATAGCGTCTCAAAGCAAATCAACGTTTTTCTCAATTTCTGCCAGCTCGCTGACTTCCAAATGGATTGGCGAAGGAGAGAAAATGGTACGAGCCCTTTTCGCAGTAGCTCGCGTTGAACAGCCGTCTGTCGTGTTTATCGATGAAATCGATTCGCTGTTGTGTCAAAGATCTGAAACTGAGCACGAGTCCTCTAGGAGAATGAAGACGGAATTCCTAGTGCAACTTGATGGCGCAGCAACCGGAGACGAAGATCGTATCTTGGTAATCGGTGCTACTAACAGGCCCTATGAACTTGACGAGGCAGCTCGCAGACGACTCGTAAAGCGCCTCTATATTCCATTACCAGAATTGACAGCCAGAACCCAAATAATTTGTAATTTACTTAAAACGGAACGTAATGGCCTAACTGATAACGAGATTAATGAAATTGCTAAGTTGACTGATGGTTATTCCGGTGCTGACATGACGAACTTGTGTAAAGAAGCCAGTATGGGACCGATTCGAAATATTCCGTTTAACCAATTAGAAAATATTAACAAAGAGGATTTAAGAGAAGTAACTTTTCTAGATTTTAAGGTGGCTCTCGATGCTGTTCGTCCTTCGGTATCCCCAAGGGATTTATCCGTTTATTTAGATTGGGATTGTACATACGGAACAGCGTGTGCTCAGCTCCATTGATAATTCATTGTTTTGTAAATCATTCTTAAAAGTACATCTTGTTATTGTTTAGAAATATTTGGATATTCTATTTTGCAATTAAAATACGTGTTATAGTGAATTTTGTAATAAGCGATATTTTAATGCGTAAGAGAGAGAGAGAGAGAGAGCTGAGTGTATAGCAATTTAAAAGTAATACAATATTAATAAATATTTATTAAATAAATTAGCTTACAGAAGAATCGAGTTTTATGTGATAAATGGTACGTTTTGTTGCTACCAATAGCCTTTGATCACCCAATATCTCCATTAAATTTACAGATATAATGGGCTCACAGCCAATGTGAATTCTTTTTGATTTGCTTGTTTTAAAATCCATTTCCTTTAATGCCATTTCATTTTTAACAGAAAATAAATAAACATCTCCTATGAAATCGTTGACGATTATAAAAAATATAATTTTTAAATCAAATCTCATAATTAGAGCTTAATTAATGGATGTTTACCGCAATCTAGACCAATTATAAACACCCGAACGGCAAAATGAATCGCCGTTACTATACTTTCAAAGATCGGAAAAACATTGTACATCTGCCACTCACTTTTATCAACCGATATACCCAAATGTCCTCTATCTAAAATACAAGAAAACAAAGTATATTTAATGTACTATTTTTATGCCATGTAGAAGAATTTTATGTACCTGTAACGCAAAATAAAACATGTGGATTGAATAGATAGTAATTGTAGACATTTTCGTTCGAAGGTACTCCAATGTATTTAATGTCTGGAGTGCATGAAAATTTATTTGATTTATTATTAATTTCTCTCAAATTCAATTCACAATAAACACCAACATTGGACCAAAAACACAACTGTCAATTATTCATAATTTAATTAATATTAACGATTATTATTTATTAGTATTATTTTTACAGCTTACCTGGCATTTGTTCATTATCATGTTCACGCGTCTCGTATTACCGTTCAAATTAATGCGACCTTTATAATTAGATTGTGAATTTATAAAACTTTCTGTTAACAATCTGATTGGAAAGCAATCGTCGGTCGCTGCATCGTAAACAAAAATTTTGTCATGAACTAGGGCCGTACAATAATATCCATAACCAGCGCTATAAAATATACAACGAATTAAACGTATTTGCAAAGCTTGATTGAATTTTTTTTTTTTTTTTTTAATCAATTTACCATACCATGTTGCACGACCATCTGATATGAATTTAACATTCTTGTGATCAGTTATATCCCAAACTCTGCTCTTATAAAAGACGTTCGTCGAAATCAATATAATCTTTTTAGAATTTGTTCCTGCAAAAAATTCTATTTAAAAATTTTGACAATATATATAACTATCATTTAGAACTGAAATTTATTTTTTTTTTTTAATTATACTTCGAGTACAGAATTTGAGATCCAATACTTCTTCGTACTGATCGACTCTGAATACAAGTTGATTGGTGCGTAAATTCAATACACTAATGTATCCTTCGGTAGAGCCAACGGCCAATAATTCTCCTAAAGAAAAAAACAAAGGTTTATATTTTAAAATACGTAAGGAGCGTAATTGGGGTTATTCTTGATAAAAAGAAAAAAAAAGTTCATATAATGTTCATAAACCTAATACAGCGCAACATGTTATGTATTCTGATACTCGATGCCGAGGAATACACTTCACTTCATAAAAAACATTAACAATTAAATTTTGAATGTTTTGCCATTTCTTCCAAGCCTTGTACATCGCAAGCCATATTTCGTAATTATACTTCTGGGCTCCGTCCGTAATTACCCCTTGCTGATACAATAATGACAGGTGAACTGTGTTTTCAAGAAGCAAAAGCCAATACCTCTCTGGTATGTCATTCTTGCATTGGCAATACCAGGCATCCGATCGCTTTTACAATAAAAAAAGAAAACAATTTGTATAAATACAAGTATAAAGTATAAAGTGAAAGTAAAAGTAAAAGTAGCGATAGTAAAATACCTGTAAATGCTTGATGATCGTAGAATTCCAAGAACTGCTTACGGAGCGCAGTCGAGCGAGACTCGTCGCTTCGATATTACGTAATACTTTCTCCAAAACTAATACGGGAAGCATCATTCGAAGCAATAATAAATAAACAAGTGGCCCTTAATGTAATTCGTAAAAAAAAAAATAAATACCAATCCTAAAGAGAAAGATAAAAAAAATCCTTTTTAAACTTTTCTTTCGCTACCTTAATTTCATTACTTAACACATAATGCAAATAAAAACACGACCTTAATGGTAATGCCAATGACAACAACAATAAGGATAATAAATTAATACACAAAATTACTAATACCGGCTTGAATTACTAATTCAAATGCAAAGTACGTTTTATAATGGAATCGGTCTACGCGGTTTAAATATTCAATAGAATAATCGGCCATCCATTTGCACGTTAAATACAGATTTCATTAACCAGCTCGTTCCATTCGAAATACAAATACAAATAATAATTATAATAATACTAAGTCTTTATTGCTCAATAAGAATTTGTAAAATAATAATGAGTTTAATTGCATAGAAACGATGAATGTGAAATTAAAAGCTTTTCCACGCTTTTCCACGCTTTTCGACAAAGTAATATAATAACAACGATAATATGTAAATTGAAATATTTATATGGCAAATATGGCGCATCAATAAGAATGTTTTATCAACGTTATTTATTAATTAATACGATTGATGCCTTTGCCGACGCGAGCAAACCTAATCCAATTTTGTATTAATGCAAGTAAATTTAATATTCGATTTATATATATATATATATATATACATTGTTTTAACTCGTTGCCTTTAACGAGTTATAAGTCAAAGAAAATTTTAAGTAGAAAAAATTTGCCCGTTAAAAAGTTTTTAAAACCATTTGGCCCGCCCGATCGACAAAAAGCTCACCCGCCCGAAACTACGTTGTACTAGATTACAAAATAATAACAACAACGACGACGACGACGACGACGACGACGACGACGCCACCGCCGCCGACGACGACGACGACAACGACGACGACGACAATAATAATTATTATTACAAATATAGAAATAAATATATATAAAAATAAATAAATATAGAAATAAATATAAAAATATTCGGTACAATTAAATTAAGTATAAAGGCGCGTCTCTTTCGTATTTCTTATTACTCGAAAGCCATCGGAATTTAATACGAATTCCATGCGGAGGGGATACTTTTGAAATCCGGTAATTGAATTCCTAGTTGACGTTCGATATGAATCCCGAACGCGGGCATCGTTTTTACAAATATTCTAGATTCGCCGTAGGGTTATGGATAATACATTACTCCTGTCCCGTAGGGGTTATTGGCTGGCTGGCTGGCGGTGGCGGGGGCGGGTGAGGGGGTGAGGGGAGGTTACGCGGTCCGATAAATCGGAGCACGAATAATAAATGGGTCCAGTGTCGTAATATCGAGGTGTGCTTAAAAATGTACAAATTGCCATCGCAGTCATTTCGATGAAGCGGACACTTGCCGATCTTATAAATAATCGATTCTCATAAATAATTACAAAATGGTTAAGGAGCAGTATAGAGAGACCGATGTGGCCAGGAAAATATCGCACGTTTCGTTTGGCGTTGACAGTAGACATAACATGAAACAACAAGCTCATCTTCATGTTGTAGCGAAAAATTTATATAGCCAGGACAATGGGCACATACCACTTTCTTACGGCCTGCTTGATAAAAAAATGGGAACGTGCTCCAATGTAAGTAATTGCGGTACTTGCGAAAAGTCCTTGAACGAATGCATCGGGCATTTTGGTTATGTTGATTTAGAACTTCCTGTATTTCATGTTGGATATTTTAGATCGATTATAGCGATTCTCCAAACCGTTTGCAAAAAATGCTCTCACGTCATGCTCAATCCAAATGATAAGAAATCTTATCTCGACCGAGTACTCAGTTGTAATTTGAATTATTTGACTCGCAAGGCTCTGAGGAAGCAAATACTCGAAAAGGCCAAAAAGTGTAATACCTGCCCTTACTGTAACGAATTAAATGGAATCGTTAAAAAGGCTGGCCTTCTGAAAATAGTCCACGAGAAATATAAAACCAAAAAGTCCACCGACCCCGTTGTCCAATTGAAATTGACAGAATATAACAAGGTGTTGAAAGGCAATAAAGAGCTAGAGACTATTTTGCAAGGGGGATTAATAACTATTCTGAATCCATTGGAAGTCCTGGGTATTTTGGAACGCATACCAGAGCAAGACATTCCTCTTTTAATGATGAATCCTGAATGCAGCGTACCCAAGGATTTGATTTTAACTAGAATACCCGTGCCTCCCATTTCAATTAGGCCTAGCATCGTTTCTGACTTGAAAGCTGGAACAAACGAAGACAATTTAACAATGAAGCTCACGGAAATTTTATTCATAAATGATGCCATTCAAAGGCATCGCCAGTGCGGTATGAAAATTCAAATGTACAACGAGGACTGGGAATTCTTACAATTGCATTGCGCTCTTTATATAAATAGCGAAATGTCAGGGATCCCTTTAAACATGCAGCCTAAGAAATCAGGGCGCGGGCTCGTACAGAGATTAAAGGGCAAACAAGGTAGATTTAGAGGCAATTTGTCAGGCAAGAGGGTGGACTTTTCCAGCAGAACTGTTATCTCACCTGACCCTAATCTCAGAATCGATCAAGTCGGTGTACCCATTTATGTGGCCAAGGTTTTAACGTATCCAGAACGTGTTAACAAATGTAATATAGAATTAATGCGCCGGCTCGTACAGAACGGACCCGATATTCATCCTGGAGCCAATTTTGTTGTACAAGGTAAAACGCAGTTTAGAAAGTTTTTAAGGTACGGGAATAGGCAGAAAATTGCGCAGGACTTGCAGTACGGCGATAAGGTTGAAAGGCACCTGTGCGACGACGACGTCGTCCTATTTAATAGACAGCCATCCCTGCACAAGTTAAGTATCATGGCTCATAAAGCAAAGGTATTAGAGAATCGTACTTTCAGGTTCAACGAGTGCGTTTGCACGCCCTATAACGCTGATTTCGACGGTGACGAAATGAATTTGCATCTGCCACAGACTGAGGAAGCGCGAGCGGAAGCCTTGGTCCTCATGGGAAATAAATCGAATTTGGTAACGCCGCGCAATGGCGAATTATTAATTGCGGCTACCCAGGACTTCATAACTGGCGCTTATCTTTTGACTCAGAAGGATACGTTTTTAAATAAGTCACAAGTTTCCCAACTAATAAGCTGTCTACTTGCTGGATTGGACATAACGATGAGTATTAGCCTGCCCAGACCTGCTGTCTTGAAACCGGCGACCATGTGGACTGGGAAGCAAATATTCAGCCTAATCTTAAAGCCCAACGACCAATGTCACGTGAAGGCTAATTTGAAAACAAAGGGCCGAGCTTACACGGCCAACGAGGAATTGTGCGTAAACGACTCTTACGTTATAATTAGAAATTCGGAACTCGTCGCTGGTACTATGGACAAGTCGACCTTGGGTTCCGGCTCCAAGCAGAATATATTTTATATACTCCTTAGAGATTGGGGCGAGAACGTGGCGGCGACGGTCATGTGGCGGCTGGCACGGCTGGCCAGTTTCTTTCTCATGAATCGAGGATTTTCCATTGGCATCGGGGACGTGACGCCCGGCCAAAGTCTGCTCAAGGCGAAGCAAGAGCTCGTAAACAACGGCTACGGGAAATGCAAAGAGTATATTCGTAAAATGGAAAGCGGCCGGTTGCCTTGTCAACCGGGCTGCACGGAAGAGCAAAGCCTCGAGGCCATGATTTTAAAGGAACTGTCCGTGATACGTGACCACGCGGGCAAGGTCTGCCTGAAGGAGCTTCATCCAAGCAACAGCCCGTTAATTATGGCACTATCCGGCTCCAAGGGTAGCTTCATCAATATATCGCAGATGATCGCCTGCGTGGGACAGCAAGCGATCAGCGGCCATCGAGTCCCGAACGGATTCGAGGACAGGGCCTTGCCGCATTTCGAGAAGTATTCTAAAATACCGGCTGCAAAAGGTTTCGTGGAAAACAGCTTCTATTCCGGATTAACGCCCACGGAATTCTTTTTCCACACAATGGGCGGCCGCGAAGGTCTCGTCGACACGGCCGTTAAAACGGCCGAGACGGGATACATGCAGAGAAGATTGGTTAAAAGTCTGGAAGACCTTTGCCTGCATTACGACATGACGGTAAGGAATTCTGTGGGTGACATCATTCAAATCGTGTACGGGGGCGATGCAATGGATCCCACGTACATGGAAGGCAAAGACTGCCCGGTCGATTATAAAAGAGTTCTCGACGACATAAAGTCAAGGTCGTTTTACGAGTACGAGGAGCCATTGGACGGGCCTAGCATTACGAGAGCGACAGCCGATGTATTGATTACGGACGAGTACTCGTGCCTGAGCGAGGAATTCAAGCGTGAATTGGCTACGTTTTTAAAATCCACCGCCATTAAAGTCGACCGAGTCAGACAGCAGGCAAAGACAAGTGGTGGTGGTGGTGGTGCCACCGCCGCCACCGCCACCGCCACCGCCACCGCCACCGCCACCGCCTCCACCGTAGCCACCGCCACCTCCACCGCCACCTCCACCGCCACCGCCGCCGTTAATAAGTACATCGAGCGCCTGACCCTGTCGCAGTTGGTCGACTTCATTCGCACTTGCAAGGACAAGTATATGAAAGCGAAGATTGAGCCGGGCACGGCTGTCGGCGCCCTGGCAGCGCAAAGCATCGGCGAGCCCGGCACGCAAATGACCCTGAAAACCTTTCACTTCGCTGGCGTCGCGTCAATGAACATTACCCAGGGCGTGCCGCGCATAAAGGAGATCATAAACGCCAATCCGAGAATCAGCACGCCGATAATAACGGCAGCCCTCGAGGTGGACACGGATCCGGAATTCGCTCGACGTGTCAAGAGTCGCATAGAAAAAACGACACTTGGAGAGATTACTGAATACATAGAAGAGATTTATCTGCCGGACGAATGCTTCCTGCTGTTGAAAATCGACATCGATAGGATTAAGCTGTTGAAGCTGGAGGTGGACGTGAATTCCATTCGCTACTCGCTGTGCACGTCCAAGTTAAAGTTACACCCGAAGACTGTTGTCATCCAGGGCGACTCGATCATTACGATTTATCCGAGCAAGCAAAAGCATAATTTGAGCCACGTGCTTACGCAGCTGAAGGACAGCATACCCAATGTCATTGTCAAGGGTATCGCCCAAGTGTCGAGGGCGGTTATACACAACGACGACTCGTCCGGGAAGACGCGTTACAAGTTATTTGTCGAGGGCGACAATATGCGCGACGTAATGGCGACTATGGGTATCAGGGGCTTAAAGACCACGTCGAACAATACAATGGAGGTGTTTAGGACGCTGGGTATCGAGGCCGCGAGGGCCACGATAATGACCGAAATCAAACTGGTTATGGAAAATCATGGGATGAGCATCGACCGCAGGCATCCGATGCTCGTTGCCGACTTGATGACGAGCAGGGGCGAGGTCTTGGGAATAACGAGACAGGGATTGGCAAAAATGAAGGAGTCCGTTTTAAATTTGGCCTCATTCGAAAAAACTGCCGATCATTTATTTGACGCCGCGTATTACGGGCAAAAGGATGCCATTAGCGGTGTCTCGGAGTCCATCATTATGGGAATACCGGTCCCAGTGGGGACCGGGACCTTTAAGCTCCTCCACAAAGCAGACAAGGACGCCTTGACTCCTAGAACGTTGTTATTCGATTCTTTTAACTGAAACGGGGTACGTAGAGTTGTTGTTGTTGTTGTTGTTGTTGTAAGGAAGTCGTGCAAATCTTGTATATATATATATTTTTTTTTTTTTTTGCCCAAGTGATTATTTCTCCAATAACCCCAATATAACCCCAATATAACCCCAATAACCCCAACAACGTGATTTCTTTCTAGTTCTAGTTTATAAAGACAATGACAATGTCGTCAATGATTTTTTTTTTATTTTACAAAGCTGTTGCATTATATTGGATTGTAAAGTGTACGCACGCTACCTCTTCTTAAACATTACGGTTAATAAAAAAAAAAAAAAAAAAAAAAAAAAAAAATCTCTCTCTCTCTCTCTCTCTCTCAATAATATCGACAATCATTTTTTTACTTTAATTAAAAATAAGTGACGACGAATGTAATTATTCTACGTATATAAGATAGTCAACGATATTAACGAATGTAACGACTATACGAAATTGCCCCATAGGTAAATTATTTATAATATCATTGCATTTATATGATATAAATGCATGGTTTCAAATAGGGTCTGTCATTTCTGTAAGAATTTGAAAGTTGTTCACGTATCTCATCTCACTCGATTAAGTGTATTAAGTGTATTTTTTTTTATTATTTTGTTTTTGTTTTTGTTTTGTTTTTGTTTTTAAATGTACACCCCGTACGGGTACAGATGTAATAAAATAAATCAATCATTCATTGAAATTAAATGAGGGTGGCGTGGTGGTGGGGTGGGGTGGGGGTGGGCGGTGGAATCTTTTATTAAAATGCAACAAGAACAATAACCCGAATAACGACAAGACAAGAGCGTCCTACAACGTTTATAATCTTAACAATACTCGAACTCGATTCGTTAAACCAATAAATAACATTCGGTGTAGATATTTTATAACGGCAATGTAAATCATGGGGGAGGGTGGAGGGGAGGTTTTGTCGTTGTTGCCCGTGCGCGTTCTACGCCTTCAATTTTATAAGGACGATTATTACCCGCAAAGGAGCAAGATGATGTAAAAGGCGCGGATGCTGCTGCTGCTGCTGCTGCTGCTGGTGCTGCTACTCCTGCTGCTACTGTTACTCCTACTACTGCTACTACTACTGCTACTCCTACTACCGCTACCGCTACCGCTACTACTGCTGCTACCGATGCAACCGCTGCCGGTAAATAAAGACGAGGGCAAGAAAGAGATCGAGCAGTGCCAAAAGATTGTTGTTGATTTAATTACTTGGACCGTTAATACAGAACAAAACATAAGCGCTGCTTCTTTTAAAACGCCGCGCTTATTATTGATTCGTGATTATTGACGTGCGACGCGAGCCCGCTGCCCCGTTTGCTTCGAAAACTATTAAATGAAAAATAAACAATAACTTGAGAGTCGTGTCTTTGGCGATACTTCTCTTTTTCTTCTTTTTCTTCTTCTTCTTCTTTCTTTTTGTACAAGTATAATTGTATATAATAACCATAATAACAATAACAATAATAACCCCAATAATCGCGTGGCCAGCGGCGTGGCTTTGTTCCTCAAAAGCTCCCTGCGATTATTGCAAATCGTCGCACTCGTCTCGTCGAGTCCGGTTCTAATTCTAGTCCACGGCTGGTGAGGGGGGTGGCGAGGGTCGAGGGGAGTTGGTGGATAGGTGGTGGAGGTAACGTTCGGATTTTCCTTTTTCCTAAATCATTATATATACACGTCACCAGTCGCAGGTGACCAAGAGAGCCGGACTACTGCCGACCAGTGGCGAGGGGCCAAAGTGTTATAAATTTTTTTTTAAATAGCCACCCGTGTCCACGAAGCGCGTAAAACCATTAATTGGCTTTCTAAAGTCCTGGACGACATTGCGCACTCGGAATTCGGATTTCGAAATCAGAAGCGCGAAGAAGAGGCCGAAGCCCCAACGGATCCGACTTAACTTAGATAATAGGCAGGCAGGCAGGCAGGCAGGCAGGCAGGCTAGGTTTTGTTTTTAGCGAGGGCATCGCCATCCCGACGATTGCGAGGAATACCGAGGCAATAATAATATACGTAACGTAGTCCCGGGCCTCTAACCCTCGCGCCCGCCCCCTCGCCCACCCACCACCCACCACCGCCAATGGCCGGATAAGAAGTTCGGCCCAGTTTATCAAAAGCCGTTTATCTCGTTACGTCGGTGGAGTTCTGGGACGTAGCCAGTGATGCGGTGCGCGACCAAACCAATGCAAGAAAGAGGCATGGAACCCTGCACCGTTGTCACTTAACCTATCAGCCTCTGTTTCAACGACCGATTTACAATACGGATCTTTTACAATAAACCCGCCTAATAGAAGATCCTCTGTAAAAATCCAAGTATCTGATATATATCTGTATATATATATACATATATATATGTATATATGTATATATATGTATATATGTATATATGTATATACGTATATATGCCTAGTATTATGTTGAATTATTTATAGCTAGCCGATGATTTTGTAATAAGTGCCAACGAACTCATGAGATTGTTTTTGAAATTTGCAGATTCTGAGTCAATGCTACCTAACGGGGTACAAAACGAAAAGAAGGAGAAATGCTCTCCAATAAGATCGTCGTCCTCCTCGCCCTTAATGAAGTTCTCTTCCTATCTCTTGGCGATCAGACCCTGGTCGCTGAGTGCCTCATTAATACCAACGATGCTGGGATCCGCATTGGCCTATAAGTTAATAGGACTAACTGGTCTGAGCTGCATAACCCTAATATTGACTTTGTTTACGGTTGCTTGTGTTCACGGCGCTGGAAATGTGGTCAACACGTACTTTGATTACATCAAGGGCGTGGATAGTCGTAAAAGTGATGATAGAATTTTAGTGGACAAATTACTCTCAAAGGACGAACTGGTTTCTCTTGGAGCTTGGCTTTACGCAGCCGGATGCCTGGGCTTTGTCTTGCTGGCAACAATATCACCCGCAAAGATGGAACACCTAGCGCTCGTTTACTTTGGTGGTTTGTCCTCTTCGTTTCTTTATACAGGAGGCATTGGACTCAAATACATTGCTCTCGGTGATGTTTTGATACTTATAATCTTTGGCCCGATATCTGTCCTGTTTGCCTTTATGGCCCAGACAGGTTACATTGAATGGAATACAATGTACTATGCCATCCCATTGGCTCTCAATACCGAAGCTATATTACACAGCAATAACACACGGGATCTTGAAAGTGACAAGCGAGTAGGAATTGTAACATTAGCCATTTTAATAGGTTATACAGCGTCGCATGTTTTATATGCTTTTTTACTTTTTACGCCTTATGTCACCCTTGTGGTACTTGCGCTTAGATACTCCATTTGGTTCTTATTGCCATTGATAACATTACCAAAGGCGTTCAAGATTGAAAAGAGTTTTAGGAACTCCGGCACAATTCAGGACGTTCCAAAACAGACTGCTAGCTTAAATCTTTATTTGGGAGTTTTATACATTGTTGCCTGCTTGCTTATTGACCGACTACCTTATCTGCAATATGTTTAGAAATACAAGAGGACCCTTACCACTGATACAATTAATAAAATACTAATTAAAATTGCTCAAATTGGAGTTAAAGAAAGAAAAGAAAGAAAGAAAAAAAAAAATCTAAAAATATTACGATATCAAAGGATTTTCACTGTCAAGTGTCAGTCAGCATTCGACTATTTATTGTAACGAGAAAATCTTTCAAATTTGAATCCACGAATGAATGAATCGTAAGCAACTTTTATTAAAATGTATATTTAAACACTTGACACTCGAGTCTGATGTGTATTTTTGTATAGAAAAAAAAAAAAAAAAAAAAAAAAAAAAAAAAAAAAAAAAAAAAAAAATAATAAATATTAATTTTTTTTTTTTTTTTTTTTTTTTTTTAAAGCTATATGTATTCACTGGATATCGAAGTGAGAGAGCATATCGAAACTTAAGCGGGCCTAGTAAAAACTTTATGGTTAAGGTGACACTTTTCATCTGTGTACCGCAGTTTTAATCAATATCACGGAGGCTGCACGTGCAGCAGAATTCATTTTAACAGAAAGAAATGTTCAAACATCCAATATAACTCATGTTCAATCGATGCTTATCTAATTTATAAATAGCTTCATCATTTAACGACGAGATACACAGTTCTGTAATAACGATTTTTCTTTTTAAGCAATTATTGTTGTACGACGTTGAAAAGAAACGTCTGTGCTTTTTAAGCCTTTGAAATTGTTTAATGTATGACAGCGATTGTGTGCAGTAAATATACACGACGTAAAATGTTACCGCGCGTTTGTTAAATATTTATTATTATACAGTATGTATTTATAAGGTATGTTATAACGCACGGAATACGATGGAAGCTGTAACAAAAGTTTACTGAAATTTTGTAAGATAATTATTTCGTATGTACGGAGGGGGACATTGAGAAGAATTTGCAAGAGCGGAATGGTAATGTGAATTACTATTGGAGAAAGATTTTTCTAGCACTTCAATAAAATTGTCAGAAAAATGATTTGAGCTTTTTTGTAACAATTATTATTATTATCCAATATAAAATATGCCGACTGTATTTATTATATGTTGAAGAAAAAAAACAAAACAAAACAAAAAAAAGAAAAAAGACGCTCTTCCCTGTATGAGAATCTATTACATATTTATTTACAAAGTGTATAAAGTTTTTCAATACCATTGTTTTGTTAATATAATTTATTTAAAAATCAAACGAATGTTATTGTACTTTTTAATTAATAGCGCTTAAATGTAATCGTTCGATGTCTGGTAACGTGACAAAAAAAAAAAAAAAAAAAAAATTATTATTTGCAACGCAATCAATAATATATATTGTGTTATAATTAAATCGAAAGAATCATGCCCAAGTTTGTTAATATATACATATACATATATATATATATCGAATTACTTTTTAAAATCATCGGTCAAACGTTTATATTGCATTTAAATATATTTAATTTTTAACGTAAAGACATTGATGCGAGTTTTTATTAATACAACGAAGGCGCGATCTAATTAAGCGAATTAAGCGGACACGTTGACTCGAACGATTATTAAAACTTGCCAACTTTTTCCTTAACATTATATTAACGCCGGTGATTTATCATATTTCTTTTTTTCTTTTCTCTTTAACACGCTTATTATCGCTATTATATATATATATATATATATTGACTGTCAGTGAAATTTAGAATTGCATATAGTTTATATATAATTCAATGACGGGAGTAAAATTTGTTGACGAAATCGATTCGTCGCCCTGAATTATTCGTACATTACCAAAACTTACGGCGTTCGAGATAAATAAATAATTAATATTAATTAATTATGAAATGGATAATGGATAAAATAATAAAGAGGGAGGAAAGGCCGTGATGTTTGCAATTAGTGCGCGATGCAAATAGACGTTGGGTAAATTAAATGGCTTTCAGCGCGATAATACTGCCAAGCTCTGACAATATTTGTTTTGTTGTTGTTGTTGTTGTTGTTGTTGTTGTCGTTGCAATGCCATTGTAATTGGTTGTCGTCGGTTCGGTATAAGCTGGCACACGGTATAAAGGGATCGCCGTGTCGGGGGATGCAGTAAAGAAAAAAACAAAGTATATTACCGGCGAATAAGTATTATTGTTACAGGATATATTTGTCGAGTGGGCCGCTGCCGCTGTTCTCGAGCAACGGGCCCTCCTCGGAATTTAAGGATAATTTAAGGATAATTTAAAACTTGTACCGCCCGCTTCCCACGCGTCATTAAAGTCAATTAAAGACTTCCCCGTACAACACGTTATTCAATAAAGTTCTTCTTTTTTTTTCTTTTTTTTTTTAAGGTAAACTCGGGCCTATTCGTTGTTTGCAGAATTAGTTTTAAAAAAAAAAAAAAAAAAAAAAAAAATGTATTGTTGTTTGCGTTTTTTTTTTTATATATATAAAAATAACACGTTGAATAAATGAGAGAAATAAAGGGGAAGCGCGTATCGCTTTAGGTAAACGATGCCTTAACATCCCCCCCCCCCGCTAACAATTAGATGGCTATTAACTGCTGTCTCCGTTGTATTTCTTTTATTTAACCTGCCAATAGAAATATAAAGGAAATTATGGTCTGTTGTAGGGGCGCGCGAGGCGAGGCCTGTAATCAATCGCTTTTCACGAGATTTATTTTAATTTACATATTTACGTAGTAATACGTCATCGTACGCCATCGTACGCCACGTAAATCTTTCTATGTAAATCCAAAAAGCGAGCCAGGAGATTCATTGGCTTTACCTGAGAAACCTAGAAGCAGCTTTGGGATTTGTTTGTTTAACGATTCGATGGCTCGGCTTCGGCTGGAAGTTAATACGAAAAGAGTCAATCGAACCCCAATAACCCCAATAACCCCAATAACGACTGCCAGTCCCCCCTTTTTACTCCAAGTAAGAAGATAAATCAAAGATCAAAGATCAAACGGAGCTCAGATTTTTGGGCAGATAATGCAATAATGACGTATCGACGTATCGCATTTAAAAATGTTTAGCTTATACGTAATTGACGAGCTTCGGAGGTGAATGTATAATGAATGGAATGTCATTCGAACGGCCGAGCTTTATTTAAAATCATATTTAATCTACTTAATAACGTGCACCACCCTTTCGTTTTCGTTTTACAAGCCCATCACCAACGGAACACTCAGGCGTTTTTATATTATATTTAAATACTTTTTTTAACTCTATTAACGTAATTGTTTGTACACAAATTAACGAAAGCGAGGACGAAAGCTGCTCTTCATAAATCTCATCTGATCGTTTATTTAGATTATTTTCATTTATTTATTTAGATTATTTATTTAGATTATTTATATATTTTTGTAACCAACTTTATAATGGAGGTGAAACAAACATTACCATCGCGTAAGCGCACATAAAGCGATTAACTTGTAATAATCCGGCATTGGAATTTATTCCGTAAAACTCGAGACTCGACAGGCAGATATCAAATAGTTCAAATACTTATTTAACGTTCGATTGAAAGATTTGCGCCCAAAGCAATCCCAAAGCACCGCTACGTCTCACGTGGTTTATCCGCACGCGCCTTCCATTGTATTTTAGCATTAACGATACAAAGCCCAATTGTTAATTGTATTAGATTTATATGAAATACGATAGGACCCGAATTAATTTTATCCGTAACGTGGATTCACCCCCCCCCCCCAGCCACCCAATAACCCCAATAACCCCCAGATTGAACAATTTAAACTTAATCGGCGAATCAAATCAACGTGAGCAACAGCAATGCATTGATAGAATAATATTAATAATAATAATAATAATAATAAATGTCCGTAATTATAATACGTATGGATAATAACAATATTGGCAACAACGGCGAACGATTACAGTGATTAGGCATACGTTGTTGGGTTCCATTGCACTTCAACAATTAACTTTGATTTGATTTGATTTCATGCGCATCTATTTTTTTTTTCTTTCTACAAGTCTTTCCTCGCGAACGAATAAAAAATACCCAAGTATTTTATTTGCTCAGGACGTAAATGTATATAGATACATTTATTTATATATATATATATATATATAAATAATATTGCGTAAAGAAAGCTAGGTGTAAAAAATAATTTTAGTCAATATCGGTCCGTTTAAATTCTAATTTTGAAAAAAACATTGAAACATTCCATTGGAAAATAATCTTTATTCGAATGTTTATATTTAATAAGAGTTATTGGAAGAGAAATTAATCAGCGAGCAGGTAAATAAAGATAAAATAAAATCCTTTTGTTATGATTCCATCGATTATTTTGGCCCCCCTATTTGTACAAGGTACACGTTATATACTATACATCATTCGCATGACGTATCTCTGTTTATAAATAATTATCAATACATTCATGTATTAGTAGATTTTAACAATTGCAGAGAATGCAACGCTGAGTTTGATTTGATATTTAGCATTAGCATTAACATTAAGATAAGATAAGGCAAGGCAAGGCAAGGCAAGACGGGATTGAAGTAAGCAATAAATAGTATTTTATGGTGAATACTCGCTCGAGAGCTGCACCCGCACATCCAATTCGGATATTATTCTTTTACCGATATAGTGAAACTGAGGGCAAAGGGTGCAGGGGCAGGGAGGCGCGACGGCCACGGCTACGGCCACGGCTGTGGTGTTTAATCGATCGCACAGACGATCCCTGTGAAAATCTCAACGCGCATAAATATTATCGTTGTCCTTCTCTCGTAACGTCCTACTCTCGTTGCGCGTAGGATGGACGAAAGTACTTGGGTAAATCTTTTCAACGTGCGCTCGTCACCATGCCAAGGATACGAGAGTAGGGCATAACGTTATAGCGATCACAATAGCGGCTTTGGAAACGTCCGCGCTTACGACATGGAGAGAGAGAGAGAGAGAGAGAGAGAGAGATGGATTATTATTTATCGGCTCGCGGTGAGTTTAAGGTTAAGATGATTAACGAGAAAAATCGGGTACGAGGTATATTACGAGACGAAGTCGAGTGGAAATTGGCTTTCTCCAGCTTGTCTCGGCGGTCGTCGGGCCGTGACATTGAAGGCCTCCTCGTCATTCTTTGCTTTAATAAGGTACGCTGCCCACCCCCCCGCCCCCGCCTACGGATTGACCTAGAATTGGGCTCGAAGGCTGGAGCGTAGAAGTGGCGTTATCGGGACAACAGCTGTGCGGAATGCGACCTGGGGGCAGCAAGCCCGTGGGACAGGCACGGCAGGTAACGGCGATCGGGGGGGGGCAGGGGGAGGAGTAGGGGCAAGATAAATGATAAACCGATGAGAAGCAAGGCTCTCTACGAACGCTCGACTACTCGATTGATTGGACGAGAACCTCGTACAAGAGGTGACGGACGACGGATTATTGGGGTTATTGTGGGAGGCGGGGGTGGAGGGATGGTGGGGGAGGAGGAGGAGAGCAGCAGATCGTCCACGCTTCCCGTGAGAGAGGAAAGGCGCGTGCGAAAGAAAAATCAATCGTTGTTGTGTCGGCGGTGCTTCGTATATCTGCGACGCGACACACGTTCATCTCCCGCCCGGTCCCGTGGCCGCGCGTGGGTGTGCGAGCCGTGACGTCAATCGTTAGCGAGCCTATCGCCGCGACGCCATCGTCGAGCGGCTCGGCGGCTCGGCGGCTCGGCGGCTCGGTGGCTCGGTGGCCCCAAGGGGGGTGGGGCGCGCGGGGGCTCGCTGCGTCAAGGAGAGGAGGGCGAGCGAGTGGCGAAAGTCCCGAGCGTGTGTACTTTTACTGGCTGTGGGAGCGCCCCACTCCGGCTCCTGGCATGCGGACGTCATCGAAGAAACGGAAAAAGCAGCCTTCTCGCTACTGCCTCCTCGGTTCAGTGAAGTACCGTTACTCGAGTCGCTCGGCGTCCTGACCTGCTGCTGCTGCTGCTGCTGCTGCTGTAGCTGCTGCTGCTGCTGCTAGTGCTGCGCGTCCCAGACTCTGAACGTGATGCAGCACTGCTAGGATAGCCGACGAAAGAGTGCTGTGCCGTGCTGTGCCGTGCCGTGCTGTGCCGTACCGTGCCGTGCCCCGGGCCAAGTTTTTTACGTCCGTTGTCGTAGCAGCGGTTCGCTCTGCCCCAGGCCGAGGTGAAACATGGCCTTATTGGCCGTCGTGAACCTCGCAGTGGCCATCCTCGGTCTCCTCGGTCTCCTCGGTCTCCAAGCTACGTGCAGCGCCTACTCCCTGCGCTCGGCCTCAGCTCTCAACGAGGACTTCGTTGTACCACATTACACCCACTATGACGAGCTGAAGGCCGTGTTCGGGAACCTGTCCCAGCAGTTCCCGGGCCTGGCGAAGCTCCGCTCGATCGGCAAGTCTGTCGAGGGACGGGACCTCCTCGTACTCGAGATCAGTGAAAACGTAGCCGAGAGGAAGCTGGGCGAGCCGATGGTCAAGTACGTGGCGAACATGCACGGTGACGAGCCCGTCGGCAGGGAGCTCATGATATTCCTGGCCAAGTATCTGCTCTACAATTACGGCAAGGATCCCCGGGTCACCCGACTCGTCAACAACACAGACATATTCATCATGCCATCTTTAAATCCAGATGGCTTCGAGAAGTCGAAGGTGAGATGATCGTCCTCCGCGCGCCGCTGGCTAATGTCCCAATTCAAACCAATGTCCGTTTGCGCGTATTCTTTATCCCCGGGAGTCGAACTTTGTTTCATGCGCTCCGCTGACCACCTGCTATACACACCTTGGAGTGAGAGCGCGCGCGCGCGCGCTCACTCTCACTCGCCACGGTACCACAACTCGTTCTCTTAATGCAACCGTTGTCGTTGCCACCACCGCCACCACCACCACCACCCCCCCCGACTGCCCTCCGACCCCTACCCTACCCCCCCGACTACCCTACCCCCCGCCAACCCTCCCGCGCACCTTTTCTCGTTATTTTTTTTTATCGTCGTGATAATACGAATCCTCGGATCGTCCCGTCACTCACGCTGCTCGTCACGTTTTGCTCATGTTTTTCTTCTTTTTTCTTTTTTTTTTTTTCCAGGAGGGCATGTGCAATTCATTGGAGAATTACACTGGCCGGGAAAATGCTAATCACGTCGACCTCAACAGAAATTTCCCGGACCAGTTCGACTCGAGGTTCAATCACGTGAAGGGTGGCAAGTTGATAGCTGGCAGACAGAGCGAGACCGTTGCCATGATGACTTTGATTGTCACTCAACCGTTTGTCCTGTCTGCCAATTTTCATGGAGGGGCTGTCGTTGCAAGTTATCCATTCGACTCTGGGTAATGTCTAATACGTCCTTATACTCGTTGAAAAAAAAAAAAAAAACAGGCACGTTGTTATGTTAGTGCGCAGCCACCTGAATGCTCCTTCTGTTTCAGTATCGTGCATGACTGCTGTGAAGAAAGTAAGTCGCCGGACGATAAGCTCTTCAAGTATCTGGCTCACGTTTATGCGGACAATAATCCAGCTATGAGGATGGGCAACACTTGCCCATCTGAAGTTTTTTATGGAGGTATTACTAACGGAGCACAATGGTAATTATCAATAATAAACTAATTTAACTTTATTTGCTTTCTGTACATTTAAACTCTCTCTCTCTCTCTCTCTCTGTCTCTCTGTCTCTCTGCATTAACTGTTCCTTTATTATATACTAAGACTGCAGTCCCTTATTAGGTACAAAGTACAAGGAGGAATGCAGGATTTCAATTATGCTCGTTCTAATGCATTTGAGGTGACTTTTGAATTGAGTTGTTGTAAATATCCATTCGCCTCTGCATTGCCAGGTTATTGGCGAACAAATAAAGAATCTCTACTGAAGTATATTGAACAAGCGCATATTGGAATTAAAGGTTCACACTGGTTCTTATTTAATATACAAAATAAAGATTGTGTCGATGCTTTTAAATTTTACTTTGGTTTATTGTGGTTTACTTTAGGTCTAGTGCAAGATACAAATGGGCAACCAGTCGGTGATGCCAATATCGTTGTTATGGGAATTGCCAAAAATATAACAAGCACAAATAGAGGAGAATACTGGCGCCTATTATTGCCTGGCACATATACTGTCTATGCTTCGGCTTGGGGGTACGCTCTCCTTATTGTCAATACAATTACAATCAATTCAAACTGACATTATCTTAAAAAAATGTGTGTAACGTTTCTTTATTGCAGTTACGCCCCAACTAATCCACAAAGAGTGACCGTAAAAAAAGGCAATGCTGAAATAGTTAATTTTGTCTTAAAGAAATTACCATTCCAAGAGCAGCAAGGTAATTTTGAAAATTATTATTACGAAGTGTCACCATTCTTAAATCGCTTTTCACCAGTTCAGAGACTTATTTCCTCGCTGTACGATGAGGAATAAAATGAAAATTCGAAGAGCAAAATATTTCCATTTTAAAAATAACTCTGCCACTTTATTTCTACTTTAAGAGTTTAAAATTAAATCATGTTAATATTTATATATTCATTTTTATCACTATATTTTCTAATATATATATATATATATATATATATATATATATATATATATATATATGTATATATATAACTAGAGTTTTATTACAGTATGTCTCTAAGAAAATGTAAATTATAAATACGTATTTATTTAAGTTAATGTGCAAATCATGAAAATCGTACATTCTATCTTTACGCGCAATTTATTACATCCCATTAAAAAGAAAAAAAGAAAAAAAGAAAAAAAGAAAAAAAGAAAAAAAAGAAAAAAAAAAGAAAGAAATAGAAGCGATTCGGTAGTCCGTTCTGTTGTTTTAATATTTTAATTGAATAATGTTCTAGTATATTGTAATTGTAATATTTCAAACAGTATTCAGAGTTAATTAAACACAAGGTATAGAGAAGTTACTTGGCTTTGACATCGTTGCTCATATAATTGACAAACAAAATTGAAATTCCAAGCCTTAAGATATATTTGAATTGTATATTTAGAAGCTTTTATAAGTTTTATGGGACTCGTGGTCTCCGTCAAGGATAATATACACGCAATTAATTTGCATTGTTGGTGAATAAGAAGTAAATTAATTTTTTGCCTTTTTTGACATTACACGACGGAGACGAGATTGGAAAAAAAACATTGGGAATTGGGCGTGAAATGCCAGTTGTTATGCATACATTTAGGATTTTATAGGCTAAACGTAATTTTAACTAATACGTGACTGTATAGACATACATCCTTAGAATCCAGAGTCAGTCGAACAATGATTTCTTATTGTCTTGAGCGCTTCAACGATACTCCATTATTAAACAGAAGCAATTTCCATTGATTCTCGTTTACAAATTACAAATGACGAAAAAAGAAAAAGGGAAAGGGAAAGGGAAAAGAAAAACCAGTATTTATTTTACGAAGAAGAAACTCACACTCTCTAATGATATTTTATAGCTTATATGTTTTTTTTTTATCTCCAAATTTATTTATATTTTTTATTACCATAGTCTTAGACTATTATTTACATTGAGTAAACGTAATGATAAGTAAATTTTTTTTTTTTTTTCGTATCGTTTAAAATGTACTTTGTCGCTTGAAATGATGAATTGACGAGGAAGGTTTGAGCAAAACAAACAAAAACGAACAAGTATGTAATGTATAGTGCAATATTAAAATAAAGAATTATATTTGCTGTCAATTAGTGCTTTTCAATAATAATAATAGACCATCATCAATCAAAGCCTCTCCTCACACTCCTTGGTAGCTTCTTATTGCATTTCAAAAAAAAAAAAAAAAAAAAAAAAAAAAAAACTCGGCTCAACATTTTAATTTATTTTTTCTCCGTACCTTGTGTTTATTTATTTATTTATTTATTTCTCGTTTATTTATTTATTTCTCATTTATTCTTATTCTTATTCTTATTATTATTCTTATTATTCTTCTTATTGTTGTTATTGTTATTGTTATTATTCTTCTTCTTCTTCTTATTGTTATTATTAATTATTATTATTATTACCGAGAAGTATATCCGTATAAACGGCCTCAACGGCAATGGCGTCGAAATTATTATTTATCGCCATAGCTGAGACTGTTGGACGCCCGGGACGAGGGATTATTAGGATTACGTCGCGCGCTCTCGCTTCGCGGGACCAGCTCGCCACACGATCTTAAACGCCACGCTATCTTCACTATCAATCGCCGAAACATTCTCGTGACACGCTTCGAACGTTTTATGTCATTTGGTCCTATTCTGCGGTTTCCGATAATACATCGTCGTCGGTAATTCTTAAGCAAAGCCATTTTTTTTTATTCTATCGCACGGCTTAATGGGGGGTTATTGGGGGTTATTGGGGTTATTGGGGTTATTGGGGGTTGGGGGTTGGGGGGTAAGGGTCCCGTATTGTAATTGTAATTTGCCATTGACGCGGCAATGATGGGCTTTCGAACGACGCCGAAATGTTTTTAAAAACATTCGACCAGCACTCTCATCCGAATGATCATTTTAACGTCCGCGGAATTAAGGAAAACGAGTAACGGATAAAGTAACAACAACGACAACGACAACGACAACGAAATACCTGCCGTCATTGGGGCCAGAATTACGATCAATCGTAATTATTAACTTAATCGCGCGATAAAGAAAAGTTTTTTTGTATCGTAACCCCAATAACCGTCGCGGCCATTATAAATCCTCGATTAAATTATTATCAAAACGAAAACGCAGAGGTTATTGGGTCGTTGCGCTTCTTAAACAATCTCGCAGATATTGCTAGGGTACCAGCGACCCACGGGTGGGGGTTATTTGGGTTATTGGGGCCTGGTCCGGGTCGCGGTGTCACGCGCGAATCCAAACCCGTAAATCAGGCAATTGGTATTTTCCATGTCCGGCGAAGCTGAGATCTCATTGACGATGGACGTGGGCTCGCGCGACACCGACGGCTTTTACGTGAGGCCGACTTTCTCCCATCACAATTACACGGCGCTGAGTAAATTCCTCGAGGAGCTACACGACAACTACCCGAGCATCACGCGGCTCTATAGTATCGGGAGATCGGTCGAGGGCCGCGAGCTCTACGCGATGGAGTTGACGGCCGAGGCCGGGGCCGGGGCCGGGGCCGAGGCCGGGACCGGGGCAGTGACCAAGTCATCGTCGGATCACGAAGCCGAGAAGCCGCGTACGAGCTACGTGGCCAATGTCCACGGGAACGAGGTCGTCGGCCGGGAGCTGCTGCTCTTGCTCTGCAAGTACCTCTGCGAGAACTACGGGCTCGACCGTAGAGTCACGCGGATCCTTGAGGGGGTGCGGCTACACGTGCTGCCGAGCCTCAATCCGGACGGCTACGAGCGCGCGCGCTTGGGCGATTACAATGGCAGCGAGGGCAGAGCCAATGCCCACGGGGTCGACATCGACGAGGACTTTGCTCGATTCGCAAAACATCAGGCAAGTCACGCTCCCACTTGTTTACCTTTTACCTTTTACCTTTTACCTTTTACCTTTTGAACGCACGCTCGTGCCATTCGTCGCTGGAGCTAATCGAGCCATTAGGCGATCAGCGATTATTATTCTCTCTCTCTCTCTCTTTTTTTTCTTTTATTTTCTTTTCTATTTTATCGATCATTTATTTCAATTAACGAAGCTTGTGCTTTGCTTGTCCTTGTGCCGGTGATTGTCATATCGAATATAGCGTCCCTAAGCGGTCGCTCGGATCTTCGAGTCCGCGTCAACAAGCAAAAGAAAAAATAGAAAAGAAAAAAGAGAAAAGAGAAAGGAAAATCCTTACCTTGCCCATTTCCAGTTAGTTTTTTCATCTGCAATTATTATTATTATTATTATTATTATTACGATCAATTGAAAATTTTTCCTACGATTAAATAAACAAAGTATTAATGATTAATGATTGACGATGACGATAAATTTCTTTCGAGGAAATATTTTCTTTTTTACTTTGTCGTCGTTGGCGTTTGAACATTTTTTTTTTTTTTTTTTTTTTACAAAACTACTTCAAAATAATAAAAGAGTTATTGTGGTTTATTGTGGGGCTTATATTTATCTTGTTGTGGTACAGGACGAAAGCAGGTGCGAGGCCGAGGTACGGGCGGCCATGAAATGGATGTCGGAGATGGAGTTTGTGTCGTCCGGCACGATCCACGGCGGCCCAATGGTAGCAGCCAACTATCCGTACGGGAGCGTCGTGGCGAGCGAGGGGGCGAGGATGCACGAGCCCGACCACGAGGAGGGGACGTTCGCTATGCTCGCCGAGGCGTACGCGAGCGGCCAGCCGAGCGCGGCCAAATCGAACGCCGGAATCCAGTGCCCGGATTACCCGGGCGACCGCGTACCACCCCCGGGCCGTAATACATCCGAGGGCTTGAGGCCGACGATCGGCCCCCTCGAGGACTACGCCTACCGACGGCATCAGACCTACGGCGTCGCCATCGAGGTCAGCTGCTACAAGTACCCGGCAGCCTCGGCACTGCACGAGTACTGGCGCGACAATCTCGAATCGATGCTTCGTTTCGTCGAGGCCGTAAGTACAAGGATGCCACAATGATAATTACGGACCTACGACGAGGAGGGCTACTGATGGCCCGGAGGAGGTTATTCGGGAGTTATCCCAGATATCTGCTAGACGGAGAGAGACAGAGAGACGAGAGAGGCTGCTAACTTTTTTAATAACTTGACGTGCGCGTTTCGTGTTGGTCCAGCGACTCTCACTCTCTGTCCGCGTGCGGAAGTGAGCGAGGGTTTGTTGTATAGCGGGAAAGGACGATGATGTCGTCGATCGGCAGCGCAACGCTTCCGTGCTCGAGGCTCGAGACCAATTCATTCCTGGCCGCATTCATTTTGCTTATGCCGCGAGCCCGTCCAACGTAAAACACGCGCCGCTCTAGTTTTAACGAGCGACTACAACGCAATAATATATATATAATAATACTCTCGGCCCCCGCGCTCTCTCTCTCTCTCTCTGTCTCTGTCTCTCTGTCACCGGCGTCTAGAGAAGAAAGCTGTAAAACAAGTCAGCAGCTAATGACTAATAGAACTTTTATTTCTCCTACTCGGCATTTACTTATTGTCCGACTTTCTTTTTCTCGTACACCACACCCCCCCCCGCCTACCGCTCAATCGCCTTTCCCCGTGAGAATATCTGGACTCGATTTAACTCTTTATAGTGGGCACCTCTCTTTAATGTACGAGCCGCCGCCGCGTCAGGAGGGCTGTCCATCGGGGACTCCCGCTCCCGCTCCCACTCCCACCACCACCCCCACAGAAGGAAAACGACCGCCTTCGTTTGCCATTCTCGTAACACGAGGCTTTGGCTTTTGTTTATGTTTTTTTATATATATTTTTAACGATTACGGGAAACGTAATCGCAGGCCAACAGGGGACTGCACGGCTCGGTGCGCTCGTCCATTGGCGGCTTCATAGCCGACGCCGTTATAAGAATCGAGGGAAGATCGGTAACGAGGAAGACGGGAGCTGGCGGACGTTATAGCTGGCTGCTGCCGCCTGGCAAATACAACGTCACGGCGACGGCATCGAATTACGAGCCGCTGACGCAGAGCGTCGAGCTATTTAACGACACCGGCCGACTCGGCCTCGACTTCACACTCATTCGCAACGATCCTTATCACTGGTAGGTGCCGGTCCACCCGTCCCTTAAAACTACGTTGGCCACTCATCGCCCGCTCCAGAGATAGAGAGAGAGGGTGGGGCGGTGGGTGAGAGAGAGGGGGGGAGAAGCGACGGAGGGAGCCTACGACAACTTGTCTCTCGTTTTCATCCTAATAGAAGAACGTTTCCTTTCAAGACAAACGTCACTTGACTTTTTACATTCGCTTCCCCTCCCCCCTCTCTCTCTCTCTTAGCCAATAATAACTACGTATACGTTAAAATGGTAGCTTGGCTCCCGGTTTACCATGTCCCATGTGGGCATTACCGAATTGGCAAGATTTCAAATTAATTAGAAATTAAGGACCGCATGGGTAATACACAGGGTGACCTTGGTTATTATTGGGCTTATTGGGGGTTTTTTATGTCAACTATAAAACCTACAATACGACAATAAATAAATAAATAAATAAATAAATAAATAAAAAGTAATGATACAAATAAAACGAGTGCGCGATTCGTTGATCGTCGTTATTGATTGTATGCGGATCATTGTTTTAAGGATACATCTAAACGACTACGACCTGAGGGACAATTTAAGGAACGGGTATCTGAAGAATTTGGAGCTGAGCGAAAGCTATAAAAGGCTGGAGCTGCAGAGGCCGAGGGTCGCCGAGTCAAAGGCCGACGACTCGCCCGTCAGCGCCGCCATCCACTCCTTCAAGATAACGAACAACGTGAGTTTTCAACGTGAAAGCCTTCCGAGGATACCCGATATTCCGGAGAGGGGGTCAGTAACGTAAAAAAAAAAAAAAAAAAAAAAAATCTTGTGTCAACAGGTGGGCAACGGCGAGGAAACGAAAATACGTATTGGCCTCGTTGGGGGATTGTTCGCGTCGCAGCCAATAGGCAGGGAGATACTATTAAGGTTCGCCCGGCACGTTCTGCGTGCGAGCCAAGAGGACAATCCATTTATTAAGGATCTGCTGGATCGGATCGTTATGTACGTAGTGCCCGCGGTCGATCCGGCCTTCGATAAAGTCCACGACGACTGTAATCCCGTAGTTAACGACGAGGTCGGCAAGAAATTGTACGCACCCGGACGGGGATCTCAGTTGGACGTAATCACTAATGCATTCGAGCAGATGCTACTCACCGAGCACTTTGACGCGCTCGTACTGTTCGGCGGTGGGAACGGCGTGAACGTCAGGTAAACCGAGACTCCTCCCGCCCATCGTCAGATATATTATTTCTTAACCGTATTTTATTCTGTATCTGTAACGTGTTTAGTTACGCGTCCGACGGACAAATTGATATTTTCAAAGACTTTGCCACGTACTATCGCAAGACTGTGCCGGGAGGAAGGGGCGACGAATGCGAGACGAGGAGCGACGAGCTCAACGAGGCGCAAAATTACATTAGGGACAAGTGTAACGTACCAGTGGTAAGTTGAAGTCCCCATTGCCATGCAAATAATATTGCCGATAATCGGACGTATCGGACGTATCGGACGTATCGGACGTATCGGATGTATCGGATGTATCGGATATATCAGATATATCAGATATATATATACAATACGCTCGCACACGCTGATAAACGAGGAATAGGTAGATGGGGCTGGACGTGGGGCCCACCGATTGCTAACCTTTCGTTTATTTCAGATAAGCTTTTCACTGTCGTGCTGTAAATATCCCGAGGCGAAGTCGGTCCCGATGATCTGGAGGGAGAACCTATTGCCAATGAAAAATCTGATGAGGCGGCTGTCTACCGGGGCACTGATTTCAGTCAGGGACAACGAGGGCAATCCCTTAAGGAGGGCTCGGGTCACAATTGGCCAGTCCTCGTACAACGTATCCAAGAACATGGCCTACTTCAAGGCCATACTACCCGCGGGCGTCTACGAGGCGGTGTTCAGTTGCCAGGGTTACGACGACCGACGCGTCGTAATAAGCGTCCGGGAGGCCGAGTTAACGGAGACGAGTGTCCTTTTGACCCGTGGCAATAGCAATAGCAATAGCAATGCGCAGCACCCCAAGGACAAGCAATTCTTCGGCATACAGGGCGAAGTGAACCGGATACTCGTGGAGCTGAACGGCAGGTATCCGGACGTCTCGACGATTCGCAGGATCGGCTTAAGCAAGAAGGGATTCGAAATCATGGCCTTGGAGATCCACGGGGCCGGGGCCGGGGCCAAGGTGAACGGGGGGGACCAAGGGGCCGGGCGACCGACCGTCGTCGTTTCAGCGGGCATAGATCCTGGCTCGTCCGTGGCGTCGAGGGTTCTCGTGCACTTTGTTAGCCGGCTGTTGACGGGCTACGGCAACGGCAGCGAAATCGCCGATGACGACATTGGCAACGCCGTCTCCCTCGTCGTCGCGCCAGTCTTGAATCCGGATTACAACGAAGACGAAAGTTGTTCCTACGTACCCCCCAGCCTGCCTCAGTTTCCCCTGGATATCGGCAAAATGGAGTAAGTCTCACCGACGACGGGGTACTTTCCCGTAAAAATCCCCTTTACTTTTCCGCATTTTTGTCGTTGTCGTCGTTGTTGTCGTTGTTGTTGTTGTTTATCTTCTTCTTCTTCTTCTTCTTCTTCTTCTTCTTCTTTCCTCGCTTTTATTTCAAATGCTCGCGTTTCTCCGTTGCTCTTTTAACGAAGCCGCTGCTACTCTACTGCTAACTCCATCCGATTTCAACGATTTTCTCTCTCTCTCTCTCTCTCTCTTTATTATTATTATTATTTTTTAAATATATTTTTCCTTTACTTTACTTTTCTCTTTACTTTTTCTTTTTTTCTTTTCTATTATATTTCCCAATGCTTTTGAAACCGTAGGCGCAACGAGAACGCGATGCTGATCGGCAAGTGGTTCGAGAGCATAAAGCCGATGGTGGTGGTGAATCTGCGCGTTGGTTCCATGCACGTGGAGATCCCGTACGGCGGCCGACTCGGACGGGACAGCCAGAAGCCGTATACGACGGACGACGAGGAGATGCTTCGGCGGCTGGGTGCTGTCTACACCCTGAATCACCCGTCGATGGTTTACATAGGGACGCGTTGCGGTAGCCAGGCGTCGGTGAAGAGCAGCGGCGTGGAGCACGCGGGCAGGGCGTCGATGGGCGCGGGGAAAAACAGCCTCCTGGATTATCTGTACCTGAGGGCGGGGTCGCTGCCGCTGGATGCCTACGTAGCCTGCTGCGGCGACGACGACGACTCGCGCATCTGGACGGAGAACGAGCGCAGCCTCGTGGCTCTTCTAAACGAGACAGCCCGGTACGTGGCCGGTTACGTGGTCGACGAAGCCGACGTGCCCGTGGCCGGGGCCACGGTCACCCACGACCGATCCCTCGACCATCGCACCTACAGCCAAGGGGACGGGGCCTACTGGCTACTCTTGCCGCCCGGCACGCATTCCGTGGCCGTAGACGCATCCGGCTACTCACGGCACTCCCAGCTCGTCAACGTCACCTACAAGCGCACGAGCCAGTACAAGCTAATGTCGAAACTCCGCAGTAACGACAACGTGCTCGGCATGCCCTGGGCCGTCTTCGTCATCCTTACGGGTACGCGCGCCTCTTCTTAAAACAACCAGCAACCATTCCCCACCAACAGAAATCCCCCACCCCCAAAAAAAAAAAAAAAAAAAAAAAACGAATCTTTAGCAGCAGCAGCAGCAGCAGCAGCCCCACCACCCCCATCCCCCTTTGACAATTATTACAAATTACGATAATTCCTAAACTCTTGCGCGTGTGTAGGTGCACTGCTCTTTGGACTGGTAGCCCTGGCCGTGTTTGGCGTCTCCAAGTGCCAATCGAGACGACTCCGCGACAAGAGCAGCAGGAGGCCGTACGCGTTTAGCTTGTTGCGCGACGGCAACGCGTTCTTCGACGACGACGAGAAGGAGGTCGAGATTTTTCGGAGACCATGCAAAGGTAAGAAACAGGTCGCGTTCATATTCATATCAACGAAAGCGGCCGATTAACTAACCGATTATTAATCACGACCCTCTAGAATACAAAGAGGATTTGTCCGTTGTCGGTAAGGCAGAGCCGTATTTCGACGACGACGACGACGACGACGGCGACGAGGATAATTCAACGTCCGATGGGGGGGGCAGCGATTTGGAATTCATAAGGCCCGACCGGGACTGGCGCGGCAAAGTCACCGAATAAAAATCCTCGAATCTTCTGCAGCATTTTCGTTTGATAAAGGTTAAAAGAATTTTCTTTTTTTTTTTTTTTTTTTTTTTTTTTTTCCCGTTTAATTAACGCAAACGATCTAACTAGGCAAAACTAAAATTAATGCCTGGACTGGCAGTTCGGGAAGCTAGTAGAAGAAGAAGAAAAAAAAAAAAAAAAGAAGGTATTTCTAAAACCAGACAATGCCCCCCCCCCGGTACCGGCCACGCTTTCTCCCCAATTATTTATCAAAACAATAGTTTTATGTGTGTATAAAAAAACAAAAAAAAAAAAACAAAAAAACAAAAACAAAGATTTCCGATCTAAGTGAAGGGAAAAGCTTAACGAACGAAGCGTCCCTCAAGAGAACTCGGAAGAGATATATATATATATATATATTTACAACAACAACAGAAGCGATTTTTTTTTTTTTTTTTCTTGTAAATATTCCGACGAAAACAAGTATGAAAAATTTTATACAATTCAATTTCATTGGTTTTGTTTTTTTGTTTTTTTCTATATAAATATTTTATACTCTTATGCAGTTACGATTTATATATTCTCACATTGGGAACAGTTGCACGACTTTGTACTTTTTATGTTCGTATGCGTGCGTACGTGTGCGTTGTGTGTTGCGTGTCCGTGTCCGTGTCCGCGTCCATCCATATCCATTCCCGAATCCATATCATCTCGTCACACAGTATTTTAGAGGTAAATAAAATTTTACATATTTTTAGACGTGATTTTTAAAATATTTAACCAACTCGACTGTGATGCATGAAAATACTTGTAATAATTTGCGATTATACATTGCCGCCTTCGCTACGTATTTCATATCGAAATTGTTGTCGTAATATTCGTTTACAAAAAAAAAAAAGAAAGTATTTCATGAAAAAATAAAGAACCATTATTATAAAAAATAATCTGTCTTTTTTTTTTTTTTTTTTTTTTTTATTTTTATTATAAAAAAAAATAAAAAAAAAAAAAAAAAAATAAATAAAAAATAAAAAATAAAAAAAAAATATTATCACTCTTCCTGAGAATTAGAAAAGCGTTCTATTTTATAAATGTTTTTACAATAAAAGGCACTGGAGGCACTGTATATATATATATATAAGATAACCATTCCGAACCATTCCGAACCATTCCGAACCATTCCGAACCATTTAAAACTAGGAATATCTTTACAATTTTCATTAAAATGAGAAGAGCTTAAATACAAAATGTTCACCATCCTTTTGTATATTACGTGGAAATATTTAATAATACTACAGTTAATGTTGTTGTTGTTGTTGTTGTTGTTGTTGTACGTGGCTTTAATCACGACCATTTTGCGTTCAATATAAATTTAAACGCAACGTAACAAATTCTCATGCAGATTTATTTTAAAACTAGACGCTTCATTTAGTCAGTAACGCGCACCGACTGCAGAACTTTATCGATTTTATTTACAATAACGAACTGGATCTTTTATAATTTAATGTTATAGGCCACCGTAGAATTTAAAGAGTACATAGTATTCGCATATGTATATTTATATGTATAAATATGTGTATATATATATATATAAAGGAGAAATCTGTACAGTTGTGATTCGTGATTCGTAACAAGTGGTGACAAACGATTTTACGAACTACAACTTTTGTTGGTAAATAAGTTGATTTGATTTTTGTGAACTGTGCCGGTGCAGCGGTTAAGAAAAAAAAAAAACCTTAAACATTCGTTTGAGCGTACGCGCGTTTCTAAAAATATTTACAAATCATATTTGCAAACTCACGCATTATTTCTGCTTTATTTTCAACCACGGGGTACTTGCTTTTACGTAATATTTTTGTGGCTGCGCTTGTTACAGTCTGTAAATACAAAATATGTAATTCTGTGGCCTACAATGTGTCGCAAAAGGCTCGAAAGAAACGAAAGAAATTTTAACTCGCAAACGAATCAATGCAGCATCCCCATCAGTACTCGAGGGCATAAAGTCGCCTCGCCCACCCCCACACGCTATCATCGTTATTACCGTTATTATCATTACCGTTATTATTATTGGGGGTGGGGGTGGGGGGCAAAGTTCTGCGCATACAAGACCCTTAGCTTAAGCGAGGCCTCGGTATAAGGATGACGGCGTTATCTTATTAAATAGATACTTTGTACTCATTGTTCATCATTTTAACATCCAAGATTTATGAATAATATCGACGGGCAGCTATCACTACGTAAAATTTATAGTCAGCGCGCGTGGAATGGATGAAAAAAAAATAAAATTTATGTATAAATGGGCGAGGGGAAGTGTAACGGGTAGAGGAAGTTCCAAAGAATGGCCGTGGTCATGAGGACGGTATACGTGACGAAGCTCGCCCACCAGACAATTTTCTCCCAAGTGCGGACCTCGAGATTGCGCAATACATTGATGCCGACGAGCAGGCCAGCTATGGCGCCCGTTAAGTGAGCCACGTAGCTGATCCGGTTAACCGTCTCGTTGACGTAGCGGGTATAAATGGCTTGGCCGACGTCGACCGCGGTCACCACGAGGAAGACAAGAAGCTGAAGTACGGCGAACTCCATTTGCGACCAATTCATCAGGATAGTCGCCACGTGGGCAGTGATGAGGGCGTAAACGCCGCCGGACGCCCCGGCCAGGTAGGCAGACGGATCGGAGACCGAATGGCCCAGCGATCCCGCGATCACGCCTGCGAAGTAAATTATCAACACTCGCCACCACTTATGAACCATTTCTAAAGGGATGCCCAGCATTACCTGTACAAGTAAGTTTACCACCAAATGCAAGATTCTGTGAACAGAAGGAGAAGTGACGCTATGTAATATTTTACAGGACGCACGCCTGGCAGCTAAATTCTCCTACCACCGCTCAACCCCAACAGCACCTAATTAACATCGCTGTATATTTGTTGCAATATTTCGTTGCAATATTTCGGATTGTTATTCATTAAATTTTTTTTAGCCCCGAGAGTAAAAGTACCCAACGAACGTATCATAATTAGTGACATAATGTTTTCTAACAATGAAGGAAAAGAGTTGAAAGAAAAGTTGCGTACCCAACGTGTACAAACATGTACGTGAGATATCTCCACGCTTGGTATCTTTTGTCGGGATTGTAAACAAATAATGTTGCCGTTGGGCCCTCAACGCCAACTGAATTGTGAGCAACCGTGTCATACAAGAATGGTATAATTTCAAATACAGAAATTATTATCATTGCCAGTGCTGGTGGATTACAGCTGTATTCTTCTTCATAGATGCCATCGATAAAATCACCGGACCTTGACATCTGTAATGTACCAGTGGCGCATGGCCGACAAGGGATTATGGAATGCACGTACCTTTGGACAAAATGCCCAAAAACTCCTTGCATATCTTTTCTGTGAATCTACAACGACATCATTTTAAATGACGAATCTCTTTGCTTTCAACGTATAAATAAAAAAAAAAAAAAAAATCAATCAGTTTCACCATTTCAATGAATTCAGAATATTCTAAGAAACCAGAGTCATTGAGGTCCGCCTTGTGCATTATCATTCTTATCACACGACTCGGTATGTCATTTGTGTAAGCTGACGAGTTACGAATCAATAGTTTGAGCTCCTCGTAAGAAATCTTTCCATCCCCATCTGCGTCGTACTTTTCAAAAACTGCTTTCCAATGCTAAAAGAAAAGAAAAAAAAAAGAAAAAAAAAAAAAAAAAACAAACAAAAACAAACAAACATATTTATTGTACTACAAAGCCTAATAACGAATTAAATAACGAATGAAAATTGAAATAATAATACTTACGGAATCATTGTACTGAAGTGGTATGGTAATTGTTGATTCGCCATCTCTTCTAATCGCCATTGTATTCAATACCTTACTCCTGTAATAATAATAATAATAATAATAATAATGAAATGGAAAACTCTTCCTATGTATTGCATTTGAAAAAGCCATTGAAAGTTATAAGTAGTTATGTATGCAAATTCAACACAATGAAAACGCATGAAAATAAGACGGGGCGCACACCCCCACGTATATCAAGGAGTTGAAATATAATTTTGAATCTTTTTAAGAACATACATGTTGCTGTAGCATTTATAATGTACGCGTGTATATACGTATACGAAGGCGAGATAGATTTTCATAAATCTCTATGTTATAATGAGGAAAAATTCATAAATCAGGCTAGACAAAGGCCGTGTAAATTATATATATATACATATATATTCCAATGGAATGCAATTGAAGAGAGGATAAGAAAGGTAAAGGTGAACTCGAGGCTAAGGACGAAGCTAAGGGCGTTAAGTTAAGTTTGTACCTTAACCGTGATTTGGCCAGCTACGGTGTAGTAGACGGTTAATTGAAGTTGGTCGTCGGTTATGTCGGCAGCAAAGAAGCTTCTGTTCTCTTAAAACAATCGAGGCAAAACTCTTCGGCCCCCTTTTATCTTTTATAAAAATCTTATCAGATCGGACGGATTAGTCATATGGTCTGAATGCTCCGAATGTGGCAAGACTGGCAGCAGGACTCGATCGTACCGTTATATTATACTTTACATTGGCATACGGAGGTAGAAAAACGAGCGAGTCTCTGTGCTGCAACAGGTTAAGTAAAGGGCCGCCGCTCGCCCCCTTCGCATACTACCGAACAATGCCTGCTAATGCAGGGGAATGCGCGCGCGCGCGCGCGCGCACTTATACCTGGGCTTGGGCGTCGGTGTGCGCGCTCGTACGTGCGCTTACGCGATAGCGAAAAAGCCGCCTAAAATCTCAAGGGCTGTGAAAGGGTTATTGGGGGGGGGGTTATCGGGGTTACCGGCCGCACAAAGACCGTCACGACATTTGGTTGGCGTGTAAAGGGAAATAGAAATTCCGATTCGTTAGCTTAGCGGCTTAACGGCGGCTCGAGATGCTCGACAGCTTTGGTAAATCGAAGCGGTCGAAGCGGTCGAAGCGTCATTTCTATCTCCGTCCTTTACTCGCTCGGTCTCGACGTCTCGGTGGGTCCCCCTCCGTGGCCCCACCGACCACCCCTCCCCTCCTCAACCCCCCGCGATAACACCGATTGCTCGGCAAAGCCCGTGGATTTTGGCGTCCGTCAGCCGACCCTTTGAACCCTCGCAAAGGGATCCTCAGAAATCCTTCGAAATTCACCGCTAAAAAGATAACGAGGTTAGAGAAGGGGGTGCGGGGGCGGGTGGGAGCGTAAGTTGGCGGTGGAATCTCTGCGGCTTTGCCGATAAGTTGATGCCCATATTAATAATAGATAGGGCAGGTGCGGCAAGGGCTTGGACGAGGTTGTTTTGGGGCTTATTGGGGGCTTATTGGGCCAAATAAGCCCAAATTGTTGAATTTATTTTGTTTTTTTTTTTAAATATATTACTATTTATTCTTGTCGTCGTTGTTAGTTGTCGTCGTTGTTGTTATTGGGGGAAGAGTCGGGCGAGGGCTCGAGAGCGTCCGGTAGCAGTCCCGTAAAAACTAATGTCCAGGAGTTGCATTCATCCAGGGCGCGAGGAAGGGGGGGCGGGGGAACGTTGGCTGGCGCTAAGCAACGTAACTCCGGCTCCGAGGAGTAAACAAACACAGGTAGGCCGCGTGCATCGCGCTTATGTACGCTTGTATACGCGTACGAGAGTATCATCGTCGGTGCATTTATGCGACCGGAGAGACGACAAATTGGCGGAAATCGGTGTTTATTGCGGGGGAGGGGGGTTGCGCGCCTCCGTAGCTTGACGGATTCCTCGTTTAAGAATAACCTTTACGCGTCTGATTCCGTCGTAAGATAAAGGCGAGACGCTGTTGCCACCTCCGCCACCACCACCGCCACCACCTCCGCCGCCGCTCTATTTACAAATAAGAAAAAAAAAAAAAAAAAAAAAGAACGATTATTGAAGCGATCGGAATGCTGGAGCCATCGAAGGGCAGGGCCAAATTGTCCGGAAAATATAGGATTAAGCAGCCGATAGAGAACTTCAAAGTCAGGTCAGTGGAAAATAACAATAACCATACGCACGAGAGTACAATACGTCCCATTCGTTTTTTTTTTTTTTTTCATCTATTTATTTATTCATTCATTCCTTTTTATTATTATTATTATTATTATTATTATTATTATTATTCCCCCCCCCTTCTTCTTCTTCTTCTTTTCTTTAACCAATCAGCATTGGATAACGAATTTTAAAACGAGTTATAAAATCAATTCAATTCAATTGATCAAGGCGTGACGTCGGCGCGTCATATCTAATGGTGTTATATATATATATATATATACATATATTGCACGCGCTACGTACCTTGCAGTATTGTCATTTTTTGCACGCACAATACCGTTGATGCCCAATAACCCCCCCCCCCCCAATAACCGGCGCGTTTACTTTAAAGCCCGTGCACAGCTGTTTTTACAGACTAAAATTATATTTTGCGTGCATGCGTTCGTTTTAAAATCTGTCCCTTACCCCCCTTACCCCCCTTACCCCCCCGTGATAGTAAGGGATTCGGAGGAGCTTTTAAGGACACGCGGAGCTTTTCTTGTTATTGGTATAAACGCTCGTACCGAATCGTGATTTCGTTAAAATAGAGCTAAGGCCAGAGTTGGATCGGGAAGCCTCGCGTAAACGTAAACGTAAACGGAAACGGCAAATGAAAGAAACCTTTCTTTTTTTTCTTGTTCCGGGCTCCTACCAACAAAAAGAGTCTAAATTCCATTCGTTGAAGACTTATCGGGGGTTGTTATTGGGGTTATTGGTGGGATGCCGAGGAGTGTGTATTCCCTTTAATAATTTGTAAAATGACTGCAATATAGCTTCGCTGTCTGCATTTTTTTTTCATCAAAGCTCTTCAAAAATGCCAATCCAGATGAGTTTGCAACTTAATATCACAATCAACGCAACGTTAACATATCGTTTTATAGACACATATAGATTATTATTTCTTATACTGACCTCAATGACTATTTAAAAGCCGTAAGAATACGTCTAATACGCGTAGACCGCGATGGAGTTAACCGACATTATGGGGAAAATTATTTCAAAAGTTAATCGTACATTGGGGTTATTGGGGTTATTGGGGTTATTGGGGTTATTGGGGGTTATTGGGGCGTGATGAGGGCCCAATGCGGAAACGATAACGGATTTAGGGAGAAAATTTGATATGATTTAGGGTGAGAATCGTGCAGCAAACGTCGCCGTTGGCCGAGCTGTTCGAGAACGACGGGGAGACCCGAGACGGCGACTTCCTCGAGACCGAGGAGCACGTGTTCGCTTGGCAGGAGAAGGTCCTCGGCCCATACGAGGCCACGTATTACCGGGACGAGCTCAATTGCAGGACGGACAAGCAAAAGGAGTACCGTGAGCGTATCCTCGCAGCCACCGGTGACAGAGCGACTAAGGGCTCCCGGCTCTTCTCTTACGTATCCGGTGACGCCTACTACCCGACGTATTCCCGTCCGGTCGACGGCACACGTTACAGGTCCACGCTTTCGGTGCGCAACGAGAGAGCCGTCCCGGCTTTAAAGAACCGCAAGCCTTTCGGCGAGAGGTACAATAAGCGGGTCGTCGACGAGTGGCCGTCCGACACGAGGATCAACGAGAATCATTATCTCTACAAGGTCACAAGACTGTCACATTTATATCGTTAACGCCTCCCGCGGCCCCGTTCATCCCGCTCCAAAGCCTCGTCCCTTTGACTCTCCTTAACGAATTTACAATTTTGAAGCACCCATTTGTCGCCCGATCGAGACATATATATATATATGTATATATGTATCGAGAGAGAGAGAGAGAGAGACGAGAGTATTATGTGGAAAGATGAGGAATGGTGGAACAATCGAATGTTATCGTAATGCCGTAATAATGTTATAAAGGAGGAAGAGCGCATGTACGTAGTGGTGGATCTGTCGCCGAGAGACGATACGTCGTCGGCCGAGGCGACGACGGACTGCGAGGCGCTGCTCTGCACGATCAGCTATGACCCGAGGCGCGGATGCCTCACCCTCAGCCCGGACTTCTCCGAGACAGAGTGTTACAGTGTCGAGGGCGTCGGCATGAGTTACGACTATTGGATAACGGACGCCTCGCCGGGACCGAGCGCGCGCGAGCTACTCCGTCGCCGTGACTCGGCTAAAAAGGCAAGTCTTGCCACATATATATATGGTTCCTATACCTATTCCTTCCGTAACACTACTCCGTAAAACCCCATCGCTTTCGTACTTTTCTACCCAATAACCCCCCCCAATAACCCCAATTCCGGACCCGCACATCCCCACTCGTCAATAATAATCCCGACAACGTCTTTAATTAAATATTCTAATCGTATTCAACTACGTTTGCTTACACGTCAAACCAATAGCCACTAAAGTAATTCACCCTTCACGAGGCTTATTGGGGTTTTATTGGGGTTTTATTGGGGTTTTATTGGGGTTGGGCCGATCGCAGTTAAATCGAAACTTGATCTAATGGCTTTGATCGACTTATTGATGAACTTAACATGACGTTATCGATCATAAAACAAATCTTTCGATGGCTTATGCGTGCCCCCCACCCACCCACTTAATATATATATATATATATATATATCCTGGTTCACTGTAACGCGAATTGAAAAGAACCGAGGTAAATTCGCATCCGGAAAGATTTTTTACGTTTAACGCAGGCTGAGCATCTCAAAATCAATGCACTCGTATTAATTATTTAAAATAAATATTTCGTGGCCCGGTCGGGCCGTCATTAGCCAATTATTCCAAATTACGTGGATGGCGTAAGAGCGAGAGATGGTCGGCCAAGAAAGAGGACGTCGTTAGGACGCTGGACGCTGGACACACCGGGGTTATTGGGATTATTGGGGTTATTGGGGTTATTGGGTGGGGTAGCGAACGACCTGCATTTCCTTCGAAATTCAATCATTGAGCATCATTGAGGCCAGCCCCTGGCGAAATTGATACTAAAAACGAGATGATTTACCAGACTACTCGCGATACTGTCAACTTGTAATGGCCACGCGTTTTACACCCGACCATACATATATATAAATATATGTATATTGGGCTTCATTAGCACTTTATTGATTAGCCATTCTTCACTCGTAATTAAAGGCATTGCGTATAATATTTTAGCCAGGCCGCTTTGAACGATCTATGGTACGTAATATTCTTCAAGTACTCACTCAAACGATCCTCGTGATCCTCCCTGAACATCATTATTCGTTTCGTTAGGATCGAGAACATTCACCAGGCACACATACCACATACAGTTAGATAGAGAGAGAGAGAGAGAGAGGGGGGGGGGGGGACAATTTATTAAAACGGGAATCAGTCTTTACTTGCCTGATACGATTAATTATGCATAACGTCATTGCGAAACGTATATTGTGCCAGGTTATTGGGGCAAACCCTAGCCTAAATCAAGGATTAATAGCCTAGAACGATTGTGTCTTTTTAAAAACGTTTTTCCATCAATCCCGTGACAATAAGACTTTTTGTCCGAGGTGCTCTTCGTGGCTAAGTACATACAAGGCATTCTCGTAGCATTCGAGTAAATAAGAAAAAAATAATTAACAAATCCACGTACCTCGATATTGTTTGTTTTTTTTATTTATTTATTTATTTATTTATTTACATTTGGGATTAGCCGAATTGTTTTTTCAATTGTTATTTTCTTTCTTTCTTTCTTTCTTTCTTTCTTCTGCTCAGTTACCTGGGTATTTCGTAATGAAGGAAAAAGGCGCGACAAGAGAACACGTTACGTTCGAACCGAGGGCACAGCTACCTGCCAACGACAACAACGACAACAACAACAACAACAACAACGACGACAACAACAACGAGAATTAGATTCTCGCTTCAATCGGGTCGCTTGTAAATAGTAATAATAGTAATAATGAGTAAATAATATAAAGAAACGTATGGGAAAGGGAAGAAGGGTAGACGACGGGGTTGGAAAAGTTATTTGTATGTGAAGCCTGCGCGGCTCCCAGCGACAGCCGCAAAAGCTCCGTCCAGCGATCGTTCATTAATTAGCATTAGTAGATAGATGACGTAGCTAGCCCCTTGCCTTGGTAGCCTTTGACGGCAAGAGTATAAGAGCTCGATGGCTCCTCTGCGCAGGAAGCGCGGCGCATGCGTGGACTAAAAGAGGCCCAGCTGTTTCACGAGCTCGAGGTGCCGGGCCCGTCGGCCCTCCGGCTCCACGTCGGCCTGGACGTCGATTTGGCCCGGGACTTCGAGCACGAGGACGGCCTGTTCGTCAATTACCGGATAGAGCTGCCGAGACATTGGCGCTGCCTGGGAAGTCCCGCGGGCAGGACCCAGCGGTGCCGTGGACAGGACAGGAGCCGAGGACCCGTCAACTTTGGCCACTGTGCCGAGCTCGTACTCGAGTACGGGCCCGAGGCTGTACCCGTGGCTCAACCCGAGACGGCCCCCCTCAACTGGCCCCGCATCATCTTTACCGTGGCGTCCCTCGACCCTTGGACGAGGTAAGGCCCAGCGTTTTACCATCGGCGTTTTACCGGTTGGCCGGCCTCGGGACCTTCCGCTCCCTGGTGCACATTATATGCACGGGGCCCCTCCAAAGCCGGCCAACCAGGTCTCGGATCCGCAAACATTACGCGGGATTGTAACAATAATAACAATAATAACAATAATAATTGCAACAATTTAATAATCATCGGGGATTTCGTGTCGTCTTTATTTTATGCATGGCCCGTGGGCGCGCTGACCGGGTAAGCACCTTCGGATGACGTCCCTTCGATGACGACGACGACGACGATGACGATGATGATGATGATGATGATAATAAGGCCTCGGACACTCTTCGTTCTCGTAGAGCTACGAAAGATCTGAAAGGGCCCGGCTGAACCTTACGATTAAAGTTCATACGGCATTCAAGGGTTTTCCTAATCTTTCGATAGTTTTTGTTTTTGTTTTTGTTCCCCCCTTCATCCATCCCTATTCCTCCCGTCACGAAGAGAAGGAAAAACGACGAGAACGCGCTCTTTATGTGAATGTAAAGTGCAAATGACGTTTGAAAGATGGACAGAGGTTCACATAGTGGCCCGCGTAAAGGGATAACGTGGCGGGGCGGGGGATATCGTCCCTGCTACCCGTGGCCAGAGTATAAGAATTATAAGAGAGGGATTTAACGAGAATGGGACTCGCGCCAATGGGCCCGCTGCCGGGCTCCGGATCGCTGTCACGGGAAAGTGAGGGTGGGAGGGAGGGAACTTTTCGATCCAGCATGGATGAGCCGCGTTGCCTTATCGATGATGGACTCTCGCTGACCCAGATATGATGATGATGATGATGATGATGATGATGCCGCAGGTACCGCGTCGAGGGCTACGGCTCGGTGCCACTGCCCTCGGAACCCGGCACGCAAAAGCTCGAGCTGCAGACCTGGCGACCGGCTTGCGGCCTCGTCGACGCCCTGCGGCGCCTCTTCACCGGCGGAGATCGCGAGCTCGAGGATCCGGGCTACTGTGGACTGTCGCCCAACGACGAGGGCCCCTGCCTCGACAAGCGCATCCTCGGCGTCGTGCCGAGCGGCCGGCTCGAGCTGCGATTTAGCACGTGCACGCAGACTCTCGATGATCCTGCGGCCCCCAAGGTCCGTAACAGCGATCTCCTCGGTGGCGTTGACGAGGTGCTCGACCGCTTCAAGGAGGCGAGGAGGCGCATGATTCAGGCCCGGGCCATGTGCGGTTAGGTTAAACCTCTTTTATCCCAGGTACTACTTAACCCAATAACCCCTATCCGATCTACGACCACGACGATCTACGACCTCGTCCGCTTGCGAGAGAGTCGAGAGAGTCGAGAGAGTCGAGGTGGAGGACGAAAGGGGACGAAAGGAGGACGAAAGAACGGTGCCCGTTGTAGCCGTTGGCCATCGGTTATCGAATCGTCTGCACGGTAATGCATCGCCGAGTCGAGGTAAAACTGACTCTTTATAGCCGAGCTGATTTTTATTTCAACAAATGATAAAAATTTACATCGAGTTGCTTCATTGTAATGTAATCGACAATCGCCGTGCGTGATTAATATATTATTATTATTATTATTATTATTATTATGCCTTTCGTTCACTGGCAGCCATATCGCTCATTGGTTAATTTAAAAAAAAAAAAAAAAATCTCTTTCGTTAATAACTTCACAGCCCCCCTCCCCCCGCTCCTCACCGTCACCGCAATAACCTACAGTAATAGTCGATGCGTTTCACTATTCCTCTCCTCCACCCGTTCTTATATTTACTCAATTTCTTCTTCTTTTTCTCTCGTTCGTCTAAGCCTACATAATTTAGAGAGAGAGAGAGAGAGAGAGTGGGTGGCGGGGACGGGGAGGGAGAGAAACGTTCGCGAACGTCTTTAGCCCAGGAAAATAAAAGGACGCGAATGCGCTAAGGTTCGTCATACGTTACATACTTTATTATACAGCCTCGTGACCTCGTGGCGAGGTTATTGGTAATTTTATACGTGATTGTAAAAGCGATTATGCCGGCAGATTTTATGAAAAACCGAATAGGTTTACGCTTTACGATATCATTACTGTACTTATTTACTACGGAATACAGACTGCAGTCCATATTCTTGGGTAATTTATTAAATTTCACCCCCACTCCCCCCCTCTCACTCTCTTTTCTCTCTTTTCTCTCTCGAGGATTGGCCAGCGCGCGTACTAATAAAAGACATAACGGCATCCTACCGTACGTCCGATCCCCAATAACTCTTTTATGATGCGCTAAGAATAATTAATTAATTAATTAATTAATTAATTACATTTGAATTGTAGGAGAAGCGACGCGTGCCCCTGCTACATTCTACCCTTTCATTACCAATACGCGTCAAATTAATTCCGAATCCTTTCTCCTCCTTTATCCTTACAGAGCCAAAAAAAACTTGATAATCACCAATTACTTTTTTTACTTAATTTTTATTTATTTATTTTATTTTATTTTATTTTTCTTCTTCTTCTTCTTCTACTACTACTACTTAGTGATTTCGGTAGGAAGTCGTATTTTGGGTGCGGCCATTTACGTTTTGCGAAGGAAAGCCACCCGTTAAACTGGATTTTACATAAACCGTAACTCGTCATTGTTCAACACGCCCACGCACACGCACACGCGCGCAAACAAATTCACTCACCCACTCGAATCACTCGCATACGAAAGAGGGCAATTAATTAATTAATTATCAATAAGTTCGCAATGGTTGGAAAAGGAGGTTATTGGGGTGGAGGGGGTGGGGGGTATTATTAAAATAGCGGATACTTTGCTTTTTTTTTAACTTTTAAAAAAAAAAAAAGATTCTAATAAAGTAATAATGGGAAGACCAAGTTTTTCTTTTTTTTTTTTTTTTTTAAGAATTTTGCTCGATTCTCTTTAGCAGAGTACTCTTTTTCTTTCAATTATAATTAGCATTACTCACTCAATGCAATGTCACACTCGTCGATGATCATGCGCGCATATCTTCCTCTCCTACTTGAAGAGACACGAATCGGTGATTGATGGAAAACACAACACCCTAATTAATTAAGACTCTAATATCACAAAGTTTTTTTCTTTTTTTTTCTTTTTTCTTTTTCTTTTCCTTTTTAAATTAAGAATAAGAAAGCATTGGTTTCTCGTTCTCGTTCTCGTTCTCGTTCTCGTCGTGCACTCGTTGCCGTTATCGTCTCGTCTTATACTGGGATCGGGGGGGGGAAAAAAAAGGTTTTTTTTTGAGAATTTTGCGAATTTCATTTTTGGCGGCGCAGGTAATTATTCTATTCGTTGATTACACACTTTTTCCTTCGATTAGAAAAATATCTTAACGAATGCCGGGATTCGGATCATTGCAGGGTTTCTTAAAATTACCGAGCCTCTCCGACACGTATACCCCACCCCCCCGTACGCCGTATCAAAAATTCCATTCCATAGCCATTATAATTGCCATTAAGTATCATTTAAAACCACGTATACATATATATATACACGTATATGTACACGCAACGCACACAGAGAGAGACAGACAATGTACATGTATGATAAAAACGAGGGCTTTCGTCGTTACGGAACGGTAAGTTAAATGCAAATTCTCTTAACCGAGACTTATTACGATCGTCGATCCCGTCCGTTTATCATCAATCGGCAAGGATTAAAATGTTTTGCGTTTAGAGAGCAAACGTTGTTATTAAAAAAAAAGAAAAAAAAAAAGAAAAAAAAAAGAAAAGAAGCAATTAAGAAGATCGATATTGAGGAGGTAGCGATGCGATGGAAACCCCGATCTTTCGTTAAATCTTTTACCGAGATTTCTCGATCGAACCAATATTAGTCAATTCTTACGGATTCGAAATATCGACGCAAATTACTGATTTTGCAATGAAATTGTTGCAGTTATTCGATTATTGCAATGAATTTTCTATTATGTCTATTTTATATTATACTATCGTCATTGGAACATAAATAATATTTTATCTTCGTATCCGTAAAGCTTCGAAAAAGCGTGTGTGTATATATATATAAATTAAATTTCTTTATACATATTATTATTATTATTATTAAAGTTCTAATAAAGTTCTAATCTGTTTTAATTAAAAAAAAAAAAACATGTATTTTTTTTTCATTATCTCTATACTACCATGAATAATGTATTTACACGAAGAAAAAAAGAATATATATATATATATATATGTGTATATATATATTATATTGAAGATCGAATGACCAATCAGCGTTTTTTTTTTTTTTTTTTTTTTTTTTTTTTTTTTTATAATAGTTCCCATATAAAGTTGAATACATTACCTTTTTCCTAATCCATCACAGGAGAAAAAAAAATTCTTACATTTTTAAGGCAATCTTTAATAAACGATGTTTTGCACCGATAATAGAATTTAAAAAGCTTTGAAAAATCGCGTCTGCGAGCGATCGAAGGCGCAATAAATTTACTGCGTATAAATATAAAATTAGGCTGTATAAAAAGTGCGTGTGTTGTATAGATGTGTTTATGATAAATGTATAGTGTGTAACGCGCGTATGTCGCTCAATGCGTAATTCTCGCAGTTCAAAGGATTTTCGCTTATATACGTTGTTATCTACAATTGTTAATTTAAATAAAATTCACATCTACTCGTTCGTGTCGACGATTCAATTCTTTCTTTCTCTCTTTCTTTTTTTTTTTTTTTTTTTCCTTTCCTTTTCTTTTCTTTTCTTTTCTTTTTTTTTTTCTTTTTTTTTTCTTTCTTTTTTTCATTTTTTTCCTTCAATCGGCTGTTTATTTATTTTAATTATAAGAGAACGTAGTCTTGGGAAGGCTTCCCATAGTCAGTTCGTGATCTGCTATATTCTATATATACGCTAGCTAGCTACAGTACATTTCTTAATCTGGGCCTAGGGTTTTCCTCCCTTACTTTCTATACATAATCAACTAATCGTTATAATTAATTACTCATACTTCATCTTAAATGATAATATTACGTACTATGTACAACGCACAAGCTTACACTGTTTTATAATTATTATATATCGTAAAACCACTATAATGGGGGAAGAAGAAGAAGAAGAAGAAGAAGAAGAAGAAAAAAATCGAAAAAAAATCGGAAAAATATCAATGATAGGGGGTGGTTGGTATCGGTACGAACCGCATCGCTATAAAACAACGTTTTAATATTACTTCTCACATTCGTGACTCTTGCATCTGACTCGTTTTTATCATTCCTCCATTCTTCGTTAAATTCTATCTAACGATTACATCATTCGTATTTGCAAATCTCGATGAACGAACGCTCATATGCAGACAGACAGACAGACCAGACAGACCAGACCAGACAGACAGACAGATAACAGAACCATTCAAATTAAGAACACGCACACCATTAACGCCATAATTATCATTTAACGAGATTATACTACGTAATCATATTTACAAAAGCGTCTGTATTGCAAGTCCGGACTATGATTCTCGATTTTCTTTACTTTTCATTACCGAGGTTTCACATTAACGATATTTATGAATCATTTATTTATATTATATATATATATATATATATATATATATATATATATATATATACTTTTTATTATTATTATTATTATTATTATTATTATTATTTTCCATATCATCTTGAATTTTAATATTTTCTCTGTAGTGCTCTTACATACGAACTTGATTCACCCTGTTCTATTCTTACGATCGCATTGACACTGTATCCGCAATATTACAATGCAACAATGCATCGAATACAATGGAACGAACGCTGACTCGTTCAATGGTAGTTTTTCCAAAAATTGTACATTCCAAAGAATAAAATAGGACGCAGCTCGTAACTTTTATTTCAATGTCTTAACGGTATTCCATCTTTCGATTAAGCCTCTTACTCTTGGTAAAGGAAAAGAAATTTAACCTGTAGCTTCTCAAGATTAAAAAAATGCTCCCCCCCCCGTCCCGTCCCTCCCGAAGACCATTAATTGTTATTTACATATTTGACAATTTGCGCAGACAATATACATATATGTATATATACATACATACATATATATATATATATGTATATATTGTTTAATTGATAGTAAAGTTTACCAAATAAAAAATAAAAAAAAGTTCTTGTGGACTGCTTTTTAAGATTAATCTACATGGTTTTTTTTCTTCTTTTTTTCTCTCTCTCTCTCTCTCTCTCTCTCTCTCTCTCTCTCTCTAAGTTTGAGTCTCAGTATTTTACATGATACAACTTCCATTTAAAGAAATAAAATAAAAATAAAAATGTATAAATTTTACATATAAAACAGTAGTTGGTTTAAATACGAATACAAAATGATATTGTTCATTGGCACTCTGCGCTCGTCGACTTGTATAACGATCGTCGTCATTACATATAATAATATAAAAGAAAAGCGCACGCATGCAAACACGCACAGGACACGCAAACATGCGGGCGGCGCGCGCGCGCACAACGCGTCCGTTGCCTGAAGTGAAGTAGTAATTAATATGTTAACGGTACGGATGGATTATTCAACACGTTTCACGTTGAAAAAAAGATATTACGAGTAGAAGTAAAA